>CM023450.1:153394426-153444426 GCA_013339765.2 Haemaphysalis longicornis | reverse complement strand
AAAATTCCCCAGTGTCCTGTGACCGAGGTAATTGAGGAAGTGACCCGTACGGAATGAGGGAGTCCGCATTACCTCAAGCAACAAGAATACTGTAGTCTTTTTTTTTCGTTTTCGACCACTAACCCCCATTGATGCTTCGTAGTGCTGAGCCAACACCCAACAGCAGCAACAAGAAAGTTAGAGCACTCGACGAGCGTCGCCGGCTTGCTTCTATGAGCCCGAAGCCGACGGTGCGCCGGTACCATTCGAACGCTTCTGCTCGAGGGAAAAAAAAAAAACTTTTTAAAGATGCTGCGGAGACAAACTAAAACCTGATCCAACTTGAAGGAACCAGCCTTTACTACCTAACTCAGGTCTTTTTCTGTCATAAAGGTCGTCTGTTAACCGTGGGGAAAAAACGCGACTTTCAAATTTCGCGTTAGAGTAACGCAATAGCTGTCTCCATTAAACGCACAATTATTAGTGTGTTCACTCTTGGTTAGCGTTCAAGTGATACGACGCCCAGTCGTGTTTCCGTGGTTACTGGTGGCGGCCCCCAAACGCGCAAACAGCATTACGTAACGTCATAGGGACTTCAGAGAACGGCTGGGGAGTCGGCACTGCTTCATCAAGTTTCTTTAATATCTTGATCATTTTTATAAAATTTCAATAAAATAGGTGCCATCGTTATCGGGACAAATCAGGCTTTTGAATGAAGCAAAGCAGGTGTGTGTTTTGTCTTCGCGGCCCCTTAGTGTTTGTTTCTCTCTCTCAGTAAAAGGCGAAAGATCATTCCGCGTCGCCTTGAGGGGAGGCTTGAGCCCCATTTTCGGCAGCCCGGACATAGGCCGCTTTAAATAAAGTTTGATCTCCCTCTCTCTCGCAGTAAACCGTCGGAGACAGTAAGCCAATAATTTGTTCTCAGGTCATTCTCTACACGTGGAGAACCTGGTGACCAGCGACCATCTGGACGTCCAGCAGCTCCTGGCATCAAGAGCGAAGGCTCTCTGCTCACTTGATGGATTCCCGGACTAGGGAACCACTCCCACTTTAGACAGCTCGAATAAACGTTCTCTCTCTCTCTCTCTCTCTCTCTCTCTCTCTCTCTCTCTCTCTCTCTCTCGTCTTCTCTTTCTACACGTGCGGGGCTACATACAGATGTTTATATGTTCCTCCTAAATGTCAAGTGCAATTTATGTTGACTAAGAGAGATTGTAACTAGTTACGCCAATGCGAAGGAAGTTTGTTATAAGCTCGTCCACTCACTGGCGTGTGTTAACCGTTCACAAGGGAAGGGGTGTGTGAACTAACTTATCTCAGTTGTGGTGGTGATGACATCGCTTCAATAAAGTTTGAAGCTCAATTTTCTTAGGCGGCACTTCCGGCTGATGTTCGGGATTTCGGATGGTTACGTGGCTGGGAAGTTCTCCCGACGTGTGACCATCTGGCGAGATTCGGCGTTGTGCGTTCCGCACGGTGTCCGCACTGCGGCCACACTGAAACATTAGAACATGCCTTGTTTAAGTGTCGTGTAGCGGCAACATTTTGGACTGTATTAAGCAGGATGTTCGGACTCACACTTCGAATGAACACTCTTTCAAATGATGTGTGGTGCTTTCGTTTTGTGGAGAAATCGTGGTGCTGCATGACTTCGAGCCCGGCCGCAACGGGCAATGTACCCACAGCTGTGGAGTGTCCGGTCGATTCTCATGAGTCATGAGTCATTTGGAACACGAGTTCGCAGCTCTAGGAGACGAAGCCTTCCGTTTGTGTTGGTCTGCGCGCTTTATAGGGGTGAGGAGCAACATCCTGAGCTTCCTCTAGTGTCGTACTGAGCTAAGTATAGTTTATGAACTCCTTCTTTGAACGCTGGTGAACTTTGTGTGACTTGATTTGTAGTGGCTTGTTGACCACGCCAAACATTTTTGCGCAGTATGTAGAATGACCAAAAACGATTGGATGATTTTCTGTTCTTAGTGCAGCGCTGTTATCACTAGTCGCTGCGCCCTGATATGTGGGTTATAATAAATTCTCTTTACCACCCCCCCCTCCCCCCATTTTTGGAAGGCCCTTCTTGACGGTCTCAGAACGAAATCCAAAGTAAGGACATGGTATGGGTATGCTGGTGGTGGCAAGGCTGCAGAAGTGAACGCGCGATTGCTGCGCTGGCTGCCCATCGTACTTTCGACGAACTGAGCGTTCCCGTGAGTGCGCGGTTTCCTGGTGTATGCCGTTCGGCCGAGGTCCGGTCATGAGGGGTGCTTGAGGGGTGCTTTTGAGGGCCATGAAGGGTGCTTTTGTCGCCTAACGACCGGACTCGACTCTTTTTGCGCGAAAAGAGTCGAGTCCGGCCGTGGTCGCCTACGTAGGGTTGAGGACTTCCCCGCCGGGAGAGCCAAGGTTACGCCGGTCGATCCCGTCGCTCGCTTGCGGCATGGCTTTTCAACGGTGTCTGTGCCCGGAAATTCTCAGGCGTTTCTCTGTTTGTCCGTGCGTCCTCCCGTCTGTCGCTCGATTCAACGATTCAAACACTTGCCGCCGGGCGGCCTCAGACGCACTGCCTGGGCTCCTGCACTATATTATTCCTCCCAAATTCTCTTTCGTCCAACCTTCGATAACGTTGCGCACGAAGAGATCCTTCGAAACTTCGCCAACACAGGATTCTAGGGAGAGGACCTACAACTACATTGTTACATTGTTGATTTTCTTTCCAACCGCAGAGCCATACTCAAGATCGGGGACGTCACCTCTAATCCCATCACGCTTGGGAGTAGAGCGACTCCCCAAGGCTCAGTCCTCTCCCCATTACTCTTCAACATTGCGCTCCTGGATCTCCCAGAGTAGCTTAGAAGAATACCGAACTTAAGCCATGCCCTGTGCTCGGACGACGTGACCCTGTGGACGGGCTCCGAATCCCTAGAAGGGTTGCTGGACACACTCCAGCTCGCCGCCGACACTGTGAATGAGTGCGCGAATAGATGTGGGCTGCCGTGCTTACCCCAGAAGTATGAGCTTCTCGTGATGAGGAGACGCCGAACAAAGAAGGATGTCGACAACATCTAAATCACCCTCGATGGGCGCGACATCAAGCCAAGCAAATCCATCAGGATTCTAGGTCCGCTCATGGCAAGAACAATGCATTGGTACAGCAACTCACCAAGACCACCGAACAGGTCACGCATATGATACGCAGGGTCACGAACCGACACAGAGGCAGGAAAGAGGGCGACATGGTCAGGCTTATCCAAGCGTTCGTCCTTTCACGCATAACCTACGCTACTTCATCCGTGATCGTGGGTAGAACGGAACAGGACAAGATCGACGTGCTCATACGCAAGTCTCTAAAGCAAGCCCTTCAATTACCCATGAGCGCATCCACAGACAAGTTGCTTCGTATGGGGCTGCACAATGCAGTATCGGAACGTATTGAGGGCCACTTGACAAATCAAAGGGCACGGCTCGCTCGTAGACGGACGGGCCGCAGTGTACTGACCAAACTTAAGTGTGTTCCTCGAGACCATCCCCAGTCGCAGGTGATACCGGAATCGTGGCGTAATCTATAGTAGTCCACCCGATACCCAGAAATATGCACCCTAACAACCATCAAGGTCGCAGAGAAGCACGCGCAAAAACCCTGAATGAGATTTACTTCCGAGTCTCGACGGCGACCTACACCGACGCAGCCCACTGCAACGGTAAAAGAGTCCATTGTGGCCGTGGTGACGGACGGGTGTAAGCACCTGGCCAGTATACCTCCACTCCAAGAGCCATGGCCAAAGAAACACAAGAACTTGCCATCGCTCTCGTCCTCACACAAACCAATACCACGACCGTTGTGACAGACTCACAAGAGGCATGCCGTAGCTTCATGTCGGGATGGGTGGCACCCGTGACGGGATGAGATGCGATGAGGTTTTGAGGGGGGGGGGGGGTAGAGGGAGGGAAAAGGGCCCGAAACGCTATGCATCCAGCAAGACACAGGACAGGAAGGTCGCAATCGTGTGGATACCGGCCCACTCCTTCATGAGAGGTAACCAACACGCCCATCTCACGGCCCGAGATCTCGCCCACCAGGCCGCGGAGGAGATACCGGAACCCATGCACGCCACTCACAAACTTCCACGAAATTACCCACTACTACAGGCTCAGCAGAAGAACATTCCCGGCACCACACCCAGAGCTCTCAAAAAACCAAGAAACCACACTCAGACTAATACAGACAAACATGCTTCCCCATCCAGTCAGGATGCATCTGTTATTTCCCGCACGATTCAACGACAGTGTAAATTACGCACTCAACCAGGCACTCTACGGTACATTATATGGGAGTGCGACGAAAACCCAGACCTCCCACCCTCTTTTCCTTCCCCTACCCCTGAGCAGTGGTACACTACTGTCCAGCTCCCTCCCTCAAGATCAACTTCTGCTGGTCGAGAGGGCCGTTATAAGGTTAACTAATAGCTCAAACAGCCCTGCTGTTAAAATGACATACCTTTTGGCTGGGCCAACCACTGATCGTGAGAACTCCGCTCACATCCCTGCTTTTCTGCAGCTTGCCGTCAGCTATATCTACTGGATGATTGGAATCAGCCTGTCGCCTGCTTGCGCTGGAGCACACACGCAGACATCCCAGCCTGCGTGCCATCCATTGCGAGACAGAGCGACTAAGCGCCGTCGAAGCAGGCCTTATAAACCCTGCGAAGCTCCGAGCGGACGCAGCTGCGACGTCCTCTCCGCAGCGTATGAGGTGGCGTGACGTCACATCTGCCACACTTGCGCTCCGACGGCTCAAGGTCATTGCGACGTGATGAATGACCTTCGCGAGACAGCGTGGTAGAGCTTTCGCTCTAAAAAGCAGGAAAGGGGCCTGATCAAGGGCCATCACCACAGTGAAAGTCAGGTCGTAACGAAATATGAGTTGGAGTTGAAAGAAAGACAAGCAGTTGTAGATCAGTAACTTACAAAGACGAGATGGCATACACCGCCGTGATTCAAAAGGGGGCGGTTAATTATCGTCATCATAATCATAATCATATTTGCTGCTTGTGCTGGACTGAGCAAGTGCCAACTGGTGCTCACTGTTCCCGAGCGATATGATAGACGAGATTATCGGATCGGACCTACAGCAGTGTTAGGAAATATGCCATGACGCTGCTCCACGTTCAGGTAGACAGAAAGAGCGAAGGCAGTGACAGAACTCGATCGTCACTTCCGAGTGATTAAAATTTCAGAAACTGGGTTCTTACGTGCATTGACGTAAGAAAGGTTCATAATCCCAGCAGGTGCAGAAGTTATGTGCATATGTGACTTGACAAAATAAGTACCATTATTATCACATTGTAATTTGTATTGATGTCAAACATGGCCTCCCACAGCCATGACGTTAAAATGACGGCACAATCGTGACATCTTAGTGCAATCGAAGCGAACAGATATGCCACTAGCCCAAAGCATGCGGCAAATGTTTTGCATACGAGACAATTAAGTGCACGCTGATTTATTTTTCTAGAAAACTAATATACTGACTTAAATTTCTTTTCCTTTTTGTTGTTAATGCTTTCAAGTTCCGTAAAAATATTACAAATGTGGTCGACAAAGACTGCAGGTGGTTGTGGGAATCGTTGAACTGTAGGTTGCAAATGCACGATATCCGGAACAAAAAAAGAGACGCCGGCCAGTCCAAACAGAAACTTACTGCTAATTGTGGAAAAAAAAAACGAAAACGAAAAAACAAAACAAAAACTACTGGTCGCATATCTTTTTTTGTTCCGAATGTAACCTCCAGGCCAGACAGGATTCCGTCATGCTCTCGACTTCAATGCACGATATCCACCTGCGTTCCCATTTCATAAAAAAAAAAAAAAAAGTTAACCTTAATACGCTGACGAAGCGGCGTGCTTGCGGCATGCACCGCAACGAACGTTTCTGGACAACTGGATTTCCGCGTGCAGGTACCCAGTTGCTCACAGAATGAACGATTTGCCGAGCTCACCCTGTCACAATGGCCATGATCCCGCGCCCTCCAAGGAGTCGGACGTCTTCGTTGGCGGCTTCGCCGGCAGCGTCGCGACAGCAGCGCTGTGAAGTTGCTACATCTCGCCCACAAGGCACTGGCTTTGTCTACAACCGTTGAGCTCGCAACGAGGCGTTTATGTGGAAGGCATAAAACGGACGCACGTGTTCCTGCACGCGGGAAATGCCTCCCCGTTGGGCCTGATAAGCAGAATGGGTTTGGAACGAGCGCGCGTAAAAGTGGGCGAGTAAAACACGAGCGCAGGGGGTGACCAGGGAAGATTAGGTTCGTCGAACACGCCACGTCGAGTTCAAAACGGCGCGAACTTCGGGTCTTGAGGATCGTGCCAAAGGCTACACGTATATTCGCCCGTTTACGTAACGGCCCTTCATTATTCTCTCATGCTGCTCCTTTGCCCGTGAAAATTTACTAGTACAATTAGGGCTACGTGAGAACTTCAATGTGCGGTGATCTGCAGTGTGCTCGTTGCTGCATGCCATTTCCTGCTGTTCTTTTTTGTGGCCAAAGGTATTGAATATCATTGAGTCAACATGCGAACATCCATTCGAAGGGATTTGCTGTGTGAACGTTAGGCATAATACTCTTTCCTGCCTTTCATGTGCGAAGGAATTCGAATTTTGAGGTAAGGTGGGAATACCCCTTTGGGTTGATTTGCCGTGTGCCCGTTTTACTAACGAAAACGTACAGTCTTTGTCAAAAGTTTCTAGGCCATCAAAAAGTTTAGCAGGCTGCAAATAGTTCAAAATACAAGCGCACACGATCGATCTAGTGAGACTGAAAAATGTTTATAGCCGGAATGCCGCCGAAAGCAAACAACTGAGTCCTAGTTCAACATTCTTTGTGGCCCAGAAAATTTTATCGTGGCCTTAGAAAATTTCGTCAAATATTGTACATGTGTCCTTGGCAGCGTCTGCAGGGGCGCAACAAGACTAACCGAGCTCCTTTAGAAAAGGTGTGTGTGTGTGTGTGTGTGTGTGTGTGTGTGTGTGTGTGTGTGTGTGTGTGTGTTGTGTGTGTGTTGTGGTGTGTGGTGTGTGTGTAGTGCGTGTGCGTGTGTGTGTGTGGGGAGAGAGAGAGCGGAGAGAGAGAGAGAGAAAGAGAGATATGTCGATACCTCGTCCCACGCGTCCTCAACAGATACCTCCTAGGATGAAGATCTAAGGAAAGGCGCATAGCACCCTACGCCACTCACACCCTCACACCACAGAACATGAGTATATACCCGTTCACCTGCCCGCAACAACTTCGAAAGAGACGTACTACTAGCTAGCATTACTAAATAAAGATACTAGCTCCATCAGTGCCCAGCCGAAAAAAACCATTGGCCGACCAATTGGTCCAATTTGCCACCCAATGGGTCCAAATGGAATCCCAATGGGTCCAAATGGAAACCCAATGGGTCCAATTGGACCTATTGGAGCGATCCGAATTGGGCCCATTGGCTCGATTAGGATGGCCAGTTGGGCCAATTGGACCCATTGGCTCCAACTATAAAGTTAATACTACTGACTGCTCCAACATGATGACCCAATCGGGGAGCCGTTTTGGATAGTATTTGGATAGTATTCAATTACGACAACAAATGGCTGAAATTAAATTCTCTCTCTCACCCTTAATTTGAAACCTTCAGAAATGTTCAAAACTTCAACCTTTACAAATGTATATTTATGAGGCAATTAATTTTGATATTACAATCAGCAATTCAAGATAAAGTTCTTAAAAAAACATAACAAACACACTAATGAAAACTTTCCGACACGAGTAGCAAAATTGTTTGGAAATAAAACCCCGATCCAATCCAATCGAATCCAATCCATAGACGGACAGTGGATAAGTGATATTCAACGTGGTGTTGGCGGTGTAGGTAGTGTAGGCGTGTTGATCGGTTGCACACGCAGTCTTCTCTGACTGCATTGGAAATGTAAGGTGGTCTGCAAGAGTGTGAGAAGTGGCGACGATGATGTCGCACACCCATAGCAGTGTGTTTCAAGATGCATCTTTACGCTGAACGCCGCTAAGCCTCGCACCGAAGGAAGAGTGTCTCTGTTTATGTGAGTATACTGTTTATATGTAAGTTTTCCTTGCCATTTTCACCAATCATAGCGTGAGCGGTGTTATTAAGAAATAATTTGTCTGCCTAAATATATTTCAGGGCTCTTCATGTTACGATTGACGGGTTCACGACATCGCCACGCAACGCAGTTCGCCATGCATGGGACGTTGTTGAAGAGGTGAGCTCACGTCTTTCAACATTTCAGTGCCTTTTTTTTATGCGCGAAACTGCGGTTTATTATAAACTTAACCCATTGTTCGCTTTTGCCACTCACTTTGTGAAGGTCCAGCCAGCCTGCGGCGAGCGGAGCACGGCATGGACAATGGCCTGTGAAAAATTGCTTAAACGACGAACTGTCTGCATGCTGTGTATACAAACAGAGCAATAAAGATATTCATTCATTCCGAGAGTTCTTGTATTTGTGATACAGGTAACCAACGCACTGCAGCGGCAGCTCAGATGGAGTGACTGCGGCAGTGGGATGAACCAACTAAAAGTGCAACAAGTTGGCGGCCAATGGGAAGACCTATTGGCGTTCCAATGGGTCGGCCAATAGGTCGCCCAATTGGACGGCCAATGGGTCGCCCAATTGGCCGGCCAATGGGTACGCCAATGGGTGCCTAAAACATCATTGGACGACCAATTGGTCGGCCAATTGGAACGCCAATAGGTCGGCCAATGGTTTTTTTCGGCTGGGTGGATATTCTCCGCCTAACACGAACCTTAAGATTCGTGCTTCTTGGTGTCAATTCGGCTCGGCAATTGCTGGTCCAAAAAAACGAAAGCCCCATTCTTAAAAGAAAGATGGTTAAAACGCGAAACTCTCGCTCATTCTACCTGAGTCAAAGTCCGAAATCTGAACTATATATACGACCGTGTCGGAATGGCGCATTCGGATAGGCATCGGCTTCGCAACGCGAGGCACCCAGCTGGTTGGACCATGAAAGGGCTTTTTGATGATCCTTCGCAATTATCATCGTCATCGTTTTGGGAAACCAATTGTATTGTGTACAGCTGGCTTTCGTGCAGTGCGTTTTGGCGCAACATTGAACGCAATCAGTGAGGCGTAGAAAGGAGGAGGAATAAACATTTATTCAGCTGTATTAGTTCCGTTGTGGGAGGCCTCCGCGGAAGCCTTGGTCCTTGACTGCCCGGCGGGCCCTGTCCACCAGTCGTTGCTGGTCTTGAGGGCGTGAGCTGGTCAGCTGGTCCTCCCACTGCTCCAGTGTTGGGTTTGGTTGGGGGTTTAATGATGGCGATTGTCGGCACTCCCAGACCATATGGTAGAGAGTGTTAGTTTATTTTTTAAATCTACCTAACGTCGGAGTTATTGACCGAACGTCGGCGATCTGGTTGACCCTACACGCCTCAAAATGACGAGCCAAAGCGGGGTGACAGCAGAGAGTTTTAGCAGTCCGTCTGCCCCGTCGTGTACGTAGCCACCGTATTAGACAGATTTAGTTGGGCGCGCGCTCCGGACGAGCGTACGCCACGGCGGGGCGACTCGCGACTGCGCGTGCGCAGTACGCTACGTAAACGCCCCGGCGATGCGGTGCTACGCACGCAACGGCTGGGAGCGTATGCTCCGGGGCGCTTGCGGGGCGCTGCGGACCTGCTGGGAGGCCCCTTGCTTTCAAAATGGCTGCTGCCTCGGCGATGTCGGCGGCCGGTGGTTCCCCGACTGAAAACGCGGACCGTCGCGTGTTTTTCTCGTTAGGCGACAACGTTTCAGTTCCAACAGGCATGCAGACCAGAAATGAGCGACCAAGGACAACCTGGATGGCTCCCGAAGCGGGCGGCGGTGTTTGTGTGCGTGTCGCGGTGGTGGAATGCGCGCAGTGTTGGTGCAGATCGGCGGCCTCCATTTAGGGAATTCAAGAATTTTCGCCTGCGCCGTCGTCGCGCCCTCGGGTGCGAGCCGAGGACGTTGCGCTACCGTGTGAAACGTGAAGGATTTGTAGTTGGACTCCACGAATAAGAGGAAGTGAGTAATAGGAACGCATCGTATATCTTATTGAGTTGCTACACCCGGGTGAAGTGTATCACTAAACCGCCGTGCGAGCCTACCCGCTGGTTCATTTTGCGCGTCGCATTAGCGTCGCATGCCATGCTCAGTTGTATTTGTCGCATGGTCCTGCCATATTTCAGAGCTGAATAAAGTGAGTATCCCGAGCACTGCGTGTTGCTTCAAAACTTCGGCGTCGCGCGGTTGAGCAAAACAATCGCGACGGGTGTATCATATTTTTCCCTAATACTGAATCAAGGTAAGAGGGTATTTTTTATCGTACTTGCAAGATTTGTACAATCGAAACCAGCATTAACGCATTGAAAAAAAAAAAAGAAGAAACGCCGTCCAGCTACAGTTTGCCTTGGTTAGCCACGTAAAAAAGTTAAATTTGGGTACTTCGCGTTGGGTTCAACAGGTGGCGCCGAAAGGGTTTAAAATTTGGGTACTTCGCTTGGGTTCAACAGGTGGCGCCACAAGCGTTAGCGCACGCTACGAAAAACGCTGTACTAAAACTATCCATGGTGCGTCGCGACGAGCGTACGCTCCGCTTTACGCCCAGCAATACGCTAACGCCCGGAACGCCCAACTAAATCTGTCTATTCGGGACTCGACTGTGCATGCGCGCTCGGAAGGGCGAGGAGGCGCACCCCACCGTGGCGAATACGGAGAAGGCTGGCCCGCGGAACTAATCCCCCTACCGCGACGAATGCACAAGTGCCCAGGCGGGTCCCGGTAAACACGGTTACCGTTTACCGTGTTAAGCCCGTTCTACATGGAGCGAATTTCGCCTGCGAATCCGCTGGAACGAACATTCGCACTTGCGAAGTTCGCAATGCCTGGAATTGTCGTCTACATGGGGCCTGCGAACGCCGCGATTTTCGCATTTCAGATGCGCCTTGTTTGCAGACTGAATTAAGTTTGCCACCAGCAAAGGTTGTTGTGATTTTAACAAGGGTGGTTTTATTTTACTTTCTTGGCAAGTTGTTTCTGCCTTGTTTGTGCTAAATATAAGTTTATTTGCGGTTTTATATAAGAATCGCCAATTCTTTATCAATATACGCACACACAGCAGAGAAGACAAACGTTCTGGTGTGCTCGCGCTTTTGTCGCGCTCATACAACAACGCCATCTGGTTTCCAAGCGTGCAAGTGGTGCCGAGCTGTGCTCCTATTGGCCGCAGGTCCGGCCCCTCTACGCCGCACACGCCGCACGAGCGGCGTTTGCTCGACCGCTTCAAATGTTTGGCACTTTGCCGCAGCAACGAAAAAAGGTGGTTTTGCCGCACGAGCGGCGCCGCAACAGCGAATTCGCAGGCGAAATCGCTCCATGTAGTACGGGCTTTACCGGAAGCGCTGGCGACGGTGAAGCCTGTGCCGGTAAGTTACCGTTCGCGGTAACTCTCGCGCTGCGCAGTCGACTCCCGCAAACACGGTAAACGGTAACGTAAACACGGTAACGATATGTTAAAACTCTCTATTAGCACTACCCGCCCATAAGCTTAACAGGGATGAGTAATACGTGACCCAATGACTACTACAATGACTATTACAATGACTACAATTCGTGAAAGAAAAAAAAACTAATATATATCTGCTCATATAAATTAGTTTTTTCCTTTACGGGACTTTAACAGAACACATTTCTCAGCTTGAAATAGAATGGAAATTTCGAAACTCAAAGATTTTTTTAGCGATTGCTCGTGTAAAGTTTCTCGAGCGCGTGGTGAATGCCAACGGTGAATGCGCGCCTTTGATAGTTGCTTCCCTTTATCATACATTAAATAGTAGCGCTATGTTCTAAGCTTGTAAAATGAGGGCCCGCGATGAGCCGTAGACTTGAAAATGGTCCCAGCCGTGGCAACAATAAAGTTTTTTTTTTTCTGATCTGATCCTCCTCTCGCCGCGAGCTCGACATGTAGGTGGCGACAGCGTCGCGCTGCTAGTGTGGATTCTCCGCTGAGCGGCCCGTAAGAATGCACACTGTGGGCGCGCTTCGTGCCTTTTTCTCGCCGTATGTGCGCACGAAAGGTGCAAACAAGAGTGGTATGCTGTAGTCCAGTTCCTCAACGTTCAATGGAAGCGGCAGTCAGTTTTCATTACTACGCCAAAAAAAGCGACGACTCATCGGGAATCTCAGAATGGCCGTAATTGTGACAATGAACTTGTACGCTGTGGCTCGTAGCAAGCTCGATCTTTCCAGACTATGGCTTTGAGCCTTCAATAAAAGCATAAATAGAAACAAATAAGGAATCCTCGTTCTCTGAAATTCGGTTTACAACGGCAATCTCAATCGCTTTCACTGGTAGCATGACGCATTCTTGCATTTTGGGATGCCCTGAAATGGTAACACTACTTAACTGCCCCGAAATTCTTCTAAGAGCTTACGATATTTTTTGTGTGTTCAAAAGGCAACACAAGATTACTGAATTTTGATCAGTGCAGAGATATAAATGTAACCGCTCTAACGGGTCTTTTAAATGAAATTTTAGTGACTCTGAAGGAAGGTTTGATGAATAACGGTTTCGGATCACTTATTTACGGCTTTCGTCGCAAGAGAACTTGCGAATTGAATTAACAAAATTAAAAATTAAAAAAAAAACAGCGAGTCATGGCACACACCCCTCACATATGTGGGCAACAACGTGCATCGCGTTTTCTCCTCTTCCTTTAAACTTAGGTCCACCTTAAGAGGTTAAGACGTGACCATATTAGGCATTTGGTTATGCTGAGTGAGACACGTTTCTGGACAAGGTGATTCATGTCGGATTTGAAAATGATATGACACACGGAATGCCACATGACAGATGCAAACTCACAACTGCTTAATTTTAGCGCAAAATCCCCCCCTAAATACTCTTGCGCATCCATAGAAACGTATTTTAAATAATACGTAAAATTAGCAACTCGATACAGTTGAATAAATGTTTTTTCCTCCTCCTTAGTATAAACAACGGCTGTCCAAAAATGGTACTTATTTTAGAAAAGGTACGGGAAGGACACGATCACACAGGCGCTTGCGGGTGTAAAATACGTGTCCGGTAATGTATGGGCGATAGCGCACGGGTCGTGTGCAGTGTAAATGTTTTAGGGCCGAAGCTCCTTAAGTCATGGGTCTGTCCATCCCTTGTGTCTCGTGGTACGTGACCAGCCGCATGCTTTCGGAGATGTCGCAAAGTGGGCCGCGTTGCACGCGCAAGAACCGGCTGCATCCGGCAGCGCAAACTCGGCACCGGGAGCGCGAGCTTGTCTGTGTTCGCCAACGGAGGCGCGAGCGCACGTGCACTGCGAGGGGGAGATCACGCAAGAGATCACGCCACGAACGCAGGCAGTCGTTCTCGGAGATCGAACGAGACGCAAGGACCTTTGCTCGTTTCCTCTCGTCTTGTTCGGGCACAAGTTCGCCCTAAATAAAAGTTCTTTCTTTACCGTTGTGTCCCATCCTACGTGACAAATTGTGGTGGAGGTGCGGGGTAGTCCTCGATGGCGCGGCCGCCAGGTCTGGGCCTGGGAGCATTGACTCCGAAAATAAAAGTTGATTTGTACAATGTACGCACACAGTCTTACGTCTTTCTTAATGATGTAATGGGCGAACTTTCACGGGAGAGTTACAGTTACCGATGATCTCCCCCTCTCGAGCTTCGCCCCACTTATCATCATTCATTCCGTGGATATGGCGTGATTTTTTTTGTTGTTTCTTCTTTCTATAAGGACACACCGAAATTTTACAAGGGTGTGGAATTTGCACGCGTATGCACAGGTCTTGTCGCTTCTTACCCGTTTCGCGTGCTAAACTTTTATCCTTTAAATAATCACCACGCCACCTTCAAAAAGCACCCTTCGACGTTCCCGAAACGGCAGGCGACTGCACTCAACAATAATAAATGTGCAATGTGTGGAAGCAATGTTTATAACGCGTTTCACACTCAAGCGGGGACCACGGCGAAGATGTTTCGTGGAATTAAACCAGCGCATTAACCCGCAATGGCCGCTGATTATTGCGTTTCTAGAGGAAATGTGCAAGCAGAGGTAACTATGTCATTGCTTACTGCCAAACGAGCACACATATTGGTTGTTTTGTCGTGTGCAGCACGCGTCTTGCGCCGCACGTAATGTGAAAAAGCAGACGACGCGAGAGCGCTATCCACAGGTTCGTCCCGCCGCCGCCAGGGGCCGACTGTGTTCCGCTCGGGGCGAATAAAGCTCCATTGCTATCGACATTACAAATATCAGCGGCTTCGGTTGTGTTGTGTGTGCGGGGTGTCAGGTTGTCAGGTGCGACTATAATACAACTTTCTGAAGCAGTTGAGTAACTTTTACGCCGAATTTCGTACCTCTTTGTACGGCAGTGCAGCGGACGCAGTGGGCACAGGCCATTCGCTGCTAATTCTACCCCCTGCTCTATGCAGGGTTGCTGCGCCGTTGAAGACATGGCTGCCCCTCTTGTCCTCAACGGGTATGTTACTTCAACTACTTACTCCTGTTGAATCCGGTAACCCGATTAATTTGAATGCCGATTGCCTTTTTTCGTTGCCGTTGAAAGAGTTTTTGCTGTGGAGTGTCAGCGACCCTTCGTGAACGCTTCTGCCCTCTTTGTTTTGGTCGGCGAGCGGCGTCTGCGATGTGATGGCGTCTATGTTTGCTTCGCTGTAAGACTGGGACGACGTTTGTGAAACCGGAGCCCGATTAGGCCGCGGTTGAAAATGGGCATCTTACGAAGTGTTTAAGCCCGAAGGCAGTTTGGTGTCAGTGGTGTGTTAGTGTTAACATCGTTGTGAGCACCGGCGCTCAATTGCGAACGCGAAGTAATTGCCGCAGCGATTGTCATATTTCAGTAGCGTGACGATCCGACTTGCCTGATGTAGCCTTTATTGTGCTAACTTTGGCGTTGACGGTCACTTCCACAGCGTGAACAAGACGCCGTACGTGCTTCTGGAGCGACTCGGCGACGATGTCCCGCCGCCCCGTGATCACACGCAGCGGATTCCGCTCTCCGACAGGTAAGGACCGGCAAAAATCTGACATCTATGCCTCTTAGCGTGTTCTTCAATTCATCCATTCATTGTGGTTGCCGTGTTCTCTAGATTACCACACAGAACCATTCCAAAGCACCCTTAGTAGGAGTTGCGTTCCCCAGAAGTTTCGAAATCCCTTTGCAACTGCGCCTTTAGCTACCGGGTTCAATACGTAATGCAGGACCTTTGCAGATCAGAGTACAGGAATGTGTGTGATGTGCCTGGCCCAGAAAATTTTCCGCACGCAGCTGTGAGGTGTGTAATGCAAGGAAGAGTCCCTACCCCTTTATTGTGCTTGCTGGGACAGAGGATGTGGTTGCTGAAAGTGGGACCTTGGGCAGGTTTTCCATTTCAGGGACAGTAACGTGGTTGGGCGTAATTATTAGAGAGTTACAGCAGATAGGAAAACCGGTCCCAGTATGGCACCCGGTACACGGGTGGTGCACCTGCTCATGGGGTCAGCTTGTCTCTCCCCCTCTACTGACGCACAATGGTGCCAATCGGGTACCGGTACCGTACTGGGACCGCTTCTCCACTATACCTCTCTAATGTATTAGTTGTGGAATTAGTGTCTTGAATAGGTGACAGTGTAGTTCACACAGCAATTGATCGTCCGTGCCACTGGTGGGTATGCATGGAATTATGCTGTGGGCTAACAAGTTGTGTATGAAGCTGACCAGAGGCATGGGGTCCATGTGTTGCTTGCTTGAGGGAACGGGCCGTCGCTGTAAACTTTGTAAAACTATTAGTTTGGTGTCACACCGAGTCACTAACAGCAGCTACCTCAAGAAAGTTCTTAATATTTTTGCTAAAATCAACTACACACTGTGTGCTCTGAAGGTAAATGAGACCTTAAAGAAAAAGCAATGCCTGTCTTGGATCAGATGTTGTACAGCATGATACAACACCATCCGAGCCCATTAGAGAGGTTAAATTTCAACTCGTTCCAGCTCAAGTTGTGCCTGAAGGTCCCTTTCTTTTTGCCAATTTTATTTGAGCGGCAGGATTAGTGACAGTAATTGTCTGGTTGTTTTGCAGTAAAATAACCGGTTTTCACCTGTGTGCCCAAACACAGGCAGTTTCGTGTCCGTAATAGAAAATTTTACCGCATGCAGCAATGAGTACAAGACGGGACACAAGGCAGTCAGTTCCGTGTTTGTCTGCGTTCTGTCTTGTATTCATTACTTCGTGCAGGGAAATTTTCAATTCTGAACCACTTCCAACTACTCACCCTGCAGGCTTTGATTCTAACAGTTTTGCGCATTGACTATTTGTGGGCAATGTGAAGAAGCAGATTTGGTTGAAAACAAGAAATTCGGTACATTTCAAATCCAGTATTGCTGTTTGAAAGCTGAGCTAAGGCTGGACATTAGGCTTGTGATAACGCGAAATAACAAGTGTACCGCATTCTTTCTGCAACTTTAAAATTGTGGTGCTGTAGGCACTCTAAGGACACTCTAAACCTGGGGAGGGGCAAAGCATGCAGTGTATTAGGGTATTCGTGGCACCTTGGCGTTCTTGCCCACGGAGATGAAACCGTTTGGGGGGGGAGAGGTATGCAGCTTTGCTGTAAAAGTCTCGTGTCTTTGAAGCACAAAGCACGAGGCGTTGGAAAATGAGTGTCCCGGTGTTTTAGTACCGTGACTACATGGGGCTGCGACGACATGAGACGCCGACAGCCCGAGCCCCAAAGGGGCTTCACTCCTAATAGAAAGCTGCCGAAACGCTGGGAATCCTTCACAAACTTCTGGTTGTGTCGCAGGAACCCAGTTGTCCTGTTGCAACGGCTGCCGCTTGGCACCCCAGCGGAGAATGGAGAGGAGGGTGGGGAGAACGGAAGCCGTGAGATGACGCCGCCACCCGTCCCTTCGACCAGTCAGGCTGGCGGCCAAGACAGCCCAAGGGATGGCCACAAGAGGTCCCTGACTCCTCCGCCTATGACGTACGTGCAAACTAATTGGTTGCAGTGCCGTGAACACCTTCATGCCTCACTTGCGCTTAGCTGTACAAAGTATGGATTGCCAACAAGGCCAATCGATTACGGCACTAATCTACCCTCCTGATCGGTTGATGCTGTAGTTGACCCTGTACTCCTGTCACAGGGAAGGTCGTAGTAAAAAACTGGTTTCTAGAATTGTCATTATGAAAGCCTCATGCCTGTCTTTGATGCGAGAAAACTTCTGGAATAGTCTGTAGACTTTTAAAAGTCAACGCCAGTATTCATGATGGTCTCAGGTCTGGTTGTCACCTACTTATTTCTCAAAAATACCCGCCGCGGTGGCTCAGTGGCTAAGGCGTTGCGCTGCTGTGCACGAGATTGCGGGTTCGATTCCGGCCTTGGCGGCCACTTTTCTGATGGAGGCGAAAAGCAAAAACGCCCGTGTGTACGAGCTTTCGGTGCACGTTAAAGATCCCCAGGTGGTCAAAATTAATCGGAACCTCTCACTACGGCGTGCCTCATTGCCTGTGTTGTGTCGGCACGTTAAGCCCTACAATCAAAAATCAAATTATTTCTCAAAAATGACATTAACTACACACTGTGACTGGGTGGTTAGCCCCGAAAAGTTAATAGTTGAATTCACAGCTATACGAATACAAACTGATGTCGAAGCGGTACAGCTGTGTTTGCCATCAAATGCAGTGTAGTGTTGCCTCAAATGGCATGAACATCGACTAACCGTGGTCTGACTTCGTTGAGTCTTTTCTGTGAGTGGTTGCCCAAAACACATTGCAGTGCATGCCACTTTTGTGCCCTTCGTTACGTGGGCGTTTGGAATGACATGCAAGTCAAAGGGCATGAGAAATTTCAAATGTTATTCAAACTGCTGGTAGTTCTGCTGATCTGTACGACAGTTATGAACAGCATATAAAGGCTTCAGTGTTCAGCCGTCACGTTTTGGTGTCGCTGCTGCTGCCAGATTTCGTTCTTGTAACTTAGCATGGAACATTGAACTGCATTGTAACCTTGTTACAACGGATCTTCTTACAGCAGATATGCGGATACAATATACTGATTTCCAATGTTTGGTTTGTATTCCTATCTGTGCCGTTGATCAAAGTTCGTTTTCTGAAGATTCTCTCACAACATACATTCGGATGAACAGACTAGTTTAATAGGTTAGCAAGTCCGTTTCTGCACCTCTACAGTGGAATTTTGAGTGAAGACAACCTTGTCAATGGCGATCAAACAAAAACGATTTGAAACAATTAAAAGCAACTGTAAATTAGTAGGCATGAAACTTTGTGCTTGCCAGAGACTAGCACTGTTAAGTGCATGCTCTCATGCACTTGCAGTATGTGAAGGTGTGATGCCCTGGCAGCCAAGTGATTGGATTTAAAATTAAAAAATTTTAGTGCAGCAGATCAGATGTTTTTACATGAAAGTTACCATAGCTGAAACAGCAAATGCAAGCCCCCCTGCACGATAGATGGCTAAACCTCCAAGCATAGCAACAAGGACTTTACTTGCACTTGGCTTATATTCATGTGGAGACAATGGAAATGCAAGTGCTGGTTGAAGAAGGGAAAGAGTTGTAATAGTGTGAGTGAACTAAAAGATGGAGAGGGTGCCATATAACAGGAGCACAGAAAATGTAAGAAGACTCATGCGCGTGATTTGTGATGGGCTTCATAGCGTCACAGAAGGATGAAACTGCTGAAAATCCCAAGTCATCCTGAAGGTTCGTTGGCCTTAATTACCAACCTTTTTCAGTTGTAACTGAATCTTGAAAGGTGACCGTCATACTTTTATTGCTTGTTTTGTTTTTAACAGTTGAGAAGTCTAAACTGTTGCTATAACAGTCTTAATCCATGATTCCATCAAAATGTGTAGTAACAGTATTTGGATTGTTCACACTTCTTTGACAGCAGACAAATCAGGAGCACTATCATGGTCTGCTGTAACGAGGTTATACTGTACTGAGTTAAATGGGGCCAGGAAAACATTACTCTTTGTAATAAAAGTGATTGTAATTGTAAATATACGAGAGTTTATTCACTAAAGGCCCATTATCTTGCAGCATTCACATATAGCTGGAACATATGCTTGTTTTGTCTAGGCACAATGACTTTTCATTGCCATTTGTTTTTGTTTCATCGCTGTTCGGCTTTTTACTTTTCTGTCCGAAATTTCATGGGGAACTTGCTCTTTGAAGTGGAAATCTGTTCGCAAAATTTTGTGTGTAATTGTGGCATTTGGGCGCTGCACACGAGAGTACAAATTTTTGTGTTTCAAAGTTAGCTTAGGGCTTTAAGGGGGCACATGGGTCTTTGATCAAAAACTTTATTTTACAGTTATGATGATAACAATTGGGGGACATATGAAGTTCTTCATTTTGATTGTAGATATAAATTTGTTTTGTGTAAAATGACTACATTCAAATTTATTTGGATTTTTATTTTGATTTTTTGACAGCTTTTGTAAAAGAACTGCTGGAGGGATGCAGCTGAACAAGGTACCAGTGAACTGTGCCCAAATCAAGGAGTGCAATAAGACTAACATTATCTTCTATCTGGTCTGTAGCAGAGTTATGACCGTTTGAAGTTTGGGCCTGGAAGGCAAAACGTTCCAGGCCCAATCTTCCAACGGTCGCAACATCTGCTACAAACCAGATAGAATGATAATGTTAGTCTTAGTGCACTCCTTGATTTGGCACAGTTCACTGGTACCTTGTTCACCTTGGTACGCTGTCAAAAAATCAAACAAAAATCTTTTGAAGTACATGTTCACAAAAATGTTAATCTCCAATCATTTAAACCTGCTATGTCCCATGTCCATCAATCACTGTAAAAATAACTTTTTTTTTTAAGACCTAAGTGCCCTTCAAAGGCTGTGCTCGTTGGAATCGGGTGGCGTTTCAACCAGCGGCTTCATTTTAAACCTGCAGTGCTCCCGTGCCTGCAAACATCCACTGATGCATTTTCCGTAAAAGTAATTTTTTATTTTTCAGAACCCCTAAAGAACCCTTCGCAGAAGGGTATCAGATAGCGGGTATTACATTTGGCCATGAGTAGTCACACAATGGAGCCCACTTTTTTGCACCACCCCTTGTACCCCTGTGACTAGTCTCTCGCTGCCTGTGCTCGTGCTTAGTTCATCAGGACCTTTGTTCTCAAAGAAACAGGGCCCGAGTGTCGCACCATCTCCACCTGGTAACTGCAACCACACCTCGGTTCCCAATGCGTGTTTGTGGTTTGCTGAAGACCGACATCGCTGAGCTCCCTTAGTGTTGTGCTCGTACGCTAGAGAGAGGGAGATTGTCGACACGAACCACGAGACCTTCTACAATTCATTGCTGCTGTTCTGCGTCCAGTCCAGCCCGAACTTTAGTTCTAGGGTGAAAACTTTAGATTCCTACTTTTCAAACGCCCGATATGCAAAGAACGTTGTGAGGCACGCAGAGTCCTACAAAGGTTCAGAGTGCAAGATGCGAGCTGGGGATCACGTGCAAGGAAACGGCTGCGTCAGGGGAGGGCTGTAAGAAAGGTGGATTGCAGCCGGGGGAGGATAGGCCGCTGTAACACATGCAAAGTTCAGCAGGAAAGGGCAAGCAGGTCAACCCGAGGGCCAACCAGGTTAGAAGCTTAGGAGCATACTCCTGTAATTTATTTACACTGGCTACGATGCCTGTGCGTCAGCCGCACCAACCAATAATTACAGTGCGATGGTGGCAAGAAACCAGTGTCGTCGTGCACTGGGCTTGCTTGTGCTGTTACCATCAATGGCGAGCCTGCTTCATGAAGTTTTAAATGATGTCGACCTTCGGTTCATCCAGACTGAAGCTTCATTTTACTCTTAACGGCATCACACAGCTGGCTACGAAATGGGAGCTTGTTTGCCTTGGCCTGCCAACACTGTCCTCTTTAGGTTTTCGGGGGGGAGTTACCAGTGAAACTGAATATTTTGCGTGGTATGGACGTGATACTACGGACAATGGAATAGGTGGAACGTTTTATGGAGCTGCGTGCATTGGCTTTAAGGTTACAAGTAGAAGGCCGCAATTTGTGACCATTACTGAATTCTAGGGCAGAACAAAGCTTTTTAATTGTGTTCGATTTTTAACCAGGGAAGGTTTATTTTATCCATTGTTGGATCTTTAACAGTTCGTGAGCACCTCCTTCCTCTCCCTTGCAAAGTTGGGGCTCAGCCCGATGCACATGCGTTGCTCTCCAGCTTCATAAGTCTTCAACGTAACGTCTCTCGAACACCCCTCGTGCACCATACCTTAGTGCTCGAACAGTCTTAGTGGTCACTTTTGCTCGCTTCTGCAGTGGCATTGAATGCCAGTCGCTTGTTTTGCTGCCTATTAGTATTGGCGTTTCGTCGCTGTCATTCCTATTTCTCGCCTTCTTACTACCCGCACTGGCTGCGGACTTCATTCTAAAACACATTTAATCGTTGGCAGTAGTCATGGGACCTGTTGAGAAGTCGCTCTCTCCACTCAAAGGCAGCTCTCTCTGCAAGCACTCGTTCCCTGTTTTCTGTCGCTCGCTCTGTCACAGAGCAATGCGATTGACAGGAAAAGTTTGCCGACCTGCCTCGTATATTGTTCGGGCGATAGAAAAAAACAGTATTATGCGGTGTTGAATTTTGTGTTGTCAATTTAGATTAAATTTCATGTTGGGAAAAGCGCGTGTGTTCACGGTTAAACTTTTTAAGTTGCGAGTAGCGCTCCGTCGTGTCTTCTTCCTTGTCCAAGTTTTTTTCGCCCTTTTTTTTCCCAACATGAACCATTACCAACTCGCAGTCCTTCTTAGATTATATTTATCAAATTGTATTTCTTTATTATAAATTCCTCACATAATTTTTTTACGGGGAAGGTGTTCATGCTTTGACAAATTTATTCACGAACAGAAAAAAGAGCACACAAGTTCAGTAACGTATTCAGCAGACCAAGCAGTGAAAAAATTATTCTGAGAAAACTGCAGTTGACGAAGCTTACACACAGGACATTCTAAGTCAACTTTTTATTTTTTAATTAATCAGAAACAGTGGGAAAGATATCTGATTGGTATCAATGATATTTCAATATTCTATGTAGGTATTGTTATGCATGCTCATAAATTTTACAGTATCTTGATGTGAAGCCTAATGGTAGGGAACGTAAGGGCTTGAGGTTTGCAGCCAGTCCATTCAATGCTTGCACATACAGGGTGTCCCAGCTATCATGCACCAAGATTTAAAAAAGAGTAATGGCGTAACTCGAAGAAAACCTTGGCATAATGTTTGCAGTACTGTGGAGAAGCGGAAGTATTTTTTTGGTTAATGGGACTTAGCTAATTAATTGTAATTAATTATCTAACTCGAGAAGTGCTGTCCTAATCACTAAAGTGTCAATGAGGCACTTGTAGGTACCCACGAGGGGCATCTAACTGCGGTATTTTCAGCGACGAAATAATGCGTACTCATTTATTCTGACTGATAAAGAAAACCCGGAAATATGAAAGATACCACGTGATGGCGCCTCCGCGCGCATCGGCAATTAGGCAATTTGCTAGACACCTGCTTTTGGGTGGCTGACCGCACGGGGCCTTCGACTGCGGACAGGAGAGACGGTTCTTCGATTCCGAATCGAATACGAGCCGAGCTCGGATTCACATTCTGAGAGTTTCTCATCCGAGGAAAGGGTGCGAGTTCCACAGTGTCAGATTCTGATGTTGAAACGGTCGGGTCGTCCCGGAAGCGTGCACGGCAAACTGAAAATATCTGGAAGAAAGGCGATTTCTCACCCACGCTCTTTCCTTTCGACGCGTTACGTTCCGGCCACCATCATAGTCAAATAAATCACTATGTTCCTTCCCTCATATTTCGGAAACCAAGCGACACTGGGGGTGCGTCACGGCCAGAAACACCTGACAGTGAAAGGGTTTAAGGAGATTGCGAAAAACATTTAGGAGCACCTTTACTTGTAGCAGTTGCAAGTGTAGGGTCTGGCTGCATTGCTTGAAGCTACTCCTGGGCTGCTGACCCACGCTGTTAGGACGCTTGAACGGGATCGTGATGCTTGGTTGTCGCTCCGATCGCTTGCTGGTCAGGAAATGTGGCTACGCCTATTATACAATGGAAAATGTGTTTGCCCTCGCTGGCACAGGCATGGTGACGCGGTCTTAAAACGGGTGACGCGGTCCTAAAAAGACTGCAGTGGGTTGGCACTCTAGTGCCTCCCGGCACAAACGGAGCTGCGAATTCTTTCTTGGCAGCAGTCGAATGCACAGAAACGAGGTTACTTGGAAGTCGTGTGATTCACACTGTCAGTGCGCTGCACCAGGTGCCGTCAGCTTCTACCTGATGAAGCCTTCACGGAGCAATTTCATGCACCGAAACTTTCGCCATTTTCAACTTAGTTGCCGGCATTGTGTGATAACAGAGCCGAAGGTCATAAAAAAAGTGAAAAGCTGAGCAAGAGATCGTAAAGATAGCTCAAAGCCAAATGGTGTAGATAAGCAGACGTCTGATAAGGTGGGCGATGGGAGAAGCCAATGTGAAAAGCGTGGCGGCAGGCAGTGACTAGCACTGTAGCCAATAGCAATCGCGTGCTCCCTACCCGCTGTGACCAATCACATCTCCTAGTTGTGTCTTGGGGAAAACGGATGCTGTTTTGCAAGTCCACAAATGAAAGAAAAAAGTGTTCACTTATTGAGGCCACTAGATAGATGAGAAAAGTGCGATTGGCTAGTAAAGGGGTTTTGACCGGGCTGGAGCTTCGGCATAGTCATAGATGTAATGAGTCAATATTTGGAAGGTCATTTTGTGCTACCACCTGAGGCCTTTGTGTGTGGCTTTTGTTGCATTTGGTTAAATTTGCCCCCTAAATTGATGCTCTGAATTAGACCCAAGCGTTCCCCCACGTTGTGGGTACGCTACCACTAGAGCAGGTTGTATGCAAAAGCTTGGGTCCCTCTGCATTTGGTATCCGAACAGAGTTTGCCTCTAAGGCCCCCCTGACGTCGCTTTGACTCGAATCGCTGCTCACTGATCACTCCGCGTTTCTTCCTGCAAATTTGCGCCCACCTGGGGAACAGTTACATAATGGCTTAAAATCATAGCTAGTAGTCCATCATAGTAATACGACGATTGCAGTGCCCATGAATAAGCTGGCCCGGTGCCGTGCGGCTGGCCACTCCGTTTGCATGACTAGGAAAATGGATACGCTGTTCCAAACACATTTGGGCCTTCTGGTCGTTTTGGCAAGGAACGATCCGTACTATGAGGAAGACAGTTTGCATGGATGCGAGGGACGGGTCAAATTACGTTTCAAGGAAATCCAAATGCCTGCTCAAAACTTTAGCTGAGTTCAAAGACCCGGTCTCGATACAAATTAACCGTTTATGAGCTACACAGCGCTGTTAATTTATTCCTAGTTGTGGTTCCAGAAATTTTACAATTTCAACCATCCCCGAATCAATCATGTTGATTCCTAAGGTATTGTCGGAGTTGAAACTGAGAAATTACGTTGTAGTGGCAGCCCTACAGGAAGATATTTTCAATAGAACATGCATAATAGTGCTCGCCCGAGGGTGAACATAGGTTTGGAATTTTTTGTTTCAATCTTGAAATATGCGTTCTATACTTAGTGCAGTTATATGCCTTCCACGTAACATGCATGTTGATTGGTAGTGTAATATCTCTGAAGTGATCGGAAAACCCATTTGACCGTTGTCTGGGGATGGTGGCCAACCTCCATTTTGCATGTAAAGCACGCTGGTTGGCTTCTTGCACGACAATGAACATGTGAAAGATAGAACAAGAAGAAATCAAGGGCCTTTTAGGTCAAATTTCGCCTTTAAGGTGGTCCGCAGGAATTAGACGTGCAAAAAAAAAAGCAGCAAATCGATACCATGCCAGAGAAGCGCTTTTTTGCCATAAGCGTTAGGCGGCCGTGAATGTTTGTCGTAGACACTAAATACTGAGGAAGTCATTTGAATTAGGCCTGATCGGTTTCCCGGATGCAGAAGCGAGTTACAAATTGGCCTTTGAAAAAGGTGCTTGCGTGGTTCAACAAAATTGGGTAGCGCATTTTACTGGGTAGCTCGGAAATATGGTTAAAAAGCTTAACAGTACTAGAACGAAGCGGCTTCGCCTTCAGGGTTTCCCTTAGCTGTGCGCGCAGTCGGCCTACACGCAGCGGGCGCCCTCAGTCTTGCAGTACTGACACGGCCAGTGCTCCCGTTCGGTGCAATCCTTCTGTGGCAAAAGGCATGTCCAAAAACACGGCACTAATCCTTATGTGACTCGCCGCGGGACAGCGGCTTATGCTTAGGGGAGGCAACATTTGCGAAAGCTGTTCTCTATTTAGCTCCGTGACATCTGGACTGAAATTCAGCCTCATACAGTAGGAGCATTCTAGGAAGTGAAGCACCACAATGAAATGCATTGTGCATGTTATGGATTGTACGCGTTGTGATGTAATAAAAAGAAGATGTGTGATAGCTTGAACAATGGCCTGGTTTTATTCTTCCAATTTTGAAATTGCCTGGAAAACCGGCTATGTCAAGTTTTTCAGTGCTTCGCCCTTCCGGTTCCGTTATCCGGAGATGCCCGAATTTCACAGTTAGTTCCGAGAGGAGAGAGTATTGGGAGTGAGTAAAGCGGTGACCAAGTTCACGATAACTTGCTTCAGGAGGCCCTAGGGGGGCGCGCCCCTCACTGCTTTCGGGGGAAGAGGAAAGGGGGGTTTTTGGGGCCTTTGGGGGCCCCTGGGGCAGTCCACAAGGAGGAAATTTTGTTCCTTGTTGAAAAGGTGTTTCCTGGTTTAACTAAAAATGTTGTGGGGCTTTTTGCCTTTTGGGAATTGGAGCTGGACTTTCTTCTTCTGGGGAGGCACGGTTTAAGGGGGGACCTTGGGGCTTGGGTGTGGGGTTTCCCGGGGTTCCTTTTGGGGTCTTTTTCAGGGCTTAAAACCGGAACTTGTTTCCCCGCCCCGTTTAAAAGGCCCCCCCAAATCCGGAAAAAAACGTCCGCTGAAGCCGAAGTATGCAGTATCCGACGAGGGGGCGGGAGGGGGGGGGGGGGGTATGAGCCCTAAAGTGGGTACTTTGACCAACATTGCATATGCATAGTACATACACTTTGGTCTTTCTAAACGCCTGCAACACCTCTGCACAGTGTTCGCGCGAGGGCAAAGAATCGCGTAAACACCGTTTCCAAAGCTTAGCCCCGGCACTTGGAGAAGGCCTAGCGCATGCGGTCAAGAGTGTAAAGATGCATGATAAGCTGAGCAAATAAAGCAAGAATATAACTAGGCGCAATTATTAACCAGCTATAAAACATCAGTCGTGGCCATCGACATTAGCTAGGATCTTTTAAATTCCCTCATGACGAGGCAGGTTTTCCCGAAACCGTTCGTCAAACAAATCGGATTGCTGCCTGACGTTCCCTCAAGGCAGCTTCCACATTTTTAGCGATTTTAGTCTGGTCATTGAAACAGCTGTAATGAAATAATCTGATGACGGTCAGCTGTAAAATCGAAAGTTAGACCAGTTGGACTGCGCACGGTTACTGGCAGATTGCACACAATGGATGGGGAACAACCCCCCTACTTGAGGCATTTCTTACCTTTTTCACCGAACGGAATGGGAACGATGCATGCGTGGGAATAATAAAAGCTGAACTTCACTGAACACGAGTTTTTTATTACATAAAAAAACTGACGAGGGCAAACTCTCCTCCGAGTGCACCACTTCGAGTATTCGATAGCCCTGTTTTCAATCTCACCGGAGTCGCGTTTATCAACAGCGGCCTTGTTCTTGACGGTAGAGCGGACTGTCTGCTTAGACAGGCCTGTACTTCTGGCGATGTTGGCCTGTTTTTCCCCATGTTCAACAGCGTTAATTACGCTTAATTTATCCGACAGTGAAATCAGCTACCCTGCCGCTCATGCTGCTAGTCGCACTACAGTGGCTAGAATAGGAAAGTGTGATGACCGTGCCCACTCCCGCGTGCCGCTTTTGGAGGAAATTCCAGGTGGCGCTGTCACACGCTTACACGTTCATTGCGACGGCGGCGGAATATGGAGTACGAATGTATTCGCGCGCAGCACCACATCGAGAAAGCCTCTTTGCGAGCTTTTCAACGTGCTCGCGCAAATTGAGATGCAATGAATGTCGTTTTTTTTTTAAGAACTACTACAATCGAAGTTTACAACCGACTGGACGCGCTTTGACAGCCGAATATAGCCGGTTGGCTCGGACACTTATGAAACACAAATCAGATAATTGTGGACTGGTAACTGGTAAATGTGCATTTTATTTTCGGCGTGCTCGTTACAAACAAACAAAACCTGCTCACTTTTGATGAATTTCGCATGATTCGTTTAAAATTGCAATGTCTCAGAGCCATCAACTTTCTTTGCTCAATGGGCCTTGCCTTTCGCTGCTAGTTCTTTTTTGTGTGTGTGAACAAATTCAAGCATTTTTTCTCGAATTGTCTTCGGAAAAGTGTTTTTCGACCTTCGATTTTGCTGTTACGTGAGGGCAATTGAGCTTTAAGTGCTTCTTCCTTTCACGACAAGGCATGCCTTGTCCTTTTTCAATGCCTTCGTGTAAATAAAGTGCAGTTAGAGGACCAAAAGGAATTTGATAACCATGGACGGGGAGAGTGGCAGACTTCTTCAGTATGTCAGTTGTTTCGTAAATGCTTCCAATGTCGGAAGAGTACGTGTACGGTGCTTTGGCTTTATCCTGTCCTGCGCAATGCGACACATGCCTGTAAGCCACTGTGAAAAGAGCGAAAACACTCCACCAGCGTGTGGTTTCCCCATGTTGCCGAAGGTCAAGTTCTTCACAGAAAAGGAGCATGGGGTTTCTTCAACTCTGCACTCACAGAGGAGTCACCATCCTTAGCGTTTTTATTGCTGGGTGGGGCCTGCGGGTGCGCTTCTCGCTTGACACTTCCTGCGCGGGGAAGTTGTTTCGGCTGGTACTTCGGGAGATTGGGAAATTGCGTGGGCACAGCTTCCGGGGGCAACCGAGGCCTGCCCTGTAGATTGAGGGCAACTTCTCCGTTCACGGTATGTTTCAGTGTGCCGGGAGATTTACCTTACGTCGAAGTGTAGCTCGCACATAGCGGTGTTTTCCTTGAGCCGCTTCTCAGTACGTGGTATTGCTTGTCGCCACTGCGCCAATATAGACGCGCGTTCTTCGGAACGCCAAACGACAGTTTCTTTTTGCAGGACTTGTACACCGCAGAGCGGCCCGGCACAAAATTGTGGCTCTGCTTTGGCGGCAGTTAAACCTGCTACGGCACAGGAAACAAGCTGTGTGCTTCTCTGTGGTCAAGCAGCAATCGCATTGCAGACGATCCGCGCGCGCCTCACCAGGCGACGTGTAAACGATCGCGCGCGCCCCCTCGCGGATCCCTATCGGCGGCTTCAAAGCGCCTCATAGGCGCTGCATGCCGCTAATCACACTTTCCTATTCTAGCCACTGTAGTCGCACAAAAAAAGCCACTGGCTTGGCTTGGCTGCACGAATGACCTGGCTGCCAGCAATGTTGCCGGGCATAAATTTTCTTGTATAAATAAACAAAGAAAAAGCACATCGGGTGCCGGCATCGCGGAAGTCCACTATAAACTTTCAGTCGAAACAATTTTCGCCTAAAATTTAGTCTGTTGTAGCCGATAGTCTGCTCTAGCCGGGTCCGTTGTGAGCGGAGCGGACTCCATTTAAATGCATGGGGACCAGACAA
This sequence comes from Haemaphysalis longicornis, assembly GCA_013339765.2. Taxonomy (NCBI): domain Eukaryota; kingdom Metazoa; phylum Arthropoda; class Arachnida; order Ixodida; family Ixodidae; genus Haemaphysalis; species Haemaphysalis longicornis. The sequence goes on along the minus strand of CM023450.1, from coordinate 153,415,658 downwards.
ACCAACAGAAATGGTCTGTTGTAACCGAAAGTCCGTTGTTGCCGGATCCGCTGTAACGAGCGTAGACTGTACTACCAAGATGACATTCCATGCTATCAACTCCTGCCCCTCCCTATACTATCCCCTGCCACTCCTATGCAGTATGTCCGTTCTCCCCCTGAGGTGTCAGTGTGGATCCACCTCCTCAGTAGATCCATACTCCTCACATTATATTGCCACATAAATGCCGTCTCACAGTGAAGCAATTGTGGCCTTCTGTGAAGGTAAGCGACCGCGAGTGTCCCGTTCCCTGTTTCCTTGCGCAGGCCCTGCAGCACCACCAGCGCGGGCACTCCCACCAAGCGGGTCCGTTTCAACAGCGCCGGCAGTGGGGGCCTGTCAGCACGGCGGCAGCTCTGGACCCGGCTGCAGCACGAGTCCGTCACCCCCATCCTCAAGACCAAGTCGAGCGCCGCCAAAGAGAAGTAAGGCGTCATCAGCATCGGACGCTACTCGTTTCTTGAGCAACTTTTTTCTTGACTTTTAAAGGGGCAACGCAGACAGAATGCAAGTTTGTTTCATTCGAAAGACAGTTTCGATAGAATTACACGGACACCACTTTTGACGCAGACGTGACTCAAATAGGCTATATAATTGAAAAAAAAAAAAAAGAAAGAGAATGGCCGTGCGACCCACAAGCTCATTTCCCACAGTGGAACCTATGTCATAATATGCACAGCTGTGTGATTGGCTGAGGCCGGCGAAAGCAAACACAAGTTAGGCAGAGCTTATAAGCTTCCAGAAAGAGCCATTTTCGCTTAATGCATATTCATAAGAATGGTGGGGTAAACAGTGGAAGTTACAAAAGTACACGTGCATGTACTTTTACAAAAGTAAAAGTGCTATGCTTGTTTAGCTGCTGGGCAGCTAAACAAGCATAGTGCGCACAGTACCAACAGCAGTATGCACTTGTGCTTCGAAGTAAACATGGAAGCACAACTGCATACTGCTGTTGGTACTGAACACACCATGCTTGTTTAGCTGCACAGCGCTCAGGCACTTTAGGGTTGTCTCACTCGACACAGCCCAATTAGTGTTAGCGACATCGTCTTACCGTGACCCTGTTTGTGGAACATACCCCATGTTTCACAAAACTATATACTACCTACCGTAACAAAAACAAGCCAGGTGCAAATCTGGTCAGAAACAAAGCAAAGGCAGACAGCGGTCTGCGCAGTATGCTGGTGCCATCTAGAAAGACTAAACAGTTACAAAGGTGTTCTGTAGTCTGCTGCGTACTAATGTTAAGTTGAAGACCTGTCCCGGTTACGTCATCGCAGACGTCACAAAATGCACAATATGGTGGGAAAAATCTAAATTTTAACTTAAATTGATTAATTTCTCAGTGAATAAAGCATCGTTTGCTGCCATACAAGCACTGGGGGCACTATAAAACACCGAATCTTTTGAATAAAACAAATTTGTATTTTGTCGGCCTGGCCCTGTTATGGCATCATACGAGAGGGCCTATTGGTTGGAGTGCAGAACTCTATTGAAGAGAACCTGTCGCTCAAATGTACAGTGCTGAACACGTTTTATTTATTTATTTATTTATTTTTGCGGTGAGCATGCATGTACTTTAGGAGAAATTTGACTCCAGGAACATCATAGAAGCAAAAATTTACTTGCACAACTGAGTTTCGCGCTATACCAGGGGCAATACGCCTACTTGTTCTGGAGAATTGGGGTTCCCCCCTCTACTTTTTAACAGTGCAAAGCTGTTTAGCAAATTGCAATTTTTTGTGTCTGCAGTTAAATGCCAAAATGCCAAGCGCTCGTGAGCACGTGCATGTGAGCGCGTTCCTCGCAGCGACTACTTGGCAGTTAAAAAGAACTAGAAAATGCAGAGCGCTCGTGTGTACGTGCCTCACGGGGACCGCCCAGCATCCCTGGTGCACGTTGGCCGAGATTGGTCCCTCCCCCCAAAAAAACTTCAGGTTTTGGAGTAATCGTGGCAACATTTGCTCGGAACGAGCAATACACGTCGCGGTGTGTGCCCCTCTTAGCTGATGTGCAGTGATTATCACCTCCAAAAAAAAATGAAAGGAGCTCACACTTATAGCCACAATGAAGGAGTAAAGGTCGGTGGGACAACGAAGAAAAAGCAAATCGGCTACAATCGTGGACTTAAACCGTCGTGATGGTCGTGAAGGTTGCGTGCAGCTTTGCCATCTTCAAGTCATGAGCGTTGGAGTGAGCTTTCTTCATTTTTTTTACTTGGCTACAGCATGGGCAGGTTCTTAGTTACCGTATTTACACGATTGTAAGACGACCCCCCCAAAATCGCATCTCAAAAAAAATAAATAAATAAATAAAAATAAAAAAAAAAAACTTGCGCATTTTACACAAGGGAAATTTATTCACGTGGTTGCGGAGGATTACTCATCGTCGCTGGAGTCGTCCTCGCTGGTGCTGCTGCAGTCCCACAGCACGTCGTCGCCAAGTGTGAGTCCACACTTCGCGAACGACCGCACCACGGCATCGCATGGTACGGCCGCCCATGCGGAGAGGACCCACCCGCACACAGTAGCCAGGGAGGCTCTCCTCACACGCCCGCGTGGCGTAAGTTCGCGGCTTCCTGACGAAATGACGCGCCCGCTTAGAAAATTGTATCACAAAGAGAAGCTCTTCCGTCAACTACCAATACCCCCCTACGGCGGCTCTTCCATCGATTATCGGTGCTCCCTCAAGAGCCGTGCGCTCGTCATAAAGGCACTCGTAATGCGCGCAGTAGATGCTAAAAAAAGAAAAGCTTTTGTATAAGCACGCGGAAAACTATGCGATTTGGGTTTAGTGGGAAACTATTCGAAATGACAATCGAAGCAACCGGCAGCAGCCACGCGCGATCGTGATTAAAACAACATGGCGGCTGACGGAAGCAGCCGCTCGCAATTTCTATGAGCGCGTTACTCGCTTTCACGAAGCATTTTGTTCATCTCTAACACGACCGGCTTTATCGTCGGGGTCTCTAACAAACAAAATGAGTATTAGCGAATCCCTTTATTCAATGCACGGTGCAAACGTAGCCACTATCATATCACGTTGCTTAGTACACTTCCGAACGCGATAGTGGGAGTTTAGTCGCTCTAGGTCCAACTTACAAAAGGTGCATCATTTTTATTGACGCCAGAATGTATGAAATGGTTACCGTAACCATGGAAATGAGCGTGCAAAGCCGTTCACACCTCGAAGCACCCCTGATTTCTTGTCTCTCTTGTCGTTGCAAGCGGTACATGGTTCGATTTCGATTCTAAGACGACCCCCCAACATTGGATTGTCAAATTTGAAAAAAAGGGTCGTCTTACAATCGTGTAAATACGGTACCTTTTCACGGAAGTTCTTTTGTAAAACATTCGGGCTGCACCACTGGATATGTTTCAGCACAGCTTTGCTGGTGGGACCATTCTAGCAGGCTGTTCATTGGCCAACAATGGCAATGTCAGCTTCAGCGACTGGGAGCCGCTGGCACATTAGTACCAGTTCTGGCTGCGTAACAAGCTGCTTTGCAACAATGTAACTGTAAGAACAGTTAATGAGCACAACCATCAATGGATAAACAATCCCCCCCTCCCCCCCCCCCCCCCAACCCAACTGCTTCGCGAAATTCTAGTGCTTGTGCCTAGGCTGCCAACACTCTGAATGTCTTATTCGCACTTTGAACATTCCTGAATTTCGCACAATTCAACTTTTTTTAGGGTTGCGTACAATGCGTATCCTGTGATCTAGACTAGTATTGAAAGACATCTTGCATCTTCTATATCGATTCATTTCTCACAACTACGTTGCAGCTAGGATGTTGTGCCCCTTGCCTGCTTCGGAACCCATTCCCAGTGCTCCGCACTGGTGGTAATCGGCAGGTCGCTCTGCAGGCATAGCCCGTTTTTCCAGTTCACAAATTTGCCTGATTAAAACGGGATCACTTGATCAGCTGCCAAGTGTCTATACTTCATAAACCACACCCGTCATACTACTCAGTCAATTTGTATTTTCCCCCAGGCAGCATAGGTCATTCCAAGCTCTTCGATCGAAACCGTACTAGCAAGCTGCACGAGTGCACAGGTAGTGTGTTCAAGAGCGGCAGGAGTCTTTTTATTGTTAGAATACCGGTGTCGAGGCCTTTGTTCTTCCAGCAGGGGTGAGACAGCTGCTGATACTGCTCTGATACAGCTTCTGTTACAATTCCGTCTTCCTGTGCCAGGCTGCTCCAGAGCAGCCTCAAAGGCAAGTATTTCGACGCTTAGGTCAGTTCCCGTGGCAAAAAAGGCGAAGTTGACAACAATATTTTCCAAGCAGCTCAAGTGCTGTTCTTTTGCAGGGAGGGGATGAAGATGTTGGTAACGCTATGTCAGATAAACGCTCGTCTTAAACACACAAACGACAGAAAAAGAAAGGCTGTGAAACGAAGCAAGCTTCTTCTAAAGCATGATTGGCTCTCGGGCTGCGTTCCTTGAAACGGCCTAGGTGCAAAATTTTTGTGTCGCTAACTTCAAAAAAGAATGAAGGACCTGTTGTCAACCTGACACTTGTACATCATTCAATCCAATCCATTCGTGCAGACAGCCGTTCATAAGCAGTCACCGAGAAAGAAAAGCTTTGTTTCCTCCATGTATGTAGTCCATAGCCTATGCATCTGCTGGTTCACTATACCTAAGCTGAAACTGGTCGTTCCAAAGCGTTTGAAGGAACTTCAGCACAGACAAGTGCTTGGGCGGGCCGTCAGTGTATCTGATGAAGACATTCTCCATTTGGACGGCATTGCACTGTGTGGTGGAGGGCTGTTCAATGCACTGCCTCTTATTAAAAGCAGAGCTCACTCGCACAAAATGTCGTTACTGTGTACCTGTTTTGCGTACTAATTGCTGAAACACAGAGGCTGGTCGACTGATGATTTTGACTTGAGCGTGAGTGTGAAATGGCAAAGGCATGATAGCGGGCACCAACAAGCACAGCATAAAGCTGCTTATCTCTGAGAACCTAATCTCAATAAGCATCTTCAGTGGTTTGCTCAGAAGTGCCTGTGGCTAGCGCGGATTTTGCTGCTCTAAACAAAGTGCACATGTTTAATATGCGAAAACCCAAATGTGGCATTTGCTGCTGCCTCCTTGCGCATGACCGCCGAGTTCACCGTGGAGGCACGGAGTGCCTGTCGCTTGCGGTAACGAAAGCCGTTAGCCATGTACATGCACGCGGTCGCGAGCGGAGCGGTGGCAAATAATTTTCCCACACAAACGCACTAATCGGTACATGCAGAAAGCGCCCCAGCGGGGGTGGCGTAAGCTTAGTGGGCGACACTCTGCACAAAACTAGCAGGTGATTGGAACCCTTGAGCAGACACTTCAATAACTTGGCGAACTCTAAAATGTCAGACTCGAAGCATTTATGTCATACCAATGACGTCTGCCCTACTCGTATCTGCTGCTAGTTAACTTTTGGTAACAGCTTCGTCTTGCTTATACTATCTAGTGTAGCCTTATGCTGCTTAGGTGGGCGAGCTATTTGGTATACAATTAGGTTAGGGCTGGTCGTTTATAAGGGCACTTTGGAGCACAAATAAAAATATTGTTTCTAGTTATTATACCATCCTCTTTTTCATTCTTTGCATGATATTGTAAGTACTTTAGACACTTGGATGTACCTGCTGTGCAGGGTTGCCACACATGAACCACACCTCCTGGCTTTCTGCACAATTCGTTGGGCGCTTTTGCAGGACCTTGTCCACTGAAGTTGGAGCGTGTCTGCACAGACTCTAAATTGTTTGCACATCTTTCGCATTAATGCTCCAAATTTGGAATTTGGTGCCAATATCATGGTATCTATTTTCCGTAACCTGCTCCAAATTTGGATGTTCCTGCCCCGAAACCAAAATTTTCCTGCTCTAAAAATTGCTCCAAATACTATTTGGGCTGTTGCGCCCCTGATATGGACCGGCAACCGGCCCGCTGTCTGAAAAAACTGATCGGGGTGGTCAAAAACGTGGCAGGTGGCAACCCTAATTGTCGCAGTGGCGCTGTTTTTATGCACTTTGACTGCGCCATGTCTGTTTGGACCTCAGGAAAGCAGAAACAAACGTCATTCTTCTGGTTGACCCAACCGCTCCTCATTTGTACCAAGTCTATAACAAAGAACAGCAGCCTTGCTGGGTGTGGTGGCTGTTTATACGTACAGGGTTTATGTGCGGCCTTGAAAACCTTTCAATTAGTAAAGTTTGTTTTCGAGGCCTTGAAACACCTGGAATTTTCTTCAGAGTCATAAAAACCCTTTAAATTTTTGTTTTAATAAGCATTAGGGCAACACAAGGCTACTTTAAGGGCGGAGTGAGTGTTTGTTGTTTGGTTTATATTTTTACTGTTAAAAACGTTGCATTTTGTAGCACACCGAAAATGCCTGTTCATGTAACTGACCAACAATTGTGAGAAATCATCATAGAAGGAAATGTCGCTGCACCCATTGTTTTGACATGGCGATTTGTCTGAAGGCAATTCTTCCTGTTAAAACGTGAGCTTTAGCAGAATTCACATTTTAAACTTTCATTTTAAGCGTTAATTTTCCCCTGAACATTATTCTTATTTAAATTTCTTACAGATAATGTAGGGCTTCAAAATCCACACAGATTTGAAAGCCCTTGAAAGCACCTGAATTTTTGTCATATAAACCAACATGATCCCCGAGGAAGTGCGAAGAATGCGCTAAGATACAGGCGAAGTCGGCAAACAACCCTTTAGCTGGGTCAAAAGGTATAACACTCGCTGGAGTGGCTTTGCGAACTTTGGCAGGAGACAATGTCTCTACAAGCTCGCTAGCCGTCCGTGGCCTCAGATTCATCATCATCATCATCACCAGCCTATCTACACCCCACTGCAGGGCAAAGGCCTCTCCATTAATCTCCAATTACCCCGGTCCTGTGCTAACTGCGACCAATTTATCCCCGCAAACTTCTTGATCTCATCTGCCCACCTAACTTTCTGCCGTCCCCTGCCACGCTTGCCTTTTCTATGGATCCACTCTGTTGCCCTTAGTGATCAACGGTTATCTTGCCTTCGCATGACATGCCCGGCCCACACCCATTTCTTCATCGTAAATTTCTACTAGTATGTCCTTAACACGCGTTTGTTCTCTGACCCACTCCGCTCTCTTCTTGTCCCTTAACGTTACAGCTATCATCTTCCGTTCCATTGATCGCTGACTCGTCCTCAATTTAAGCTGAACCCTTTTAGTGATCCTCTAAGTTTCTGCCTCATTATAAGTACTCACCTACGGCGCCTTAGATTCAGTCTGCCCCTTATAAGGTCTCTCGCCTCATCTCAGGGTTGAGGAACATATCAGCTCTTGGTCCCTTGCCATAGCAGAAAAAGCCCCCAGGACATGAATCCCGCTCACGCTCAATGTTTTGGCAGGGAGAGAAGGGTCTTAAGAAGGGAGGAGGGTGCTGGCAGTAGCAGGAGGCCACTAGAGAAAGCCAGTGCACTGTGTGCAGCATCATCTGCGGACGGCGGAGGGTGCATTTCGAGAATGCAAGGGCCCATGCACTCAGCGCTCCCTTGCCGTCAAAGGTGTCAGCCCTGTCGCCGGCATTGGGCTGGCTGCTAGGCCAGACGACATTGCTAAACAGGGCAAGGGAGCACACGTGGTTTCCGCGGCGCACAGAACCCAGTACCCGGTCCTTTTCAGCCTGCAGCTCACACCTCTAAGTATTTTATGCGTTCGCCCTGTGCATCGGTTAAGTGTTCGCCACTTTGAATTTGCGCATGAAAACCAGCGCACAGTTGGCAGCTTTATTTGAGCTTAGCGAAGCGCTGATAATGTAGCCGAAGTAAGGTTTTACGTGCATTTTGTTTGCAATTTGATGATGACAAAGCGCTGGTCATCTTCCAGATCAGATATGCTCCTTGCCATGTGGGTGAGGTGTGTTTCGTTACAATGCTTCTGTTTAGAACCCCTAGCCTGAGGCTCCATTCACAGTTGCGAAAGGAGCAACGAAAGCGAGTGATGCGACCGCCACACTTGGGGTTCACATTTGCACGCAACACGAGCGATGGCGATTGCTCGTTGCTCTTGCCTCCTTCCGCGTTGAGGACAACGGCACAACGGTGGTGACAAAAATTGGCCGAGACCAATGGCTCTTGTCGCGTAATGAGAGCAACAGAAAGCGCGTCGCACGTGTCGCTTTTGGTCGTTCCAGTCGCAACTGTGAACGGGCCTTAACATGAGCATACTGCACGGTTGTCTTTGCACAGGATGGCCAGCAACTACATTGAGCAATTGCACGTGCATTTTCTACGCCTGCTCCTAGATGGCAGCACCCTCTGGGTAAACTTTGCTTGTGGCAGCGCAGTGGTGGTGGGCACTGCTATTCCAAGGTGGTGCCAAAAAACTGCCCCTTTCCGATTGGCCTTTAGTCTTTGCGACGAAAGAGAAAGTCAGTGAGAACAAGTACTTGGCAAGCTGACGACAATAGAGTAAAATTGAAAATGGGGCCCTGGCTTGCTCTGGGCACTTTGTGTCAGGCTCTTCAACCATGAAAAAATGGAAGGGAAACGGCGGGGAGAAATGCCAGCTTTAACGCATTTCTCACCACACAAGGCATTGTTTGTTGGACAAAAGCCGAGAGAGCTACGAAATGTATGATCTTTCAATTAAAACAAGTAAGTTTTGAAGCTCTAGTGTCCCTTTTAAACTCACTTTTACCCATTTGACAGTTCTTGTGGATGTTCAATTTTGGCTTAGATGTTTTGTGCAAACTTTTTAAGAAAATTGGGAAACCGTCCTGATTTACAGTAGTGGATTGCCAGCGAAGCTGCTGGGTTAACAAAAGCAAGAACTTGGTAACATTAGCTGACTTGAACAAGTGATTGATTGATTGATTGATTGATTGTAGGGTTTAACATGCCGACGCAATGCCAGCGATGAGGCGCGGCGTAGTCGAAGGCCCCGGATTAATTTTGACCGCCTGGGGATCTTTACCAAGCGCCGAAATCTCGTACACACGGGCGTTTTCGCTTTTCGCCTCCATCAGAAAAGCGGCCGCTGCGGCTGGGAATCGAACCCGCATCCTCGTGCTCAGCAGCACAACGCCTTAGCCACTGAGCCACCGCGGCGGGTCGACTTACACAAGTTCACATTGCAAGTGTTTTATTTCGACCAAACTGTAATGAGAACTGAGTTGTGATTAGCGTGGTACGCTCTGATCGGCTCGTCCACAACCTGTGCCACAGCAAACACCAAATATATGCAGGTTCTCTTGGCTGTTTGGGTACATTAATTGCGTGTTGAAACACGTGCACAGTGCCTGCAATGTCGCCTCCTTATGCGCATCTTTACAACTCATGATCTTTGACCAGCCATGCGTATCACAAACGAGCACGTGTGTTGCGCACGTGCGGGAATTTATTGTCCAGAAATTAGTGCTTCGAAGTTCACGCTGGCTTGGTTGAAGTTTTGCATCATCTTAGCTTGATACCTGTGTCCTTTGGCTAGGCTGCACGGCTTGTGGCGCGCATTGCACTCTAGTCTTGCATTTCGTTTGTGCTTGGCTTCTGTGATGTGGGAGGATTCATCGGGAGCCCTTGCTTGTTTCAGATGTCTGCATGGCGGTCATGGGGGTGGTCTCGCAGCAGGCCGATTGGGAGGTGTTGCGTGAGCAGCCGTTTTGTGTTCATTCTTTTCCTTGCTCTTTATTTTTTTTCATTTTGTTTTCTGGCTCTTTGGGTGGCGCATGCGCGGCAGTGTTGCATTCGTCCTCTTCATTTCCTCCTCCTTTTTAAACCACACGGAGACCCATGAAAAACCCTTCCCAATAAGAGGCTCACAGCCTCACTGTGAAATTGTTACAGGGAAAAGGTATTACAAGTATATTGACAATGTTTGGCCAGTCTTCAAGGGGCCCTAAATGGGCTTTCAAAGGTCGCGATTTCAGTCACGCAATCGTTAGATTACGTGTTCGCAACAACATGTACCGAATATTACACCTCTGCGTAAAGCAGGGTCCTCACAAACGTGCAAAAAAGATCTGCCTTTCTTTGGTCGTTTACCTGTCAATCCTTGTGTCCATTCTGGCCCACACTGCATAAATTTGCGACTCTGACAGCCTGACGCAGCTGGCACTGACGACTACGGCGCCGCTATTGGCGGGTTCCCTTGAATGCTGCAGCCAGTCAGTGTTCCCGACTGTGGGGGAAGCCGCCGGTGCATGTTTTGGCAATTCTGGCGAGCGGAACTCCGGCATGGCGTATCTTTGTAGGGACGAATGTCAATCATCACCATCCGTCACATGAGCTTAGTTGAATTTGTAGACAGAGTGCGTCGTTACAACATGCAATTAATGCCGAAAAACATGGAGTGTCTCTGCATGCTGAAATGCCGCTGCATGCGTGACCACAGCATGCAATGTACGCACGAATCGGCACTCACTGCAGCAGCTAAAACTTGGTCACCAGCCACCAGAGGCAAACTGTTGCTGAAAATCAGTTTACAAATGCGGGAAAGTGGGTGATAGTGCTAGTGGTTGTCATCGTTCTCAGTGTGGCTTGGTGAAGCAATGACCGTAACTGCGGCGATGCTGAGTCTTTTCTGCATGACCCGGCCTTGTATGGACCTGTTTGCCATGACAATGCTGCGTGTAAGAAACGTTAGCAAGCGGTTAGTCGTTGGTGGAGATCTTCAGTTATGGTCGAGAGCGAGCATGTTGTGTTTGGGACGGCCCTACCTGGGGTTCAAACGCTCGTTTCCCCCACTACAAAACCGATGTGCCGCTGCAAGCACGGCAAGCAGTGCGAGTGGGCCCACTGGCGGTGGCTGCCCCCGCACCGGGCAGTAGGCGGAGCGTGCATGTTGGCTGCTAAAGAAGAGAAAGCGCGGCGTACCGTTGAGCAGAGCCAATGGCTAAGCACGCCTCGGAATGCAGCGCCTTGTCCGGTATCTCTAGGTTTGTTTTTCTCTGAGCTGGCCATCTCGTAGCATCCACAATGTTTTAGAAGCACAAAGAAAGGATGAATGCTCCAGGCCTAATTAGTGGCCCTTCAAACGATAACTCGGCTAATACTTAATGCTTTTAAACCATTCTTGCGGCAGGCCATTCCGTGGATAGTGCTCCAGCGATTGCACACGTAAAATTTTTGCGGCAGGCCGTTCCGTGGTTAGTGCAATTGCTAGTGCAATTAGTGCAATTGCTGGAGCAATTGCGCAAGTAAAATTTTTGCGGCAGGTCGTTCCGTGGATAGGGCTCTAGTGATTGCACACGTGAATCTTTTGTGGCAGGCCGTTCCGTGGTTAGTGCAATTGCTAGTGTAATTAGTGCAATTGCTGGAGCGATTGCGCACGTAAAATTTTTGCGGCAGGCCGTTCCGTGGATAGTGCAATTGCTAGTGCAATTAGTGCAATTGCTGGAGCAATTGCGCACGTAAAATTTTTGCGGCAGGCCGTTCCGTGGATAGTGCTCTAGCGATTGCGCACGTAAAATTTTTGCGGCAGGCCGTTCCGTGGATAGTGCTCTAGCGATTGCACACGTAAAATCGAAACCTTTGGAACACTGCTTAGGGCCCCTTTAAAAGGGGCTATGCAGACAAAACACAAGCTTGGTCAATTCGAAAGATTGGCTTATTAATAAGAATCGCCATGCGACCGACCCCATAGCTGATTTTTCGCAACGGAACCTACGATGTCATAAGCCCGCCCTGCTGTGCGATTGGCTGAGGCCGACAAAAGCAAACACAAATTAGGCAGGGCTTATAAGCTTGCCAAGCGAGCTATTTGCACTTAAATGTAAGGCACATTCTTCTTATAGCAGTAAGAACTATGGGGTGAACAATTAAATCAGTAAGACGTGTCGTTGGGCAAGTTGGTTCATATTGCGGAAATAAGATTTAGCGCAACGAAAGACGCACGGTGGAAAGGATGGGACGGGCGCTAACTCGCAAATGCATACTATATACATTCGGCGCAATCACACATGTGCTAAAAAAAACTAACAGGCATCCGGTGAAGGCACACATCAACAAACACCAAGAAAGTTATCAAGGAATGCACACTCTTTTGCATAGATTAGCAGTGATGGCGCGCTCACGCAGTTATCTCCCTTTTGCTAAATGTAGAAGGCTTCCGCTACTTCACGTGCCGCGACGTCCCGAATTCTTTTCAGAATTTTCTCTGGCCCGTCCTTTTCGCCGCCCGTGTCTTTCGTTGCGCGAAATCTGACTTCTGAACAACTAAAGTTTTGAACACGTAAACACCGCAGCAGTTGGTGCGGCACTTTGCCGACTGACCGCTAACACAGCCGTCGGACGCACTGGACTTGTCTGAAACAACACTGACCAACTGACAGAAGCGGCACGGTCACTTACTAGACCATGTTTGTCGAGTCATAGCTTACGTTTTAGGTAACGACTAGTATGAACCGTAATAAAAATACGGCAGGTGTAGAAGTCTGGCCAGAAGCAAAGTGCGAGCACTGGCACTTCGGGAGTATTGCAGCGCCATCTATGAAAGTGGGCGCTAAACGAGATAACCACATGAGAAGGGAGCAGCCCTGGTCAGCAGGCTATATGTAGTTTTTAAGGCCCTGCTCTTAATGCGTCATTGTCGACATCGTGAAAATGCACGATTTAGCGTGAGAATTGAAATTTTGACTCAAATATTTAATCTTGAATAAGCATCGCTTGCTGCCGAACAAGCACTAAGGCCTTATAAAACACTAAATCTTTGGAATAAAACAAACTTGTATTTTGTCTTGTGTGGCCCCTTTAAAGAGGTGTGGCCAGATAGAGTGCTTCCTCTTTTTCCCCGTCCTCTTCATTCCCGTTGCATGTTGTGGCCAAACTCTCGCTATCTACGTTCCCGTCATGAGGGCCCACAGGTGTCTCGTGACATTATTTTGAAACACGCATTTGAGCAAGAGCTTAGTGGGGGTGTCCCTTTGTGACGCTGACACAAAAATGGCCGCGCATCTGCTCCTTCCTTTGCAAATGTCGACGAAAGACGATAGTCGACTAGCGGGGCCCCTGCCAAGTAAATGCCTCCCTTCTCTTTCTTGCTCACCTCTCATGCTGTTCCTCTCCCGTATCGTTCCTCCCAAAATAACACGCTAGAGGTTTGCTCAAGTCAATTTAAATTTTACCGTGTTCCACTGCTCCAGGCCGGGTGCCTCGATGCCAGCGCTGCCGCACGGCAGAGATGCGCGTGAATCGAGGCACCCTACTACAATGTTTGAGAACCTTGTTGCCCTGCTCCACGTACATTCCAAGCGGAATGTGGAACCTATCTAGTGGAGCCTTTTGTTACTGCTGCCGTTTGATTTCTCAAAATTCCGCCAGGAGCTATAGTGGCGCGGGCAACAGCAGGCGACGATTTTCTGCAGTTGAGGTAGTATTTCATTTGATATTGCGAAAACCAAGCATCCGTTAACTTTTTGATAATGGAACACTGCAAATATCACTTATGTATTGATTTTGTTCCTTACGTTTGCGTAATTTCTTGTTCTTGTTCAACAGTGTTGACAAGTATGAACGTTGACACCAGACTTAGACGTTTAGATTTGGGACTGTGGGTATATAAGACTATTGCGCAGCTTCTGTTTCACTTTGGCTTTGTGGCTGAATTGAGTCACAGACAGATGGACAGACCAAAATTTCGGCATTTTAGTAGCCCAGGAAAGACGATCTTTAAAAAAGAAGAAAAGAGCTGTTGACGAATGTGAGGGATGGTGCCCCCTCGCTCTCTCTTCGCAGTCTGTCGGTGCTACTCGGGGTGAAGTCCAGCCGGGGAGTGCCCACTGTCACGCTGGAGCGCCTCGAGCTGGGAGCCAAAGACCCGCCGGCCGGAGCGTCGGCCGACCATTCCCCTACCTCCAGCTGTGACGAGGACGGCGACGTCGAAGAGGAACCCTCCTCCTCCGAGAGCGGCGAAGCCTCGGGGCCCGGACGACGCGCGGCTGCCTCGTGCAGCAGCTACCAGCAGATGGATTCCGCGGACGACAACTGGTCAGTCTTGTCGCTACGCATATAGCTTCCTTTTTTGTCTTTACCCCTCCCCCCCCTCCTGAGAACAAGCGTCGGCGCGAGTCCAACTTTGGCAACACTGTGTGAAAGGTGTGCTGCAGAAAGAAGTGGAAGCTCTCATCGTTGCTGTGGCTGTTCGTAGACAGGTTTTGAAAAAGGCCCAGCAGTCAGTAGTGTCAAGCTCTCGCAAAGTCTGCGGAAGAAGCTTGTTTGAGAACAGCAGTGTTGTTCAGGTCACCCAACAACATTGCAGCAGTAGCTTGAAGAATGCCATGATTAAGATGGCGAGATTTTAAGGTGGTAACAAAGAGAAACATGAATGTGGCCGAATATGTCTCAGTTGTGGCTGGTTGTAAACTGCCTCTGGCGAAGGTTACTGGCGATGATTTGGGTCTTTTGCAGTGGCAGCATCCACCGTTTGGTTCCTTCGGCAGGTAGGGTGGTGTATGCATCCCAGCCATACCATTGATGTGAGGGTCTGTTTAGCACAACTGGAGTTGCTGGGAACTAGCTATTGCTAGCAGTGAAACTCGGTTGCGTCCGCAACGAGAGTAATAGTTTATGTATGTCTAAAACAGTGGCAACTTCACCATGCCGAATACCAGAAAGAAAGGGCAAAAAAAAAAGTCTACCTCAAAATGGTTAGTTTGAAATTGTTTAAAAAATTAGGTCTGTGAATCAAACCGATCGATATTACTGAAGTTAAAATGTCCAGTCCGCACCCAGTCGTGTTACGAATTGGGAATAACAAAGATGCAGTGTAGATTTGAGCTTTGTTGTATCTGCTGAACACTTAATTGGGAAATTTGAAGTGAATTGATCACTGTTTTGAGGTGCGCATTGTAACGTTGTTTAATTTCTCTCCTCCGCCTTTTTTTTTTTTTTTAGCTAAGGATAACCAGAAGCCCAAGCTGAAATTTCACCTGCACGCTTTTGTAAATTTCAATGTTCCCTGTTAAAGGGCACCACTCTTATCCGATTGCCTCAGGGGCTGTGAGGTACCTTGGTTTTTCTCTTTTTTTTTTTTTTTTTGCTCTGCAGTGCATTTTGTGTGCGGTGCCAGAGTTTTGCACGAGTGGAATCCTTACTGTAACACGTAATTCTGGTTCGCACATGCACAAGTGCAATGTGGGGAGCTGACAGTATCCCTTGGTGATTTCTCTCTCTTACCTGTGTGCAGGTTGTTCACTCGAAACTGAGCTTGGGCAGTCCATCGAGGCCTGTCACGCGATAAAGAGAGTCAGGAGTTCCCGAGCAGTTGGCTTTCATAACACAATTGTGTGTGCGACAATTCAAATCGCGGTAACGTGAATAACTGAGCAGTAGACCCAGTAAAAGTCAACCACACGGGGCATGTTGCTCTTATTTAGGAAATTCATAGTGTGGACAGTGATTTGAACGTCTGTCTGTGTGTCTTTGAAGGCATTCTCAATCGTGGTAAAGGGATTACAAAGCAGAGAGACAGCGTGCATTTAATGCCTGCAGGGCTGTGAGAAGCTAAGCTGCTTTTTGTAGAGTCATTAGCGTGCTTTCAGCCTTGCCTGCGCTTGGTGGCTTTCTTATCGTAAAAGCATCGTAAACATGCAAAAGCATTGCAACTGTGCATTTTGACAAACTCTCTCTTTAAAAACCGCTAAGGTTTCAAAGGCTGTCTCTCGTGATAGATGTACCTAGTGTGGCTTTGTAGGCACATCTCTGCACTTTTTAAACAGCCTGATGTGTTCAGCCAACACACGCCGCTGCTTTGCGACAGTTAATACAGCAGGGCCAGCCATAACCTGTGCTATCTCTAGCGAGTGTATTGCAATGCTGTACGGCTCCGCGGTTGCCCGATTTTGTGGTGCTGTCGCTGTTGTACCCTGCTTTCGAGTTTGAACGGCGGCTCATCGTTTGAGTCTCAATGATTGCAGCAAGCCCATGCCTGACCGTTCGCCACGCCCTCCTGATGTGTTCACTCATTGTTTTCTGCTCTGCTCTTCTGCTCTGCTTTGCTGCTTGAAGAAGATTCAGCGGGGTATCTCATGGGTTGCAGCGGACGTGTGAACGCAGCCGACACTTGCGCCTCGAACAGTTTGAACTTTGGGACCATTGGGGAGCTGCGTACGAGCTTGCTCAACTGTTTTTTTTTTTTTTTAACTTTCACATAGTAGTTGAGTGGATGGCTGACTAGAGGCTCTGGCGCGGCTGCAGAAGTTTTGTAGTTTTGGAAAAGCTACTGTGTTCAGTACTTAGTAGCTTTGTGCCCATTCGCGCACGAGTTTCTTTTCCAAAGCAACAGTGGCCACTCCTATTATTCACCAAAAATATGCGGAGAGGGGAACGTGCTTAATTTTGGAGCAACTGCCCGTCTGCTCGCTGAGACCTTGCCTCCAGCTTGTTTTGCAGAGTGTGTGTGTATAATGCTCTCTGTTCATGTTGGTGGCAAACACCAGTGTTGGAATGTATGCATTTGGTGTGGAACAGGATGTGTTGCCCTGTTTTCGTCGACTGCAAAGTTCGAACTTGTCACACATGCATTGCTCGTTGCGTAGTTCTTTTTTTTTTTTCTTTAAGAGTTTACGGGGCCTTAGCAAGCAACTGAAGGTAGTGTAGGTGGACTCGGGCGCCAGTTTTCTTTGAAATGTTTTTGTTTGCTGAGTTACACCTCTAGGAAGGCAGCGCTGGGCATCACTAGATTGCCAGCATCACTTGAATGCATAAGGGCATTCGCAAGCAACCAAAGATGATTAATTGCAGGCTCGTTAATGGCCCTAATTTATGGTTAAAAAGCATTTTGCAGAGCCCACTCAAATAAAGCACAAATGAAGAGCAGATGGGGGAGTCATAGTAAAGTTCCTGTTTCTTTTTCTTTCTTTTTCAGTTTTGAAATGTGGCTGCTAGATAATGACCTTTACTTCTTACAAAAAAGGCACGTAGCTTCACAGAGCATTCGAACAAAGCACAAATTTGAAGCTGGAGGGCAGGGGGAGGGGGGGGGGGGTGCATAATAATGTTCTTTTATCACCATGGTTGAAGCTGATCTGTAATGGCAAACCGTTCCGTGAGGCCTGCCTGTTAACTATACTGCCAGATGGGAACTCTTCTGTGCTTTGGAAAGAGCAGTATTGTGGGGCACTCTTGGCTTCACTGCCGTGAGGGCGGTTTCTTGTGGCCATCTCCTAAATGCAGTGCATTCTGAGAAGTGCCTCCCGTATAGCACAGTTATGTGCTTTCATGTAACAGAATCAGCATGTGATAATAAGAACTCGTGGAAAATTTTGGACTTGCTGCAGGAGAGAAGCGTTTGAATGTCTCCGAATGCAATGCCACCACAAACGTGCCTGTTTTGCCGCTCATCTCTGTGTAATTCTCCGAGCCTTGTTTTGAGGGCCGTTTAAGTTGAAACTGGAGAAACGGGGCAAAATTTGTCTTGCATTTCCTCTCCTTTTTTGATGTTTCACACCAAAGAGAGACTTATTTACTCATCATTGTTTTTGTGGTCCACAAGCTTTTGTGACTGTCTTTAAGGCAGATGTTTAAAAAAACGAGCTTCTACGGCTTGCAATGGACGCATATTTATTTGGACAGTTATTTGGACAGTCAGGGATAATCAGAAAAAAACCGAGCTCACTGCAAGGTCTTCTGCACTCCAGGCTTTTTTGTGATACCAACGTCTACGGCTATTGGCATGAGCACTGCCTTCTGTTACACTCTTGCCCTGTTCGCTGGCCCAAAATGAGACTATTTATATTTAATACTATATGTGACAGGACACTGGGTGGCGTAGGGGCTCGCACAGCTGATAGCAGCCAGTCAGCAATACTCTAGGAGCGGGGGTGATCACTTAGGAGTTCGAAAGATCTGATTTTGATTGTGTAGGTAGGCAACACCTCACGCGGAAACATAACTGGTGAGCTTAGTTGTGTTCCTATTCCAAATACTGCCTTCTCCAGATACTTATTACAATCATTCTCAATAGTCGGTGGCTTAGGCACTTAGAAGTTTGTTTTGCAGCAGCTTCGAAGTGAGATTGCAGATAATTTTTGAAGTTCCAGTTGTAAAGGAGCTCTTCGTGAGCTTTATTCTCAATAATATAATTGGCAGCCTTCTCCTCACGGCTGCACATGTTGGGGCTGGCGCCGACCTTGATCTCTCCCACAAACAGAAAGTGTGTATTTTTCACGCCACGTGGTGCGTGTGACTGGCACGCTTCTTGTGCTTTTGTGTAGTAGAAGAGTAGTTGTACATGCACGATGCATTTATAAACTGGCACGAGTGTTCTATTTAACCCATTCTCTGGTTTTAGTTTAGCCATTTTCACTTTGAACATTGTTCCGACTTCTGAGCTCTTGTGTCGTTTATGGTGTCGCTTGGTGTGAACAAACCAAAGTGGTTGTTGTGTGCCTTTGTGAAAGACGGGTGTGTTTGGCATTGTGTAGTGGTGTTGTGAAACGGTGTTGTTTTTGAAGTGTCAACAATAAAGTGATGATATTAGTGGAGCTGTCTTGTGCACTAATATAGTCTTCAAGTGAACGCTACTGTCGTTCATTGGTGTGACAAAGGCCACTTCAACCGTATTACCACATTGTCTGTAAGCTTGGTTTAAAGTTTTGCCTGTTGACTTTCATAGGTCGTATTATTGGATGTAGCGTAGTTTAAAAATTTCCAGAATGCACCAGTTTCGGAATGTTCATTAAAGCACTGCTTGGAACGTAAAATCTTCATGGGTAAACTGAAAATGTGTTGTTTAACTGACATTGTCACAGGCACGTTCATTTTTTTTAAACAGCAGAGCTGTTTAAAGGGACCCTGCAACACTCTTTGAGCAGTGCAAGTAAACTTGCGCGACGTTTCGATTACTCTGCCAGGAATACCTGAGCCAAGTATTACACGTGCACGTGAAACGGTGGGCGTTCAAATTGGTGTGAAAGACGCGGAAAAACCAACCACGCTGTATTCAATTTTCCTCATTATCCACCCCTGGCATGGCCTAAACGACGTCATTGCGGCCATGGCTGTCCTATTGGCTGTCACTGGTCAACTTTGCGGCTTATTTCTCAAATTTCCTGTGACGATCCGCCGTCGTTGGCGCTGTGTGCCAACCTGTTCTATGCCTAAACCTGTACAAACAGTTTTCGCGTTTCTTTTGTGTTTTGAGTGAGCGTGGAGTTTGAGTGACGAACTGAATACTCCCCTTTCAACCAGACCATTCGACAACACGTCTATTGCTTCAAAAAACGCCCTACCAGCCTGAGCGTGTGCTTGCGAGCAGGCAGCCATGCCTGCTCTTTTGTGGCACCAGACTGGAACTAGACCCGTCTGCGTTGCAGAGAAAAGGAGAAAACTCCCCAGCCTGCGATATATCGAAGGCCGCCGAAAAGAATGCCGCGAGCTGCCCTCCTCTCCGGGAGAGAGCGCACCTTTCGTCACGTTGTCTGCGATCGAGTTGAGGGGAAGCAATTATGCGCGATTTCTCATCGCGCGTAGTTTCGGTGATAGTGAACCAATTTTCATAATTCTTGGGGGAGGAGATTGCTGGGACAATAGATTTTACCCCAAAAATACATTTCGAGTGTTCGATGGTAAGTGCTGCAGGGTCCCTTTAAGCTTTAGGTACCACCGTCGAGCGTTACCATGAAAAAATACCAAGATAGAATACCAAAGCACACGTGAGCGCGTGCCTCGTGAGAAGCGCCCGGGATTGGCTAAGCTTACGCCATGTGAGGAGCTTGCAAAAAAAATACAAAGGAAATATACATTGGCTAAGCTTGCGCTTTGGCTTGTGCCATGTGAGGAGCTTGCAAAAAAATACAAAGGAAAAAATACCAAGCACACGTGAGCATGTGCCTCGTGAGGAGCACCTAGCATCGGCCAGCTTGACCTTCGAGAACACTCTGCTGAGTGTTTGTGGCACCATCTCTCGCGTGCTGTTCTCCTCGCCAGTTCACGTGCGTTCGCGCCTGAAGTGGGGAGGGAGCACAGACGCCGAGTTGGCAAAGCTGATTGCCACAGGTTCTTGCACGAGCTAACACTTTGGGAGAGATGTGAAAGGCTGTAGACGAAACTATCCAGGCCTGCCAGTCGTGGAGAACTTTCAGCGGCAAGTTCGGAAATCCATGTGAGGTGAAACAGCCGGGTCTCCGATGATGGGAGAGGCGTCGCCAGCTCTGCTTTTTCTCCAGCATTGCACCCCTAGTGCAAGCTGCGCTAACTTTTTTCTAACTTCTCATCCCTGCAAGGATCCCTGGGGCTCTTCGATTATCTGTCTTGAACTCACCATGGACTCTTCGGGAAGCAATCAGAGATGTATATTCCCATAATGTGCAGACTGCTTGCAAACTATCCATGGTGAGTGCAAGCCTGGAGTCTTGTAAATCGAAGAGCCCCCACTGATCCGTGCACATTTTCAGTTCCAAGTTTCCCCAAAAACATGTTAATTGGCTGGGGTTTCACCTGAATGAAGAGAGCCCGGTGTTTCTGAGTGCCTGCATCGAAAGTCTCCATCAACGCTACTCCTACTGTATAACTGGCATCAGTGTTACAAGAAAAGACGCGGAAAATGTTTTGCGAGACGATAGTTGACGTTCAGCCGTGAGAAGAAGCATCTTGCATATTCTGGTCTTCAGGCGTTTTGGAAATGAGAGCAAAATAAAACCAATGTTATTTAGCAGAAACTTGTTTCGCTGTGATGATATCCATAGCCACCAGTGCACGAAGGCTGTATCTGCCTTGCTTGGGGTGGGGGGTGGAAGGGTCTCTGCTTGGCATGTGCAAGCATTATGCTGAAGCTCTCTGGGAGACCTTGACCCTGTCCTGCTTGCACAAAGAAGCACTCTCCTGCGTTGCCCCGCTGCAACCCCTGACTGGCTTCTGGGCAACCTCTCTTAAGGTCTGTGCACCAGCTAAGTTCCCTTTCTTTTTTTTTTTTTCTCTTCACTGTTTGTGTGGCATGAATGGCTGTGGAAACGATTTGGGAGTAAAAGTGTACTTAGAGCACCTTGCTGGTTTGTTTGGCCTGACACTGTTTTAAAATTGCACGTCAAGCTTTCAGCCTCTGTTAGATTGGAATCGAAACAAAAACAGAGCGTAGGTGTGTTTCACGCAGACAATCATTTTTGGAGCGGTGAGGAGTTGCACACTACAGGATTATGCGGACGTCTTCGGGCTATTGTACTCTGACAACATGAGGTGTTTTCACAATTTCATTTATTTCATCTTTAAAGGCC
>CM023450.1:153099479-153394326 GCA_013339765.2 Haemaphysalis longicornis | reverse complement strand
GTTGTAGCGGGATTAGACTGTATTTCTTTCTTAAAAGGCTGAATTGTTTAGCACATACCGTAAAAACCCGCGTATAATACGGACCCGCGTATAATACGAGTTGTTTTTGGGGACAGGCAAAATCAGAAAAAAAGTTTTAATCCGCATATAATACGAGGTAAAGAGCAGAGAAAACATTTATGTGCACTGCAGTTACCCTTCAGTCATTGTCAGTTTTCCGCTGGCACTGTCTCCCGACGTCCGTTCAGTCATCGTCAGGTTCGCTGCCGCTGTCTCCTGAAGTCGCCTTGTTGGAAATGTCTTCCCACAGAAACGTGGTCCTCAGTGCCATCAAGGGCGTTCTAGATGCCGCATTTCTTAAAAGAGCGACTGACGAGCTCCTCTGGGATGCTGGCCCACGCATCCGCGATCCAGCCACAAAGCACCGCTGGAGAAGCCCGCGTCAGCCATCCGGTAGCTGTCACTTACGGGTCTCCTGACCTCATCCACTCTTGGTAGCAGGACCTGATGCAGTCTTTGAAAGGCTTGTTGATGCAAACGTCTAGCGGTTGCAGCTGGGATGTCATTCCTCCTGGAATGACAATGAGTTCGATGCGGGGTTCACGCAACAACTTCTTCACGGAATCGGCCAGGTGACAACGAAAGGCGTCCAACACGAGCACTGACGGGAACCCCCAACAGTGCTCCATGCCGCCGACACCACACAGACTTTATCCAGTCAAGCACCAGTTGCTTTCTCCACCCGCGAATGCTGCCTTCGGTGACGCCGAATGGCCGTCCTGCGCCGCAATTCCTGGTGGTCTCGGCACACAAAATAACTTTCCTTTTAATTGCCACTGAAACTGCCTTCGTGCACCCGACATCGTGATAGACTTGCGGTGAACGTGCCGATACTTCGCGTGGTCAAAACAATCAAAATGGCGCCGACTGAGAGAAGCAGCAGCCAGCTAACGCCACCGCAAGATGGCCCACCCTCCGCTGAAAACAAAACCGAAAGTGCAAATTTTCAGCTGAAAACTTTGGGATCCACATATAATACGAGGCACAAATTTTACATAGTAAAATTTGGAAAAAAATCTCGTATTATACGCGGGTTTTTACGGTAAAACTTTGGGTGGAGTTGGTGGCCCCTTTTTTTTTTGCTTTTTCGTTTTTTCCCCCTTGAACATAAACGAATGAAAGATTAATAAAAAGTATTTTTTTTTAAACGGCCAAATTGTTTAACAAACAAAACTTAGGGAGCAGTCGGAGATTTGTTTTCTTTGTTTCTTTTTTCTGTTGCCAGAACACGCGGGACGAGAGGAAACAAGAAGAAAAGCCAAGGCTACGGACACTGGAGGTGTTTGCTGGCTGTGGTGGTAAGTTACTGTTCCTACAGGGCAGAAACCTGGCATTCCTATAAAACACCTTCAGGCAAATCTGAGGTCCGCTGAGGAAGCAGCAAGGAGGAGGCACGTTTAAAGAAAGAGGGCGCATACCATGGATAAAAGGGCATTCTGGCTTGGAACAATAAGCAGCTTATTTGGGCAGTACACGTGAAGTGAAGGATAGACAGCAGGTCACAGGTATGCAACAATTAACCTCATTATGATGAGACGTGCTGTAATGAAATAATGAATGCAATGAGCAAGTCGTAGTTCCCCTTGAAAGTTCCCACAGAAACCAATGTAGAGTAATACCTCGTTAACTCGAGATGAGCGGATTTTCGAAATAAGCAAAGTTGCGCGAATTGCCATAAAATATTGAGTCCTTTGCAAAGAAGGCGCTACTACTTACCAGCTCTTCAGCACTAGCTTTCAATCTTGCTTTTCATAAAGGTGTGAAAGAGAAAAAAAAACATACAAGAGACTTTCACCGGCTTGGTTTTGGGGCACTGCAGTTTTACTTAGCAGAAAAGAACTGTGCTTTGCGGTCGCACTCGGGCCTAATAAGGAGTCCTCTAGCTGCTTGATGCATTGCATGAGCCGATCTTCCCCGCCACTGCTCTCTATTGGGGTTTTCCCCGCACCACACACACCTCTGTCCTCTAGTACACTGTACCTCTGCGCATGTCTCTACCGTCGCATGACGTGCCACAGGGTTGCTTGACGAAGTTGACATGCCTCTAGGCTCAGACTTCACGTTCGGGAAAAACATCGGCTTTGTGGTAGGCACGGCTAAACGAGAAAAAAATCTAGGGATTTAGGTGTGCCAGCATCGCGCGAATTTTGTGAAACGGTCTGCGGCGGCAAAATTTTCGTTCCACGATTTCGAGATATCTGCAGTTTTGCCCAAAAGTACCGTATACACTCGTGTAAAGGCCGCACTTTTTTCCCGCGATTTTGATGGGGTGCGGCCCTTCCACGGAAGTGTGAAATTTTTGTTAAATTTTCGATCCACGCATGGAAAAACCTATTTAGTCATGCCATATATACATAACCATGGGATATCTGGCGTCTAGCTGCGGACATCCTCGCTAGATGTCTTCATCGGTGTCGCTGCTCGGGCTCGTCTCGTCGCCGCTGCTCGCGTCATCCGCACGTTCATGGATCAAATTTGCAAGGCTTGCCGCGGAATGCTTTCCTAGTCTTGTTTGTTGCGGCCAGCTCTTCCTTTTGGTCGCACCACCGGCGCACGCACTTGTCGTCGACGTTGAACTTCCGGCCGGCTGCACGTTTTTCATTCTGTTCGGCGTGTGCGACAACTTGAAGTTTGAACGCAGCATCGTACGCGGTTAAGCGTTTTTTCTTTTCGATCGCAAGCGGTTGTGCTAGGCAGTCGTCAAAATCAACGGTGGCACAAAGGATCAATGGCGCCGGCGAGACAAGATCTCCCAGATAGTGGGCATCCTCGATTTACCAGTCCTCTACGGTTCGCGGGCAGTCCGAGGACTGCCGTCGCACCAGAAGCCCCATAGGAATACATAGGAAAAACGAGCGCCAGATCGCGTCTCAGGCAGTCCGCGGACGATCCCGGACTGATAATCGAGGAGGCCCAGTGTTGCGCGCCTGAAGCTCAGAGAGCAGAGAGCGCCGCGTGACAAAGCCGTAGTACAGTGAACTAGAATATTGTAATAGTGGCAAAAGCGGCACAGGGAAATTGAAGCCAGAAATACGGAAATCCGCTAGGGGCGCCGCTGCAGAATACTGGACGGGATGTAGTGTAGTGGATAGGGTGTCCGCCTTCCACTAAGCGTTCATGGGTTCGAATCTCGGTGTGGAACAACTAGTTTTTTTTTTTTTTCATATGCATGGAGCACACGAACAAGATGCCTAAACCACACTTAAGGTCAGGATAATATGTCCTTTCACAGCGTAGCTGTATTACGTTACGGTTTCATACATGTTTCGGTGCCCTTCGTCGCGGGCACTGCTCGTCGCGGCGGCCCTATGAACCTCCGCACCCCACCCCCGTCTTCCTATTCTCTCTCTGTCTCGATGCCCTCACATCAAGACGCCATGCGGCAAAGGCAACTTTGTGCGCATGTTTTTAATGCACGAGGCTTCCTGAAACACGCGCTTGAACCCGGCAGTGGCCTAAGGAAACAAGCAGCGGTGTGACGGGTAAGAGACTGATCGAAGGCATTTGTAACCGGTAGGTGGAAGGAGATCGCGAAGCAACCTTCAAGAACTCGGGGCGGTTAAAGATGATTCAGAAAATAAGAAATAATTTTAAACAGAATTAAAACACGAAACTATAAATGAAATCAATTTAAAACTTAGAAAAAAACTTCGCTATGCTGTCGATCGTGCTTTTCAAGTCATGTTTTCTTAACATGGATTCGTTCATTGGCGCTCCTTCGCGCATATATCTTTGCGCCGCTAACAAGAACATTTTTTACAATGACGGATCAAATTGTGGTGGAAGTACGAGTCTAAGTTCTCTTTTTTTGCATCTATTAAAAAAAAATAAGTCTCGGTCTTCATAAGGATGGGTGTGCCATTCTTCCATCCACCCCCCGAGAAAACCAAAAATTTCGGGAAACCCGTCACCCCTGCAAAACTATACCTCCATTAGGTAGAGCTCACCATGCTTTGTGTGTATTTGCCCTTGAAGAAAAAAATGCTCGCGCCTGCTATGGGATGTCACAAGAGCTCAAAAGCCTGAACGCGCATGTGCCCTGAGCCACCATTGCCGCGAAAAAGGCTGCGCGGCCCAATGTTCCTTTCCCTCCACTTCTTTTTTGTTTCAACGCAAGAAGGAAGGCAGGTTGGGAATGCCACAGAAAATGTAGGCTATCCCGAATGATAGCTTGTCATACGAGGTCTTGAGAATGAATTTTCTTCTGAGCGCAACTTTTAACAGCGAAAGCTGCTTGGGAACAGTTCAGTCAAATATTCCAGATCACCCGCCTTTAGTAGGGGAAGAGAGGCATTGGCAATTGGGGAAAGCGTACAACCGTCATATCTTCTTACGCCCCACTAAACCACTTGGCCGAGAGCAAGACTATGCGACTCTCTATGCCCAAAATGTAATAGCAGTCTTTGCTGAGTACCTCCGCAGCCAGGACCAAGTAACCCCCTGCATTTCCACAAAAATGCAGATTTGTCGAAAAAAAAAAAGCTTTAATTGTTACAATAGCGTAAATGGGGATAATTTGTCGGACAGCATTTCAAAAAACAAAAGTTAAAAAATAAAAATAAAATTTTAACAAACATTTCTCACAAAATCAAAAATATGCATCTTATACATTTTCTCCTACAACCGAATGATAAACTAAAAAGCCCGCAAAAGAACGTCAGAAAGGCTAAAAAAATGGCGTAAACGCTCCAACTCTGCAGTACGCCTTGCACCTTCGGAAAAAAGTATTATCAGACAACTATAAGACGCTTCATCACTAAATTACTAAAATTTGCATTAATCGAGAAAAGAAACAAACAAAACTTAACAATAATAAAATAAACCAACGACTTTCGCTACTCATACTCGTATTTAGCTGCAAAGAACTCGCACTCAGCACAAGTGGCACAAGAACGCTAGGCATTAAAGGGACCCTGCAACACTTGCCATCGACTACTAGTAATGTATTTTGGGATAAAGTCTATTGTCCCAGAAATCTCCTCCCGCAAGAATTATGAAAATTCGTTCACAATTAACGAAACTACGCGCGATGAGAAATCGCGCATAATCGTTCCCTCTCAACTCGACCGCGGGCAACGCGACGAAAGCTGCGCGCTCTCTCCCGTTGAGGGGGGCGGCTCGCGGCGTTCTCTTCGGCGGCCTTCGATATATCACATGCCGGGTAGTTTTCTCCTTTTCTCCGCAACGCGGAGGGGCCTATTTCCGGTCTGGTGCCACAAAAAAGCAGGCATGGGTGCCTGCTCGCAAGTGCGCGCTCGGGCTGGTAGGGCGTTTTTGAAGCAATAAACGTTTGTAGTCGAGTGGTCCCGTTGAAAGGGAAGTATTGAGCTCATCACTCAAACTCCGCGCGCACTCAAAACACAAAAGAAACGGCAAAACTGTGCCTACAGGTTCAGGCATAGAAGAGGTTCGTCCCACAGCGATGACGACGACGGAAATGGGAGAATCTACCCGCGAAGTTGACCAGTGACAGCCAATCGGGCAGCCATGGCCTATGTGACGTCCCTCGGGCCATGCATAATGAGGGCAACTGAAGAGAGAGCGGTTTGTTTTCCCGCGTCTTTCACGTCGATTTGCGCGCTCACCGCTTCACGTGCACGTGTAATATTTGGCTCAGGTATTCCTGGCAGTGTAATCTAAACGTCGCGCAGGTTTACTTGCACTGCTCAAAGAGTGTTGCAGGGTCCCTTTAATAGACAATTCTGTGAATTTCTCCAGATTTTTTCGCTGCCAATAATCAACACAAGCATTAAATCAGTCGGGGTTTAGCACACAGCATTTGCTTTTATTCGTGTTCATTGGTTTCAAAAAAAGAAAAAAAATGGCCACTAGCCAGGATTCGAACCAAGGGACAACGAGTGGCAGGCGGTGACTGTATCCACTACACTATTTGCCCTCTAGTAATCGATGGCAGCGCCCCTTGCGGATTTCCGGTTTTTCGGCCTCACTGCATCCCATTGAAAATGCCTTTGCTTTTGCCACTCTTCCAATATTCTAGTTCACTCTAGCAGTAGGACAGCTATTGCCATCTGGTGGCGCCCGCGAAATACGCCGCACGCCGTACGCGAGACGCGACGACGCTGCCGATTGCTGGCGAGATTTTTTTTTTTTTTCCCCAAAATTTGGCCTGCCAAGTTGGGGGGAGCGGCCCTTACACGAGCGCGGCCCTTAGTCGAGCGTATACGGTACTTCGAAATAAAGGGCAACAAATACATGGGACGTATACGAAATGGTTCGGTGCCGTGGAAAATTTCCACTTTTCGATTTTTCGAGATGTGCGAGTTCAAGTTAACAAGGTATTTGAAACCTCTTTTTAGCGAGGTAAAATTTGCCTGTTACGGGATATAACGAACAAATTTTGTTAGGAAACTAAATTTCGGTACAATTTCATGACAGTGCGTTTGAGACAGTGCACAATGTGACAACTGTATTTAGCAGTTCAGAACTCCTACCATGCATTCTCCAACAACACGCGCAAAGCCGAATGGCGCACCTTGTGTCCACTGCACCCGAAAAGCCATTCCCACCTTCCTTTCATTGCACACTGCATGCAGCCAATGCACCTGGGGGCCACGTTGTTGAAGTTGTGTGCATGCTTATTATTATTTAATATTTTTTTTTGTTTGAGGTGCTTCAGCCCTATCTTTTATCGTGCTGCGCTCGTAATTCGAACAGCATGAATTCACCAGGCGGGAAGCAGAAGCGAAAGACTGTAATGCAAGACCAGAAGGCAGCTACAATAAAAGCCGTCACATTGGGCGCAAAGCTGAGTAAGTCATCATTCGTGTCGGAAAGACACATCAGCTCCAATTACAAACTTCTTTGCAGCAAAGTCTGTTCAAAATACTACTTACGTATATTTTGAACTGCAATGAAGTAGGCGTGTGACTTTTTCTTTTGATCTCCGGAATGAAGTTATTCTGTTGTGTACCGCCACGCGGCGAGATCCAATTTCACCCACTATTTGCTTTGGGTGAGTACAGTGCTCACTATTTCCAGCAAATGCCCGCTATGGCTATAACAAAATATTGGTTATAACAAGCAAATCGCAGCGCCCCTTTAATTTCGTTAAATGAGGTTTAACTGTATATGTACTACAAAATGACAAGGAAGGCAGAGAGTACCAGATGGAGGGAGGAGGTGAGAGTGTATTTCAGCTGATGCAAGATAGGAGGATGGTGTGACTTAGTATGGGGGACTTTTGTCCTGCTGTAACGACCCAGTAGATGATGGTGCTAATGATGCTGATGAGTTCACTTCATGATTAGTTGTACCTGCTGCAGCGGCGCCACCACTGCTACCGTGGTTGTTTGTATGAGTAAAACAAAGACAAAAACCCCCTTGATATTGGTGCACAAGCCGCGTACTTATTGTTATGTACTGCATTGTCCCCCTTGGTTGCAGGGCTGTCGTGTGGCCTGGAGGCTGTTGGGGCCAGCAGCCCAGTGTGGGCGGTTGAAAACTGCCAGCTGGCTTCAAGGGCCTACCAGCGCAACTTCCCCAACACCACCCTCTTCGTCCAGGACTGTAACCAGTTCCTCAGTGACGTTCTCGCTGTGAGTGGCATTGGCCAGATGAGCGGCAGGCCCTAATAATGATGGTGATGATTGAGAAACTGCAATGAAAATACCACGACAGGCTTTATAGATAGCGACATGCCCATGCTCGCCGATTCTGCACGCTGAATTTGTTACTGCTTGTTTGGTTCGTTATAGTTCTTCCGGTGCCGCTGCATCGACTGTCGCTGCTTTTAATCCCCACTTCTCCGCTGTATACGCGTTGGCTCGGCCTGCCATTGTTGTCATTTCATCTTTCTCTTGGTCCGTTGGCCTCCCTCATTGTTGATTCACACTGGGGGAAGTGCACACCTTCTGTGGAATCGGCAATGTGCTCAAATTAAAGTTTTTAATGCGAAATTATAACTTGGCTAGACTGCAGTAAGCGCGCACCGGCCGGCGCCCAACGATCACGCAACCAACCAGATATCATCTGCAGAAAACTGTCCATGGCTGTTTAGCCTTTAGCGCGTTCCATGGCATTCGACGCGTTTGATAGCGCGTGTACATTCAAAAGATTAAAACAAATAGAAATATTTGGCGCAATTTCTTCTATAGCATGCAACAGAAAAAGTGAACAAGAATGAACACTTTGCGTTCAGTGTTTCATAAAGTTCATCAAAAGAAAAAACAGGAAGCACTTGGCACGCGGTTAATTCCTATTGACTTATGACGCATAGCACGAGTAAAACAGCAATAACAGCAAAAAAACTAGCGTGTGTTGGAAATTTACCACGCAGTCTTGGCATTAAGCTTTTGAGGCAGTGTAGCTGCAGTGAGTCTGATGCCAATGTTGTAGGTTATAGCAAGGTCGAGAACTGGGCTAGTTGGTATACATTCATTATGATAGGACAGTGGAAACTTAACAGGGCAAAAGAAGGACACAACACGAGTACTCATGTTGTGTCCTTCTCAGTGAGTCTTATGCCAAGGTTGTAAGTTGTAGCAAGGTCGAGAACTGGGCTAGTTGGTATACACTCATGATGGGGCAGCGGAAACTTAATGGGGCAAAAGAAGGACACAACACAAGCGCGCATGTTGTGTCCTTCTCAGTGAGTCGAGTCTGATGCCAAGGTTGTAGGTTATATAGCAAGTTTGAGAACTGGGCTAGTTGGTATACATTCATTATGATGGGACAGCGGAAACTTAACGGGGTAAGAGAAGGACACAACACGAGCGCTTGTGTTGTGTCCTCCTCAGTGAGTCGAGTCTGATGCCAAGGTTGTAGGTTATAGCAAGGTCGAGAACTGGGCTAGTTGGTATACATGCATTATGATCTGGCAGCGGAAAAGGCAAAAGATGGACACAACACGAGTGCTCATGTTGTGTCCTTCTCACTTCCCGTTGAGCTTGCGCTATTCCATCATAAGGATTGTAGGTTATAGTAAGCTTAGGCTAGGCTCGCTGACAAAACTAGCCAAAACAAACGCGTTTGCGAAAGAATGTGCTGAAAGATCCTGCAATATTTTGCGTCGTATTTTCAGTGAACATATTGTACACGATGGCATTTGTTGCGTACAGCCGAGCAAGCCTGACAGGCGACTATTAAGGGCAATTTGTTTTCACCAGGTTCCGATCGCTTAGGTACGGGTGCAGTGGCTCAAAAAGGTATCCTGAAGATAACTGGTTCTCACTGTAAGCACTGACCTAAGACGGCTGCCATACTCAACTTTGCCATTTGTTGGGCTTGTAAGCCACCCCGGCGGAGCTCCTACAAACGTGGCGCTACAGTTTTGGTGAAAATACCACAGCGCCGCTGAAAATTTTGCTGTCGATCAGTGCTCCATTCGCTGAAAAACATTATGTTTTCCCGCAAGAATGACGGCGCTTCTACGCACAGAATGTCACTGTTTGGGTGTTTATACAAATTTCAGCCTCCACTGTGAACTTAAGCCCATGCTAGACAAGTTTTGTGTTGAAGAAAGCTCCTCGCCGTAAAGCGAAGTCGACAAAGCTTCCACATGTTTAAATGAACAAAAATGCTTGAAAATAAAGAACACTAGTCGAGAAGGCGCATATGTTACTAGTGTGGTTTACTTGCGTACGTTGGCGTTTTCATGGCTAAGAAACAGGGTTAGGTTTAACCATGAATTCTCGTTGCTGGCCGGTATTATAGGTGGTGATTGGTACAATTGGTATTGGTTGGTACGACCGCTTCATTTTATGCGAGCAGTCGCAGGTCCCGCTGCGAGCAAAGCAAAGTTGGCGAGTTTGGGGATTCAACTTAGTTCCACCTGACGGAGCGCGCCTTCCCTAAACGGCAATTTTTCAGCACGCTGGCTCCCATTGTCACCGGCAGCAATGGGCAGGTCGCATCTATAAAGCCGGTCGTGGTAGATACGGACATACATGGTAACAATGTCTGTGGTGTAAAACCAAGGCTGGGCCAGTTTTGAGTTGTGTTAGCACATCTCTCTCTCTCTCTGTCTCTCTCTGCTGACACTCTTACCTTGTGTGGTGAAAATGAACCCATGTTATTGTTCCTCAAAGCTATTCACTGCCATAGGCCTTGTGCAAAGGGGGTTCAGAGTTTGCTTTTTAACTGGGGCAGTTTCAGAGTGTATTCAGAAAGAATGTTGACAGGTTGCAGCTGGGATTGAACAAGTGAACAAAATGATTGGCAAGTTATGCGACGTCATCTCAGAGTCTTTGTTGTATTTTTAATTTGCATAAATTTCTTGCTTTTCCTTTTCATTCCTTCTGGTTTTATTGTTGCTTTAGTCCTTCTTTGATGCTTTCCCTTTCCCTTTGAGGGGGGAACTGAAATTCCACGTAAATCACTGGCTGCGGCTTTGAAAAATATGCCATGCCTTTTGCCTGTCCAAAGCAACATGGCTGTAGAGTGCTAAAGCAATGCACAGGAATTCTGGCAAAGAAGGGACAAAATCCCGGGTCGTGAAGGAGTGCAGAGGTTTATCCTGGTCACTTCAATTTCTCCGCTGTAGTAGCGGGAAAAGGAAGGTGAAAAGTGATCTTGCTTTTCATAACCTACAGTAGTGTTCAATACCAGGTGGAAGGAAGTGGGTGGAATCATGATTTATCCCACTCTTGTCAGAGCAGTGGCATTTTATGCGACTGTGAGGTCAGGTTCCTACTCTGCATTATAGAATGTATGAGAATGTGCGGCTGAGGCGGTGGAAGGGTTGGTATCGAAATCTAGGTACTGATACTTTTATGCTTGCCACTGAGGTCCAAAAACACAACTCAAAATACTTGTTGGGCTCTCAGCATTAAAAAAAAAAGCACCATTGTGTGAGTATTTGAGTTTTGAATCTCGACAGAATTAGTGACTGAGCTCAGTTTGACTCAAACTATAATTTCTTTATTCAAAAATGATTCGCAACATCGAATATTCAAAGGTTTTCGTTTTTACTCCAAATATTTTAAGACGTTTCGTGCTTCTTTTCTGGTCCATAAGTTTGCTGCCTTCACCACGGGCCTGCAAACCTACTCTGCTACGTGTAATTCAAATTGATTCACAGTAACTCTCTTTGTAAAATCTACCAAATTTTATGACTCACTTATAAATCTAGCAGTCACACAAAATGCCACTGGGCGAACTCACTGTTAGGTTTGCCAGTGCAGCCTCACAGGTGACACGCGAGCAAAGCACCACCATTTGAAAGTAAGGCAAGTGCTCTGTGTAAAGCTGAGGCACCGAGCGTCCTTTAGTTTGCAGGGACTGGTTGCAAGGGGTGTACTACAACGAAACAACAAAAGATTGTTTTTTTTTATACCGACATCAACCACACATGTGTGTGGTACACCCTATCTGAGGCCATCCAAAATTGTCTTGAGACATAAAGCACCAAATTTTTATTACCTGGTGATGGTAAACGCAAATAAGAAGAAATATTTCATCAAACTCTCTTCTCAAACTGCTTTTTCACATTGGAATAAAAATTCTGCTCTGATATTAATGTCTTTTTTTTTTGAAGCTATTGGATTCAAGCTGAAATTTTACTCTCCACATACCTCTAAAAATTGTTTTTTTGTTGAAGTGTCACCATAAAACGAAGGGAATAGGTTGCACATGCTTTAGGTTTCTTGGGGCCACTCTTATGCTATAACAGAAGTGCTTTCTTGCCCATTCTCTCATTCCATCCACCTGTGCCATTGGTTTGTTCTCTGTCTCTAATTTCCTGGTGTTTCAACGTCGACTGCACTACCTAACCACTGCCCTGTTGGTGCCCCGGTGCGACACTGGTGCAGGGCAAGAAGACCAACTCTGCAGGACAGATTCTGCCTCAAAAGGGTGACGTGGAGCTTCTGTGTGGGGGCCCACCCTGCCAGGGCTTCAGCGCGCTCAACCGCTTTCAGAGCTCTGAGCCCTCCATGGCCAAGGTGTGTTGGTGGCTCCCTCGTTCTTCTACTGGTATACAGCACAAGCTAGAAGACTGCGATGAAACGCGCCTTTCGTTAAAATTTTTTCAACATGTGTAGCACTTTAAAAAAATAGATGTTGTTTTAAGGTTAGAGTTATTCAGCACGCTTATGCCTCTGGCACATCCGAGACGTACTGGAATGCGTGGAAACACTTTTGTTCCCTTCATTCTTCCTTTTCCGATGTTTTTTTACTTTTTACTTTGTTTTATATTAGATAGTTTGCACTAGTGTGGCAGCACAGAAGTACACAAAGGACATGTGATAAGTTGTGCCACAATTACGAAGCTTTTCAACTGTTGTGTGGCATAGGTAGCAACATGAGAAACTACTAATTGTGTAATGTTGTCACGTACCCAAGATGACACAGCTGTCTTGAAGGAAAATCAAGTTTATTGGAGTGAACTTGTGCTGCCCTAACTCAAAGAATACACAGGGGGCGAAGCAGCAGTCAACAAAGTGACGTGCGCAGGCGAGTGTCAGTGAATTGAATACCGTGGTGTCTGCTCTGCGGGCCATTATCTTTCGGCGCGATTGTTTCTCGAAATGCCGAATTACGACGAGAACACTGGAGATCATTCTAGGCTAGTGACATCAGGGCCAAACCCTCTCCTTATCAAAATAAGATTGCCTGTGCGGCATTCAAAAGAAAGGAAAGGAGACATGCACTTTGCTTGAAGCACTGATAACACAGGCGGGCACGGCCAGATGGTAAAAACAAAACAGAAGTATACAGACAGAATGCATGCTTAGTGGCAGTATTCTGCGAATTTATGTTGCTGCTATTAAAAATAAAACGGAGAAACATTGAAGCACGAGAAACAGACACTGTTAGTTCTCTTTCCCTCTTTAGTTTTTCTTTTTATCAAGCGCTAGCCATCACAAATTGCGAATCTTCCAGACAGCTTGCCTTCTCTTCTAACCCTGTACCATTCTTCCTTTGAGGGGATACGAGGCTAAAATTGCAATTTCCCCACAAAACTGCTTTTTATGTTTTTTTTTTTTTTGTTTTGGATTTCACATATGCTAAGGATCATGTTCATGAAAGCCAAATTTGGTAGTTGTCTGTGCTGCACAAAATGGGTAAATAATTTTTTCACGTGGCGCTCTGCAGCATACTCCACGCCGAAAGAGCCCACGAATGCAGCTTAAAAGGCATGGCCGCAGAACAGAAATGACACTGAGAGGCCTCTAGAGACCGTGAGGGGATAGTAGAGTGAGAAACAAAACAAAACATAGTAAAGGCAGTCACGGGGAGGATAGATTGGATATGGATGAACCGAAAGGGAAACATGGAGAACAGGTAAGGAAAAAAAGCATTTTGGAAGCACAGAGAAGGGCATTAACATTTGCAAAACTAAAAGAAGAGATGGAAGGTCAAGCAGTTGCTGCTGAGCAGTGTCTGGTTGAAGGGAAAGGCCAAACCTGTGCGGCAGGTTTGGCCTTTTTTTTTTGTTTTTGTTATTGGCCCTTTTTTTTCTCTTGAGAAGCTGGATGCATTTAGCATTGTGATGCATGAAATTGTAGCTAATTGTTCGCACTTTCCGAGGCATAACAGCAATTTTGTGAGAGCTACAATTGTTCAGAGTTAAGTTGTCAAATAAACAGAAAAAAGTGCACAAAATAGTACTATAACCACAATATAAATAGTAGGTGATTGTACTAAGCCAGAAAATTATTTCAGTAATCTGAAATATACAAGTTGTTTCCTAGGTTCCATAGCCATAATTCAATATTCCACTCAATCTTCAATATGCACATCCATCCTTTTTGGATGAAGAAGAGGAGGAACCAGGGGCAAAAAGGGGGAGTGCCCTTGTTTTACTCAAATACAGTCGATCCCGGATATATATCGAACTCTAAGGGGATCGCAAAATAGTTCGATATATCGATAATTCGATATATCAAATATTTTATTTCCCATAGGATTTCCAAGGGGATGTTTGGACTGTTCGATAAATGCAATAATTCAATATATCTGGGTTCGATATATGCGGGATTCGACTGTATCTATTTCATCGAGCTAAAACCTGGTGATCTCACGCATTGTGGAAGTCATCACTGCTGCTGGGATCAGAAAAATTAGCAGCAGCAGCTGGCTGAAGAACCCTGTGCGACAGTAGGCAGCCTTTGTGAAGCATGGCGTGAAGTGGACGCTGGCCGAGCCCAAGTTGCAGCCACCTTGGTTTCAAATTTCGAAAATCCTGCTCCCTAAGCGGTGCCGCACTATAAACAGAACGTGTGCGAATCCAACCACATTGAAACTTACCTTTCAGTCATTCTTTGTTTATCATCAGTCAAATGAACGCCACCTAAAAACAGAGGGTGGTCTTCATTTTCTCTTTCTTTTTTTTTTTTAACATCAGACACTGCTGCACGGTCTTACAAACTGTGAGGGCGGCTTTAGTTTGGTGTTTGTGTTTGAGCGTGCCCGCCTTGTTTTTTAGGGTCTTAGAAGAATGGATGCCGCAGGAAGGCAGAAAGGTCAAATTATGCTGGTGAGACGACGTGATAAGAACGCAATCCAGGTCTTCCTTTTTTTTTTTTTTTTCGCCGCTTTGCGTTCACGATGCCACAGGTGGTTGCTTATCAGCCCAACGTAGTTGTAGTGGAAACCAGGGGCATAGTGTCTCGCTATCTCCAGATGTTCCAAAAGGCAAAAGGTGTTGCTTATCTGCCACAAAGTTCTAATAGAAAATGTCTTACAGTGTTCACAGGGGATCGCTATCTTTGAAAGTGCGCCAAGACGAAGGGCAACTGCTGTTATCATGCAAGTGGAAACGGAACACAGATACTGACTAAAGGGTGCTATTTAATTTAAGGGTGCTATTTCAGTGATTAATGAGAGACCTGTTTATTGTTTTTTATATGTATGCCAAGTTGCCAACTGATAAGGTGTAGGTAATATTTTTGAGACATCCAAATCAGTTGCCTACTGCTACATGCTTGCCCTTACGGGGAAGGTTGGGGGGGGGGGGGGGGGGGCTCTTTTATCACTTTGCTGAGATAGCCGCAGAATGTGCCATGCATGCTAAGTAATGCATTCTTCAAATTTGGGTGTCATACCAACACACGCTTTACCTGGGCACTGAGGCATGCTGTAGTAGAGAGGGACAGATTTTACTTAAGAATCTTTAACCTGGGAATCTTTAACATGCGCCGACATCTCGACACAGGGAGACGTTTTCATTTCTCACCTTTACCTGATACTCTTCCGTCAGATGTGTTTGGTTGTGCATGGGCTTTCCTGTGTGTTCCACGCACTGACTGTCTTCCTTTCGCCTCCTGTTCCATGTGGCCGTGGCCCCTTGCAGAGCGCGCTGGTGTCGACATACCTGAGCATGTGCGACTACTACCGGCCACAGCTGTTCCTGCTGGAGAACGTGCCGGGCTTTGTGAGCAGCCACGGGGGCCACATGCTGCCCCTCACCCTGCTCGCGCTGCTCCGCATGGGCTACCAGTGCGCCTGCACCATGCTCCAGGCCGCTCGCTACGGCCTGCCCAGAGTCGCTCTAGGTGCGCACTAGGACAGGCCAGTGGGTCACCGGGGGGTAGTGGTGGCTGCAGTCTCGGCTGTGGGTTGCAAGCAAGCATAAGGGTTGGGGGTGCAGTGTTGTGACAGATTGCGGGTGCAAAACCAGGGCTATATTCGGGGAGTGCCCGAGCCACTCCAGGTGTACACCAGGGGGGCACCAGTGTAGCGTGGGTGCAGTCTCACTGAGAGGGGAAAGGCAAAACAAGCACAGTTGGGGATGCAGGTGCATTGCATGGAGTGTGGGTGCAAAGCCGAGGATATGCTCAGGAGTGGCCGGAGCCACTCCAGGTGGCACACCAGTGGGGCACCATGTAGCATGGTGTAGTTTTGCCTGGGGAGGCAAACAAGCTGAGTTGGGGGCATAATGCGTTGCGGTGTAGTCTGGGTGCATTGCAAACCAGGGTGTACTCGGGGGGGCCAGTGGGGAGGCAACTTATTGGGTTATGTTGTGTAGCTGCTTCTGCTTTTGAAGTTGCTGCCCAGAAAACTGTGTGAGCAAATCCTTTATTCAATTCTATCACAAGAGGAGCAAGGGAGGAGGGGAAGAGTGTGAAGGGTGGGAGCTGCAGAGGGGAGAAAAAGTTCCTTGGCGGAGCGGCAGCGGTTGTCTGTCGTCTTTCCGATGACACTTGCAGTGAGCAGCAAAACAGGCTGCCAATTTTTCAACAGCAGAGCCTGTTTATAAGCTTTTAGTTCCACCGTCTAGTATTACCAGAAGAAATATCCAAGAAAAAATACCGAGCACATGTGAGCATGCCGCCTTGTGAGGAGTGCCCTGCGTCAGCCAGCTCGCGACCACCGAGAACACTCTGCCCAGCGTTCGTGGTGTGATCTCTCGCATGCTGTTCTCCTCACGAGTTCATGTGCATTCAGCACGTGAAGTGGGGAGCGCAAGCGCGGAGTTCGCGAAGCTGGTTGGGCGCAGGGTTCTAGCACGTGTTAACGGCGGTCTACTTTGGGAGAAATGTGGAAGGCTCTTTTTTCAACAGCAAGTTTGGAAATCTAGGTGCAACAGTCGGGTCTGCGACGAAGGAAGAGGGGCCGGAAGCCCTGCTGTCCTTCCCAGCCTTGCAGCACTAGTGGAAGCTGCACCAATTTTTTTTGTCGTGACTTTAGTAGTTGGTGCTTTTTGACGAACCTAGAATAGTGCTGCTTGAAGTGAGGATTTATTGCCTGCAGGGACAGTATCGGACACATCATCAAACATTGAGCAAAGCTTGCAAATGTATAGATGGAAAGTTGGAGAGTGTCGAATGTCATGTTTGTAACGTTTGGCACGTAACAACCTAATTGCACTTCTTACCTCAGAGGCAGTTAAAATATTTGGCAACATCTCCTTTTCTTTCTTTTCTTATGCCTTTGTGGTGCATTTCCGCGGTTTCCCCTTTCTGCCCGCAGACTGATAATCATAGCAGCGGCCCCAGGGCAGGTACTTCCGAGATTCCCCGAGCCCAAGACGGTCGTACTCGGCCCACTCCTTCACAGTCGACGGCCAAGAGGTTCGTGACCTTGTCGATGAGTGGGACCTGTCAGCCCGGTCTCAACACTGCTTACTTGTTATGTTTCTCGTGTTAGCAAAGTTGGCATATAGTATTGATTTCCAACCTTGGAACCAAGAATTCTCGGAGGATCGTGGGACACGTCAGAAGGTCTCGTTGCACTTTTGAGCAGGAGGGGAGGTTTACCTAATTTCCAGGCATGTTTTCAATCTTGCACAGTGCTTCGAGGCGTAAGGCGAAGCACATTTGTTAGATTGTTTTTTACTTGTTTTTTCCCTTTGTAATTACCCATGTTACTCTCGCGTTGTTGTGCAGGGATAAGCTTTTAAGTTTCACCAATTCCTCCTCTTCTGCAAGCAGCTTCTTTTATTCCTTACAAAGCTGCCATTTGTGATTATTGCTCTCTGCTTTGCACCATCCGTAATCTACTCTGTCGTAGATCTTTATTTTCTGCGCTCTGACGCCCTGCTTCCGCATCTTTCTTCGATTGGCCCCTGATCCTTTTCTGGATGTCTTCCGACCTCCTTACTTTCTGGATGCTGTGATCATCGTCCACTTTCACCACCCGGCCAACCCACCCCCCACAGTTTTTCTTCTTGGACTTCACCTCCTGCACTGTCTGTGGCCTCCCCAGTTCTTCCTGAAATGTGGTTGCAGTTCCCTAGCCGACCCTTACCTGTCACTCCCCGAGTCCCCTTCAGCATCCCTATATCAACATTTTCACTCCTGAGCAACGTGTGTGGCATTCTGCAGGGTTCTGCGCGGCACCTATGCTGTTCGCATCTAGTGCGCGTGGCGGCCTCTTTTTTTGAGTGTGTGAATTAGCATGTGATAACCGCTGTGCCACGCTCAGCAGAAACTTGTTGTGACCACCGCACAGTACACCGCTGGAACAAGGTGGACCAGCCACGCACCCATGAGAGCAATCACCCTCTATGACGCCATCTCAGACTTGGCCGACGTGGAGCCCAAAGCTGGTGCGGACGACAGCCTCGCCGAGCCATCAACGCACTACCAGCTCATGGTATGCCGGGCTCTTCTACTTGAGACCTTTCATAGCCATTAGCTTTGGCTTGGTCGGAAAGACTGCTGCAGCTTAATTAATACTGCTATCGTAGAGGGGCCATGAAGACAACTCATAATTTTGTTTCAGTCAAAAGGTGGCCGTACGTGACAGGAATAATAAGTGTGTCAAGCTTTAGGAGGAAAATTGCACTTGTTTCAGCTAGATACTTAAGAAATAGGTGTGTGCAAATGCCGAATAGTAACTTTCGTATCGAATATCGAATTGAATTTGGGAAAAAAAGCTGAATATCGAATTGAATATCGAATGTCAATTTTTTTTTGCAGGCCTCGATCTGTCATAGGTTTTTGTGCAAAATCAGAAGCGACTTCGCATGTTCGGGAGACACGACGTTCTTTTTCAACCCGCAGAACGCACTTTTCAACTCGCATCGGGAGTACTCCAGGAATCCGGAGCGGGCACAATACGCATTTGGAAACACGACTTGCACTGGAGTTGCTGTACTGCAATCATAGGCAATGATTATAGAGCGCCTCATAACTCAGAAGTGAGCACTTTGCAGGCATGAACAATAGGACATGAAAGCACTGCACAACCACAATCATGGACCACAAGGAGGCGCTTCTTCGGAAGCACATTGGCAGCGTGAAGAGAGAGAGAGAAAATGCATTTAATGGTAAAAGCGAGGTTAGCCGAGCCATATCGCTTAGCATGCTACGCCATATGAATGAACGAAAACATGAGGGTCGTGAACTAAATAAATAAATAAATAAGTAAATAAACTAATAATAAAAAAAGCTTGAACGATGCGTAGCAGAAGGAAAGGTTATGCTTCAGTCGCCATGGACAAGCCTGCGCTATCCACTGTGGTTTAAAAAACAAATAAACACACAGTAACCGTACACCAACTGCATTAAAAACAGCTAGAACTGCTTTTCATTTTAAATTAACGCAAGCGCTGTCAAAACGGTGGCAGTCTTCACCGGAAGCTGCCCGAACATGTAAACATATGGTCGCAGAATTAGAAATGGCAGCCAGAGTTGATGGCGACGGCTCGAAAAAAAAGATCTTATCAACGCAACCGCAGATTACTCCGTGCATCGGGATAAAATTTACTGCCTCTGCAAGGTGCGGCTCTTAAACAGCCGCGATTGGTGGATTAAAACTTGCCGAGCATGACGGTGTAGGCAGCAAGTGCATTGGACGTGCGCTGGACAGTCTCTCACTTTCACCGAAGTCAGAAACTGTTCGGAAAATCCACACTCAACCTATTCGAAAAAATCGAAATCAGTGGGATATTCGATTTCAGCGAATCTATTATTCAGTGGAGGTACTTAGTCGATGCTGTATTCGATAGTCCGAGCATTCGCACACCCCTATTAAGAAAGCTAAAAATGCGGTGGCAACTCTTTAGGAAATTTTCACCTACCAACGTGTACAAATCGTCCAATGCTGTTATAAAAGCACAAAATCGGCAAGGTATGCAGCAGAGAGTCTCTGCGATGCTGTTTTGACAGAGTGACGCAAAAGGGCTGCTTTCTTTAGTCTGGCTATGCACTGCCAAATCGGAAGTGATATCAGAAACTCGGTATGCCTGTTCTTCTTTTTCTTTTTTTTTTCTTAGACTTAAATTTCAGGTGGGTTCAAGTTTTCTGCCTGTAGGTGATAAAATTGTGCGGCGATTGCATGACATGACGTGATACGACACCACAGCTGGTGTGATTGGTAATGACATGATGAAATCAACCCCGTGACATTGCAGCTGTAGCTGTGCAGTAATATAAAGCTGAGCATGAAAGTTCATCAATTGAACTATGTGCGGAATGTATACAGCCATGCTATTACACATGTCAGTCACTCTGCTAAGTTGTAGTAGGTTAAGTGGTGATAGCCCGATTCCTAGAGCTGCATCCACCCGTATGTACTCCATCTACTGACTGCCCATGTTTTGTCAGCTCTATGAATTGTATCGTAAGATTTTTTTGGTACATCAGGACTGTTTAGCAAGCGCGTAGCTCGAAATATGTTCCTAAACAGTTCTTCGTAGTGCAAACATTCTTCGTAGTGCACCTTAGGAACTTGTAGCAAATTAAAAACTGCCACATTATTTTTAAGTAAAGCAAGGTTCGCGCTCTTTTCGGTCCATTTACATACACAATTATGCAGGCCCACTGTTTGGACGCTCACTGCTTGCTTCCATTAGTAAATTTTGCAGCTCTCACAGTAGAAACACTGTCCCCCACCCTTCCAAGGAAAAGTTGAGGGAGGGTTTTTTGTTTGTGCTTATATAACTGCGGCATCTTGAGTGTCTTAAGTGTGTCGCTCTGGAGATTTCTTCTTCTTTCTGCGCTGTCCATTTCTTGTGGCCCTCCCTCTCTTCTACCTGGTACAGTAAAATCTCGTTAATTCGAACTCGGTTAATTCAACCTTGCAGTTAATTCGAACTTAAGCCCTAGTCCCGGAACAGCCCTGTATATTTCTAATAGGGGAAAACTCCCGATAATTCGAACGCGTCGGTATCTAGAACGGTTAATTCGAACTGGGATCCCCTGGTTTGCATCACTGCTCACAGAAGTCGTCAACCCAGAGTGATTACAAGTGTGCTGCAAATTCAAACCAAACCAAGTTTACTAGAGACGCAACACAACGAAACAGAAAAACAACAGTGTAGCGCTCGCTACGCTGCTGCAACAGCTTATTTCGCTTCTGCAGCAGACGATTACTTTTAATTTTGACTGGTGCGACCCTGCCGTGAATATAAACATGTTTTCGAGCATAAACACTGTCATTATTTACGAAATAACTTGCCACAAACGTTAGTAGCGCCTAATTCGCAATAGCGCGTCCAGAGGTGGCCTCCTTTTGTGTTATACCCGTGCAGTGCGACATGACGTCCATTCATTGTAGTGCCCACCCGCTAATTTGAACTCCACTTAATTAGAGCAACTCTATGGTCCCCTTCGAGTTCAAATTAACGAGCTTTTACTGTAATTCATATGTGTTAACCTAAGTAGTGGCCAGTTGCAGTCAGGGGTTCTGAAAAACCTTTTTAGACCTGCATGAGCTATGAGTGACGCAAAAGGTGGGCACACTCTTTAAATGTTTAAAGTCTGTGCGTTCATTCCGGAAAGGTTTTTGTGCGCATTATATTGTATGTATTTATCAGTTTATCTTCTTAACAGATTTTGTCAAATTTGAGATTCAAGATTGTGAAGAAAAATACCCGGCTTATGTGGAGGCACTGTAGTGAAACTTTGTGAATCAATTTGGGTTTCTAGCAGCCATGGTGACTCAGTAGCTGAGGTATGCTGTTGAACAAGACAATGCAGGTTTGATCCCAGCCATGGCAGCCTTCTTCTTCTTCTTTCTTTCTTTCTTTTTTTTTTTTTTTTTTTTTTTTTGTGGAGGCAAAAAAAAAGACCCTTGTGTCAATTTTTTGGCCGTGTCATAGATCCCAGGTGGTCTAAATTCATCTGTGTCACTTCACTATGATGATCATCACCACCCAGCTGTAGCTATGGTGAGATCGCATATTCCGTCACTTCCAGTACAGAAGAGACTGCAATAACAATGAATCAGTGATATTTAAAGAACCCAAGTTTTCTGCAGCTATTTTATGACCCTGGTACCACCACATACGAACCACTGTCCCTAGTGAACGAGGCAGTATTGTAAGCTGGAATGCAACCTGCCACCTGGAAGCTTTTATGGCTTCCATTTTGTGCAAATGCTGTGTGCCGTGTTGCGTGCACATAGCCTTCACACTGAACAGGGGTTGCCTTGCTGCCATGACCGCCGAAGCCGGATCTAGTGGGAGCTCAACTTAGATAATACTGTGCAGGCACTGTTGTCTTTCTGTGCTGCTTTAAACAGCGTGGCACTTTTGCTTGCGGGCAAATCCCTACTGCCTCGTTGCGTTGACCGACATTATGAAACGTTGGCTGAGCAGTGCTGCTGCAAAGCTCAAAACACAATGTAGGTGTGGTAGTTTTCACAAAAGTGGTTGCTGTAAGTCAGTGCATTTAGATCGAGCAGATTGGTCATGTAGGCCAGTAGTTAACCAGAGCACCGACACTTAAGGTTTCGAATTTTGACTTTTAAATATTACCGTGGTTTGAATGCTTTGATCGGTTGTTATCTGGCACAGACTTTAAATGCGAACATTGTCGCATCCGGAATTAAAAGCGTCATTGCACGTAAAATGATTTCGCGAATTGATGGTTGTGCGAAGAACAGCTGTCTGAGTCATCACTCATTCTCCGCACTCGCAAGAGTCTCCCCAACGCTTCTCGTGTTTGTCCATCTCTCTATTTCTGCTGTTTCCCTGCTTCTGACAATACCCCTCCCTCTCTCTGGAGGATGTTCCAGTTTCGAAGAGCATCTCTGCTAAGCTCACCGGCATTTCCCCACTACATGTGCA
This sequence comes from Haemaphysalis longicornis, assembly GCA_013339765.2. Taxonomy (NCBI): domain Eukaryota; kingdom Metazoa; phylum Arthropoda; class Arachnida; order Ixodida; family Ixodidae; genus Haemaphysalis; species Haemaphysalis longicornis. The sequence goes on along the minus strand of CM023450.1, from coordinate 153,371,849 downwards.
GCTCAAGGGCAGCAGTAAGGGTGGTGTGCGGGATCACGAGGTGCCCACCCTGTCGCCCCTGGAGCAGGCCAGGGTGGACCGCATTCCCCACTTCCCGGGTGCCAACTGGAAGGACCTGCCCAACGACCGGGTGCGCCTCTCAGACGGCACCTACACCGACACCCTGTAAGGCCTTATGCAATTGACTCTTGTTCGACTCTCATTTTACTCTTGAACGGGCGTAAAACACATTTCCCGCTTCCCGGGGGCCAACTGGAAGCACCTGCCCAACGACCGGGTGCGCCTCTCAGATGGCACCTACACCGACACCCTGTAAGGCCTTATGCAATTGACTCTTGTTCGACTCTCATTTGACTCTTGAACGAGCGTAAAACACATTCCCCGCTTCCCGGGGGCCAACTGGAAGCACCTGCCCAACGACCGGGTGTGCCTCTGAGATGGCACCTACACCGACACCCTGTAAGGCCTTATGCAATTGACTCTCATTTGACTCATTTGGCTCTTGAACAGGCGTAAACAGTTTGGGGTGGGCCTGAGTGGCCTGTGCAGAGTTCTGATGGTAATGCACCCACATAAACGGGGTTGTGAGCTGGCGTGGCAAGCTCTCAGTGTGGCAAATGAAACTCGTGCCCTGCAAAGCAATTATAGCACCTGTATTTACTCCCAGCCATGTGCAATGAGTCCTCTTTTAAATCTTGCAGGTGTTGCAGTGCACAAGTCTGTGATATGGAAGAATGCATGACTGCACATGTAGCTAGAGAGTGATTAAGAAAATGATGAAGGTGCAGGAAAAACAGTCACGAAATCGGTGTGCCCGAGTTGGCTTTGCAAAAGCCACTCTGCTTGCAGTGTCGAAAGATGGCCAGTCATGTGCTCATTGCTTGTTGGTCGGGGTAGGTGCTTCTTCCGAAAATGAGTCGAATGTGAATAGAGCAGCCTTGCCACCGAGTCTAGTAGGGATTGAGTAATCAAACAACCAAATGAAATATACATATGTACTGAAGTGTGGAAGGGCAGAATTTAATATTCTGTATGTCATGTTGCATGTGCACGGATCTTATACCAAAGAACAACGTATGTATGAAGTGCTGTTATTGACAGCACTATTTATGAATCAGTTACAGGATGTACCGAACTGTGTGCGAATAGTGAGTTTCAGCTTCAGGGCAGATGCAAAGCAAATAATGGTTTTGTTCAAATAGTTGCAAATCAAAGCAGATATTTTCTTATTAAATATTTAGCAATTTACAAGGAAAACTGAGATTCACAAAAGAAGCTGTCCTGCTATTATTACATTTAATTATATGAGACCAATAAGTTATGGTGTTGGGCTAGTTTGGTCGATCATAGTTCAGGGAATGTACAGTGCAAAAAAAGAAGGAGATGTACAGCGCAAAAAAAGACCAAGGACAGTAAGGATGCGCAAGGACAAAGTGCTATTTTTTTTTTCCAAGTGCTGGTTTATTGAAGAAAGCACTTATCTATAACAACGGTGTACATTACAAACAAGCAAACTAAGCAACACAAACAAAAGCAAGGAAAAACAAATTTGATATACCAGTATGCATTGTTATCGCCGCTTCTCGAGCCACGGGCTTCCAAATACGCAATCTCTTTTGGCGACAGTGCAATTGACGCTTGACTTATGCATCTGTCTCCGGCTTTGTAAATTTCCAGCGCTTCCACAATTTCTCTAGTTGCCTGACGCTTGCTTTTAAAGCAATATCTTGGAGTTTGAGAACAAAGGCACGCATCCACAATCACGACAGTGCTGCCCAATGTGGCCCTGCTTCTGCCGCACGTTAGAGTTATGCTCTCTTAATCTGCAGGTTATGCATCGGCCAGTTTGGCCTACGCATTTCTTTCTACACAGAGTCGGGAAGGAGTACAGCACACCTTCTGCGCGTGGTAAAAACTGATTGCCACATGAATTTAAGCGAAGTGCAAGTAAAGGTCTTGTTGCTAAGCTTGGAGATTTAGCCATCTGTCATGCATGGGGGCTTACATTTGTTGTTCCAGTTACGGTAACATTCATGTAAAAACATCTGATCTGTTGCACTAACGTTAAGTTTTAAATCCAATCGCTTGGCTGAGAGGACCGCATGCACTTCACAGTGCTAGTTTTTGACAAGCACAAAGTTTCACTTCTGCTAATCCACGATTATTTTTAGTTGTTTCAAATAGTTTTCGTTTGCTCAGCATCGTAAATTAGAAACACAAACGCTGCAAATGTTTGATGAAAGGAAAGGTTGTCGGCAGAGGGCAGAAATGGACTTGCTAACCTTCTGAACGAGTCTGCCATATCTGAATGTATGTCGTAACAGAATCTGTAGTAAACAAGGTTTAATTAGTAAGTCCGATAGGACTATGAGCCAAACGTCGCAAATGCATGTGTTGCATTCGAATGTCCATTGTAAACAGATCTGTTGTAACAGGGTTGCACTGTACCGCTACTACTTTTCGACGCAGGGTGTGGAAAACGTACAGCGGTGGGGTGCGCGGACTGTGTGCGTGCGCGGCAGGCCACAAGTGCAGCAGCCCACGGTCCAAGCGCTACCGCACCCTCATCCCCTGGGGCCTGGAGCACGCCTTTGGCTCCCGGGTGCTCCCCAGGCACAAGAAGAACAAGCTGGGGGTGCCTTACTCGCGCCTCAGCTGGGACACCTGCGCCTGCATCATCACCACCAAGTTCACACCCACCAAGGTGTGTGCGAGTGACAACAAACCGCGTGGCACGCGCGACATTCCGCTCCCGGATAGATGCAGTCGACTCCCGTTGAGGCACACCGGTCTCAAACCGAAAAAGTTTATTGTTACAGTTATGATGATGAAAATTGAGGGACGTTTGTAGTTTTTAATTCTGGTTGTAGATGTGAAATTTGTTTTTGTGTAAAACACTGCATTCAAATTTATTCCGATTTTTATATTTTATCTCTCAATAGCTTTTGTAAAAGAACTGCTGGAGTGGTGCAGCTGAACAAGGTACCAGTGAACTGTGTGCAAATCAAAGAGTGCAACAAGACCAACCGTATCATTCTGTCTGGTCCGCAGAAGAAGTTACAACCGTTTGAAGTTTGGGCTTGGGAGGTGGGAACCAGAAAAACCGGTTATTGTTGAGAAGAAATTGAGTACAGTGATTGCTGGTGCAGTCAAACCTGGATCTAGCAAAACCTAATCTTGCGAATTTCCCAACGTAGCGAACAAATTTGGAGTCCCCCCGGGGGTGCCCATACGGCGCAGTGCTTTTACGAACCCAAACTAACCAAATAGATTCAGCTCCATTTCTGATTTAACGAAGCCCTCGAAACGAGGAAGAATCAAAAACCCCACCCAATTGCCTGGGAACAGCTGTGTTGGCTGAACTAGGTGGCAGCAGATCTGAGCTTCCACGACCAGTCTGAGCGCCAACACGATGAAGGTTTCGAAGGATGAATAAATTGTGCTGTTAGTTTACAGCACACGAAAGGTGTCAAAGGATTCTGACAATACAGAAACTGCTGAAGCTCCTTTGCCCACTCCAGGTCAGGTGGTGGATGCTATTGACTTGCTTAGGTGCTTTGCTGGGCCTTGCGCAGTAACCGTGGATGCGTTGAATACGATTGCTTGCCTCAAAAAGTATGTGCACTGCTGTGCTAACCGGAGCGCACGCAGGCGGAAATCACAGGCATTTTTGCCGGGAAGCAAATTTGTTTCCACCAGAAACCACGAGCATTTTACTGCTGTTATTTCCAGCGCAGACTTTTAGCGCATGAATAACCATCCCCTGCACGGGGCACCTTGAGTGTTCGTGGTGACGGTGAGCAGCGACACCGCTGACCCTGAGATCTCCCATACATAAGCTGTGTCCAACCGTGGCGAGGTGTTGAAAGTTGGGGGGTAGAAACCAGAAACGGTGGCTGTCGAAGCCTTGGTCAAGCTCCGGCCGATGGGCTCCCTGTCTGTCTACCAGGCAGGGAGCTCCGGTGGGACCTCATTGACTACCAGGGTAAGGTCAATGAAGAAAGAACCCCCGTCCCCTGCTTTATACTATGGCACATGGTATTTTCAGAACCCCTTTCCAAACTGGTCTGGCCCAGAAAAGGAGTCCGCACCGAAGCAACCAAGTTACTGTCGAACAGCCAAATATTTTGTGCTCCACAGAACTTCCCCAAATTTCTTGTGAGTCACTTTCTTGAAGCTGAAATTGCACTCATCAGCAAGTCCGTGTTCAAAGGGGCATGAGTCCTTGGATCCATTCTCGGTGGCAATTATAAGGCAAAGAAACCGTCATCAGGTGATGTACTTGTCAAAATATACACAAAGGACCAGTCAGACAAGCTTCTGAACCAGGCTAACATGAGTGACCTCAAAAGCTGTCTCAGCGCACCGCACCCTGAACACTTCGCAGAGGGTCATATCTGACATAGAACTCTTGAATGAAACAGAGCAAGATCTTCTGGAAGGCCTGCGTGACCAAGGTGTAACAGCTGTAAAACAAATTGCTATGAGACGCGACGGCAAAGAAGTCAAGACCAAACATGTTGTAGTAACGTTTGACAGAAGCTCTCTTCCTCAGACCATCAACACCGCTTTCATTCGCTGTCAGGTTCTCCCTTACATTCTAAACCCACGTAGATGCTGCAAGTGTCAGCAATGTGGGCACGGATCCACCACATGCAGAGGTGGGCTGAACATTGCGGAAAATGTGCTCAGCATGACCACCCAACCGAAAATTGGCCCAACAACACATCCAAATGCTCGAACTGCAAAAATCCCCACCCAGCCTGTTCCCGGTCTTGTGATGTCTTCAAAAATGGAAAGCAAATCATACACCTGAAAGTCACCGAAAACATCACTTTTGCCGAAGCACGCAAAAGCACACTATGTGCTCGTCTAGAGCATATGCCGATGCAGCTTCGCCGGGGGGCGGAGCGGTGTCTTGTCTCAGCAGCGACCCAGTACTGCAGTGCAGACACGGTCTTGCCCCCGCCCCCCTCTGGGTTGCCCAAGCAGCCCAGGACACTGCGCCACCGGTTGGGGAATCACCGGTGGTAGCTGCGTCCAGCACCGCTGCTGTGAGAGAGCCTGCATTCACCAGTCCTGTTCCACTTGGCCCCCGAAGGCATAGTGGGCCTGGATGTGAGACTAACTGGCTCTTCTTCTGCAAACGCTGCGCTGCTGTGTAGCACGCACATCCAGCACTCGTAGGGGTGCGCGGGTGAAGGAGCCTGACTTGTCAGCTACTCCTTTGCCATCAGATGAAGAGATGGAGGTGGCGCCGGCCTCACTGGCTTCACAAACACACAAAGAAAGGCGCCAATCCCTTGAGCGCCATAAAAAGCCACATCCAAGAATTCTACCACGCAAAAAAAAATGATACTATAGAAACACTACGCACTAAATTTTCTCTTCGAGCAAACAAAATATGAAAGAAGAGCCTAATTCACTGGAATTGTAGGGGCCTAATTAAAAATTTCTATGACATATATGAAATCCTTACAGAGTACCAGCCAAGCATAGTATGTCTTCAAGAAACACATTTGAATAGTCAACAAACAAATTTTCTTAGACAATACACTATCTTTCGAAAAGACAGAGCCAGCTGCACTCATTCATCTGGTGGTGTAGCTTTAGTGGTTCAAAAGTCAGTGGCCTGCCTGCGAAAAACTAAACCTGCAAACTAATCTAGAAGCTGTAGCGATGAGGGCCATTATTTTTGGCAGACTAACAACTATATGCTCAATATACATTTCCCCCAACTATCACCTGACAACAACAGAGTTTGAAAGTTTAATAGATCAACTTCCGGCACTGTTCTTATTAGTAGGGGATTTGAATGCTCAGCGCCTGCGGTGGGGTTCAGCACGGGCCGATCCTCGAGGGCGACTCCTAGAAAGATTCTTGTTGTCCTGTGGCTCTTGGCTGTTTAATAAGAAACAAGCAACTTTTTTCAGTGCAACACATAATACATTTTCTTCTATTGACCTAGCACTGGGTTCCACCTCTTTATTTCCTGTAGTTGAATGGAGTGTTGCTTCAAATCCATATGGCAGTGGTCACTTTCCTGTCATACTTAAGTTGGCTCACAACCCTGCAATTTCAACCATCCCAACAAGGCTTAAAGAAGAGGGAGCAAACTGGCAGAATTTCAAAGAATTACCTGAGCTTTCTGACACATCCATACAGCATCTAGACATTGACCAAGCCACAGACATTATTACTGCGCATATTATCGATGCCGCACATTCCTCGATTCCTCGAGCTTCAATAAACACAAAAAACAGGTCAAGGCCATGGTGGAATGGCGAGTGTAGGACTGCACGCAAACAACAAAATAAAGAGTGGGAACCTTTATAAGATATCCAACAGTCGAAAATCTCATAGCATTTAAATGAGCAAATGCCAAAAGGAGACACATTCGACGTGCTGCGAAAAACAGAGCTGGAGAACGTTACTGACCTCCATAAATTCATTCACTGACACATACAAGGTATGGAAAAGATTGAGAGCACTTCAGGGTCAGAACACGAACACTCTCCCACTTATTAGTACAACAGGTGACACCCTAGAGGATCAGGCCAACGCCCTCGGCCAGCATTTTGAACATACCTGCAGCTCTACCCACTATTCAACAGAATTCCTTCGTCATAAAAAGATTCCAGAACGTAAGCCTCTTCACAACAAGAAAACATCATGCGACGGTTATAACTCTCCACTGACAAAACAAGAATTTACCATTGCTCTTGCATCATGTAGGAAAACAGCTCCAGGGGCAGACAGCTCATTAAACCTTGGTGGCACCAGTGGCAAGGAACAATTTTTAGTGCCCATTTCAAACACTGAAGTTTAATGAGCTGTAAAATTAGTTCCAAACGATGCATCAAAAAACTTATTCTCTTATTGCACTCACGAGGGTTCATAGTGTTGCAAAATATAAAGATTACAGTTTTATGACCAACACTGTTCTGTCTATTGTTCCTCCAAAATGGTTAATTACCACTAATTATCTCAGGAACTAATTGACTAACTAAAAAAATAATGCCATATTTGAAATCAGTGGGGGAAAAGCAGCAAGTCTGACAAGTTTCACAGAGTTTACTTTAATTAAAAGAAATAGTTTTAAGTGCCCTGTCCGTCCCTCCTTAACCCACCGTATTTTCAGAGTTTGTGTAGGTTCCTCGCTGTCACAAACTTTTACCCAAGAAAATGGCACTCCTCAGAGGGGTGTCTTGAGTTGCACCCTTTTTTATTGTCAAAATGAATTCCATTAAAAATGTCTTGCCGCACTCTTTATTCTATTCAGTTTATGTGGACGACGTCCAGATAAGTTTCAAATCATGTAACATAGCAGTTTGTGAAAGACAGGTGCAAATAAAAGTTAACAGGCTGTCGAAATGGACGACCGAAAATGGTTTTCGGTTCAATGCCGACAAATGCTCCTGCGTTTTGTTTTCTAGGCAGCGAGGCATCATAGTGGAGCCGTGCATTATGCTCAATAAAAACCAAATGCCAGTGAAGGATAAACAGAAGTTTTTGGGTATTTTGCTCGACAAAAAGCTCACTTTCATGCCACATATGCAGCAACTCAAAATGGAGTGCATGCAGTCCTTAAATATACTTTTTTACACCGACCGAAATATACACCGACAAGACAAGCTTACTCGAAATATTCCGTAGCCTAATTATCTCCGAAATTGATTATGAAAGCATTGTGTATCAATTGGCATCAAAAACATCCCTCAAGATGCTCAATTCTGTTCACCACCTAGGACTCCGCCTAGCTATGGGTGCTTTCCGTACGAGTCCCGTTTTAAGTCTTTATGTGGAGTCTGACATGTGGTCCCTAGATGACCAGTGTAAATTCATTGTGCTCTTGTATGCCGTTAAAGTTGCTTCACTACCTCAGCATCCCTGTACCAGACTAATGAGCGATCACACTACAGAAAACTTGGTTTTACAACGCCCCGCACTTCCCCAACCTTTTTTTTTTTTGAAGGCCAGATCTGAGGCCTCTGAAATGGGAATATTTTTTACGGACACTCAGAAAACTTTTGTATGGATTTAATTGCACCTTGAAAACTCGTACTCATGTAATGCGACTTGTCATTTGTTAAAATTGATAAGAACCGAGGCCCTCAGGCCCTCATACAACAACACTTCCTAAGTCTGCAGCACAAATACCAATGCACAGAATTCTTCACTGATGCATCCAAAATACGCTCTGCAGTAGTGTGCGCGGCTGTTGGACCAAACTTCCTCTCCTGCTCAAGAACAATGACTCTAAAGGCAGGCATATTCACAGCAGAAGCATACAGTATTACCATGACTGTTGAACACATAATACAAACCGTAATACCTATGTCAGTAATCTACACAGACTCACTTAGTGTTGTAACATCCTCTCGCAAGAGCCACAAAAATACATATTTCAACCAGCTTCTAAAGACTATTATGTGTGCCTACTCCATGGGGCTCCAAATTACGATCTGCTGGGTCCCCGGCCATTGCGAAATACTAGTTGGCAATGAGTCTGCTGACAGACAAGCAGCTGCCACCACCCACTGTGATGAGGTCGACGCGACAGTAATACCGTTTTTTAGCGCGTAAAACCCGCCCCTGCATATAACCAGCACCCCCACTTTCCGTCGACGAATATATCTCCGCGCATTGCCCACATATTTTATACATAAAAGGATGGACCAAAGCTACTGTTCAAGCAACATTGCACATTTGTTTTTGCAAAAGAACTTACTTAGCTGACTACGTAACTAGATGACCTGCCGCATACATGTTTTCAGGTTGGTATATTCTTGAGCTGTGCATGCAAAATAAGCACTGCCAGTGGGATAACAGTGGCTTAGTTGCTATTTTTGCTGTAGGCACATCACGGCCCAATGCGCATTGCGGTGAAACTGCACCAAAGGAAATACCTCGCATATAATCCGCACCTCTACTTCACCCCTGAAATTTTTGCATTTTTGGTGCAGGTTATATGCGTGAAAATACAGTACCTTACACTGATCTAAAGGCTCTCATCCGACACGAGCTCCTCGAGCAATGGCAAGAAGAATGGGGCACAGACAAGGAACAAACTTCGTGTAATTAAACCAAGAATAGGCAAATACATGACCCACAAATGGAACAGAATTATTGAAGTTACACTTTGCAGGTTATGTATAGGACACACACACGGCACACATTCTTACCTTTCAAATGGCACACAAAGACCCCAAGGTCCGAGATGTGGACAAGCACTTACCACCATTCACATCCTTGTCGAATGCAAAGAACACAACACTGACAGACGCAAACATTTTCCAGAGCTCTACATGCACCGCATCCCAATTCACCCAGCACATTTCCTTGCAGACAATCCCATGTTTGCATGCAGTCGTGTTTTAGTGTAGTATTTATTTAGCATTGGATTTTTACAAACAATTTCATTTTGACCATAATTGTCTCACCAATCTCCCTCTGATGAGGACTCTCTTCGTAATCACTGAAAGCTGAACTGCATTTCCGTTCACCACTTCTATTCTTAGCAGTATGGTCCTGTACACCAACATGTTGATTTGAATGAAATGGCTCTCTTCACTTATTTCTAACCATTTTACCTAAACAATTATGCCCCCCAAAGAAATATACAAAACTCTAATATTTGGTGCCCTTTAGCCAAGTTGCCCTAGCACCAATAAACAACACATACAACAACAACAACATGAATAACCATTGGCAGGCAAGCGCAGCGGCTGCCGCAATTACAATGTCATGGTAGCTGCTGGCATCCGCCTCCCTTTAGATGTCAAATTTTTGGAATCATCTGCTTGTAAAATTACATTCTTGACTTGACGAAATTCTCAATTTAACGAAATAATTCATGGTTCCCGGTGACTTCATTAGATTGGGTTTTCACTGTAAGAAAGGTGAAAAGAGAAGAGCCAGTTGTCATTAGCGTTTTCATACTGTACTACTTATTCAGAACACCGTGTGTGCAACCATGTTTTTATAAAGTTGTAAATAGATGTTGCCGACTTGGTTCAAAGCTTGCACATGGATGCACCCCTTCAGAATACACTCCTGGGAAGCTATGACTTTTCGAGCACTCTCGCAGTGGCATAGGCTGGGGGTTGAGGCTCTGCTGAAAGGCTTCCAACCTTATTCATGGACACGTAAATGTTTAGTATGAAAAGGGAGAGCTCATCCATACTCTCACAATTGCTGGAGAACCCCTCCTTCTAAAACAAGAAAAAAATCTTGCCTGCATCGGCGCACTTGTGTAAGCAACTCACAGGGCAGGCACTGCCGCAAGACGTCGGCTGAGCTCAATGCCCGGCACGTGGCGGTAATAATTTGTGAAATTTGTTCATTTGTCTGATTGGCACGTTACTCGGGAATGGGGCTTTGAGGACACGCGTCGCCAGTGTGATGATGCACAACCCCTCCCCTCCTTTCCAGTCCTCCGTCCTGCACCCTTCACAGAGCAGGGTGCTGAGTGCCCGAGAGTGCGCCCGCATCCAGGGCTTTCCGGATGACTTTGTCTTCGTGGGCTCCGTTGATGACAAGCTCGTCCAGGTAAACCAAACCTCCTCCTCTTCTCTTCCTCTTCTTCCTCTTCGTCTTCTTCTTCCTCTCCTTCTTCTTCTTCTTCATCGTCTTCCTCCTCCTCCACCTCTTTTTTCTTCTCCTCCTCCTCCTCCTCCTTCACTCTCAGCACTACCAACCACCACCATTAGCCGTTCCTGTCTCACAAAGCCCTATTCCATTCCTTGCCTTTGAATTTTATGATTTCATCCCTCCATCGAGTTAATGGTTGTCCTGTGCATCTATTCCATCCCTCGATATTAACTCTGTCATCCTGATAATCTGCTGGCTGTCATTTCCCCGTTGCATTACATACCCAGCCCGAGTCCACTTCCTTTTATTTGAGCTGGGATGTCTTTCTCCCAAATCTTGTGTGGGGCGAGAAAAGCATCGTTGCACTTAGCTTTAGCTTAGCTTAGGTTAGCTTAGCTTCTTCTTAAGTCTGGCTTCCAGGTGACTCGTCTAGGGCAGTGACATAACACTGAGAGCCGTTACAGTATAACTCATAAGTGCAGTGCTTCTTACTGCTCCAGCTCGGCTAAAAGGCATGTCGTGTCCAGCAGGGATAGGACAACTGGGCCAGTTTGGATGCAATATCGTTTTCTTGCACCAAGCTACACCAAAAGCAGGAAAGTTGTGGAGGTTTTGTGTGGCTGTGTTTTCAAAATAGCGTGGTAGCCAAGAATTTTCACACCAAACCACTTTCGTTGGTCGGTAACGTCAGAATTGGCTACATCGCGTTGCAATCATCATTTGCTTATCATGTTGCCCAAGAGGTTCTTTTTTTTTCATTCTTTTTTTTGTGCAAAAATATGTTTGAGAGGAAACTGTCACTAATTCTATGCTAACGTTGGAATGATGTAGACCTGTTTGAATGCTGATTTTTGCTTTTGAAGAAACTAATGGTTTTGTTTGAATAGTTTCGAATTAAAAGTGAATGTTTCACAGTTTCACTACGAAAGCTGGAGTTTAGTTTCTCACTTATGTTTCAATATCTAGCTGAGAGAAAAACAAACGGTTCCATTGAACACTGTTGCTAAACTAAAACTTTTTTGTGGCTTAAAATAAACATAAAAAAAGCCACCTTGTTGCTCTTGGCTTCATTTGTGTTATGTATTTTATTTTATTTGGGAGGTAATTTGATTTCACATGGCTAGCTTAGTAGTGTTTCAGTATCAGTGAAATGAGGGCATTCGGTTTGTGAAAAAATGTGGTTATGTTGTAGTTCCCTGAAGAAGAAAAAAATACTGCTGCTGGTGACACTGCTTGATCCGTTTTTCTTAATATCTTCATCCATTATTTAAAGTTTGTGGTGTAATTGGTGTCATTGTTGTTGAGACAAACCTGTCTCTTCAATGAACCAGTCTTGCGCTTCATCTCTGTCGTCCCTTTAATGTGCATGACCACGTCATGCGGTGCAGATCGGGAATGCAGTGCCACCACCGCTTGCCGCAGCCATCGGCCAAGAGATCGTCCGGTCACTGCGGGGCCTCTCCTTGCCAGGAACAACACGAGCTGACCGGGACTCACCACCTTCCCTACGCCCCGCGACCGCCACGGCCAGTACATGATGCCATTGTTTAGGCTAGCACATTCATTGTGTCATTCTCATCATCATCATCATCTCAGAAGCTGTTGTTTCCCATTACCCACCCACGCCATTACAGTCGGGTCCACTTATAGCGACACCGATCTGCCAAGGAAGTTCCATTGTTATAACCGATAATTGTTGTAATCAGGTTGCAGAAAAAAAAAGGGGGGTGAAACAGAGCTCAAAACATTTTATTCGCATGCAAATAAGCTCATACAACTTTTTATTTGCAGAAAAAAAAGCCACAGTCATTCAGCTTTGTTCGCTGCACGCGAAGCTGGCACACATCTTTGTTTAAGCGCATCCGTAAGTGCTTCTTCACCTAGCTAAGCGAAAGGTACTCGGTGGAAACGAAGTCCCCGAGGGACTGTGTCGTGCGTTGGGCCTCCTACGAAGACACTACCTGAGTAGGCTGCTCAACCGCGTCGTCAGAGTGTCACTGTCAGCACTGTCCGCAGCACATATATGCGCAACAATCGCCTCTTCAGTGATGCACTCGGACATTTCCAAAACATCGGCCCTGACATCCCTTCCGTGGAAGAACGGAGGCAGTTGAAGAGGCACCCCTCAAATTCAAAGCAGTGCGCACGTGACACAACACGCGAACGAGCGGCACCGCAATCTTGCAAGTGGGCATGGGGACGGTACGAAACCGGCGGCACCGGTGGGGGGTTTGGAAAGAAAACAGCTCTCATCCTCCTCTCGCTCCTCTGTAAGCGGCGCAGTCGACTCATTTTCGGCGGGGTGGAAGGAAGGCGAGGGGCATCACAGCTCGCAGAGCATGCCGTCGGCCCTGAGTGCCAGCGGCAGTTGACATTTTTGGTGCATGCTGTAACCGGATTCAATCGTTATATCCGATATCGCAACACTTGAGCATTGTCATAAGCGGCTTATTTTAGCAAAGGAAGCATGCAAAAGTGGACGGTGCCATCGTCGTTCATCGTTATATCCAATATATTGTTATAAATGGTATCGTTATAAGTGGACTCGACTGTACTAGCCTCCCCCCATCGCTCATTGACAACAGCCACAGAGTGTCTGGAGTAAGCTTCTGCTGCCATTTGTCACTTGAAGAACCTTCTACTCTGGTGTGGCTGTCTTTTTTTTTTACTTTTGTTAGGTGCGCATGGAATACCACACTGTTGTATGCAAAGGCCGCAAAAGTCCCTTCAAACTGCCGGTCATGTGACAATCATGTGCAATGTATGGGATGTTTCATGGAGGCAGTATGGCAATGTGTATTTATCTTACCACACTTCTTTTACTAATATGTATAATATTTATGAACATAGGCAAGCTTCAAATTGTTTGGTGGGCCCCGAAGTAAAAATAAGTATGCTGCATTGTTTTCAGAAGTGTTTTTTTTTTTTTTTTGGTGAAGATGGAGTGACTTTTTTAGACTGCCCTATTTTACTGATGCTGTTTTTAGCTATTCTGAAGTAGTAAGTGCTTTCTCGGGGCAAATGCAATGACTTTCTTAGACAGTTGCCTATTTTACTGACGCTGTTTTTATCTGCTAAGTCCTATGCTTCTCATGTCTATCTTTAACCATTACGGTTGCGTATTTTTGTTGAATTTGGTCTTGCGAGCAACTTCAATAAATTTACATTCACAACCTGTAATTACAACGGTTTGGTACTGATGTTCTGGGCTGGTTTCTTTGGATGTTTACACGTAGTCCACCTTTATATACCAAGCACGCCTTTACTGTAACAGGAAGTCATTGGAAAGATCATAGTTGCGACCCCTATTAAAGCAAAGCTTTCTTGGTCACATTGATGGCGGCGGCGTTACCTAAAACGCACTGCAGGAAAGCCAACTTTGAACAATGGGAGGGAAATTGATGTTGGTGATGATGAAACTAGAAAAAACACATCCCGTGGTCACATTTGGACACGTTTTGCGACTACCGGAAAATACTCCGAATCCTTTTCCCTTCCCTCTTCTTTTTGTCAACTCTTGGTCAAGTGGAGTGACAAGACCCATCCAACGTGGGCCTAGACCCTGACTCTCTGTTAAGGCTGTTAAGGTGTTGAGGTGTACACAAGGTGTTAAGGTGTACACTATTAAGGTATATGGAAGCAGTCACAATGAGCGAAAAAAAAATGAGCCTTGCTACATGCACTCCAGAGTGGGTGGTGTAAGCACCCAGAACTATCAACTGGTTCCTTTAAACATGCTCATTTTTACTTTATACTGATGGCAACCATCTGGTGTGAACTGGAATGTCATGGTCAGCTTCTGTGCCCCATTGCATGTCAGATGTGCCTTAGGTCATTGGTTGATCTCATTGGTTGATCTCAATGTCATTTCTCACACTTTATACATTCATTCCTTTCTATTTTTGTCTCCAATACCCTTGCCCCAGTAGGAAGTAGCAGGCCAAAGATGAGTCTTTCAGACCGACCTCTTCTCTTTTGAGTAAACTTCTCACTCCCTCTCTCTCTCTGTTTTGAATTCTTTTGAACAAGGGTAAAAGAAGCCCGCCGTTCAGCCTCCATCCCAGGGGTAGAGTGGCCCATTCTGATTCTGAGGCCCTGTGTTTGAGCATCAGCAGTTTTAAAGATTTTAGGAGTCACATGCATTTTTTTAATTGGGAAATAGCTCTGTTGGTGGTTTGGCATTTTTTAGGTATGTTTCGGTGCACGGCTAAATGCTGGAGATGCATTGATCTCAGAACAGAATTTTACGGAGTGCGTATAGCATTACTCAAAGAAGATAGTTCCAAGCAGATAGCACAAGGCCACAGGAACACTGTGGACAGGTTCCTTTGCTCCCCTCATTCACCAATACTGGTGTATCTCTTGTCTGATTGGCTGGTGCCACCAGTAGCCTCAACAGTGCTGCGCATGATTGGCGGAACAGAATATAGGGCAAATTCTTATTAAAGTGTCTCCGAAGCTGCTCATTTGAGAAAGCCTTTGGACTTTCCCAGGCAGAAGCCTAGACAGAATGTGACTTCGCATGTCTCATATGTAATTTATTGTGCAACGTTTCTTTGGGGCGTGTTTTGCGTCATTTGTTTTTTGGTTAATTCTGTTTTGTTTGGTGATATTTTTATTGTTCGTCCGCCGTGCAGGTACTCGTGAAAAAAAAGTTCAACTTGATTGTTGGCAATTACTCTGTCAGGCAGGGCGATGAACTTTTTTTAAGCATGTGCCACAGACGTGCATCTTACAACGGACAGAATGGTGCCCTGCTCTCACTGGAAACCAGGACGTAGGGATATCAACACCAACGGAGGTGAGAGTCAGCTGCCTTTCTCAAGAAGAAACCCAGCAGCTTCGGCAGGTCACACGAATAATTAGTGTGCCGGGACCTTTTGTGAGGAACTATCCACATTTGTCGACCGTTTCAGGAAGCAACACGGAGGGGAGACCGTCGAGCTGGTGGAATGATTAACGTAGCGGTCTATGACTTTTTATCTTGTACTCTATTGGTGTGTAGCTTGTTTATCTTGCTGTTTTTTCTGTACTTGTTTCACAAACGTTATACCTTATGATCTGCTTACTCCCCAGATTTTTAGATTTCATGCTTGTTTGTTTGGTCATAGGTCCGCCTGTCCCTTTTGCGCGTGTGCGGTAGTGTTGAGACACACAGGTGTTTGGTGAGGAATGTGTGCGGTGCATTTAAGTCCTTTTCTTTTCAAAGGCCTTCACCTTCTCACCTTACTCTTCATGATTTTGGCATTTACGGACAAGGGAAAACAAAAAAGCAAAATGGTATTGCAACTCTCTACCGTGTGCTGTGGTCATATGTATACTGACGTAAGATGCAAAGACGGTGTGAATAACATAGGCCTCCCAGCCACCCAAGAACAGCTAGGAAAGAGGTGGCGAAGGGTAATGTGAAGTCCTTGTTTTGCTTTATCGATCGAATGTTCTTTTAATTGCATCCTATCTAACCCCTATGTGGCAATGCTCAGGATGTTGAGGTAAGCCCATTGAAGCGGCTGAAAGGAATATTCACTATGTAATGCTACAGTTTGAGTACTCCCGAAAACATATGGATTAAAGGCCAACTGCACTCAAATTTTTCTTTGTCTAAATTTGATTCAAATAAGTAGTCTATGCTCTTAAAATCACCATGGCGAAATTCTGAGCTTCGTAAGCACACAGCACACTATAGGTAACGTTGCTCAAAGTAGTTCCGTGCAGATGACGTTTGCACCTGGCGGAGAGTCGCCGAAACAAGTTCCGAGCAGCCTGTGACGGAGGTTGGGGAACTTGTTCCGTGGAGCTCGCACTTCTCCGGCGACTTGCACGACGGCGCTCCGCCGGACGCAGGGACGCGTTCACTCGGGGTTTCTCTGCTACACCACCGCGCTGTACCATCGTCGACATCACATGTTTGAAACTAACGGCATAGGCAGCAAGAACTGCCCTTTTTTTCAATGCAATGAAAGAGATGAACTATTCGCACGCTTGCAAACATTCTGGAGCTAGCAAAACTTTTTTTACTTGAAAATAAAATTGTTACTAAAAAAAATAGTGTGACACGCACTATTCTCTTACATTTGTCATTCCTATTGCATCTATAACAGAAAAAAAGGGATCTCTTTAAAAATTCTTTACCACTTCCACTTCCGCGTCCAATATTTGCCACATTTGGGCTGGCCAAACGCCACCTCAATCCCATAGACCTTTTTAAAGTTTGACGACCTAACTGGAGTTGTTGTACACGTGGGTATGAACATTTGTGCGACTTTTGCTTCACTCGCTAAGTGAACCAAAATCAGCGTTGCTCGTGGCAGCAAATACATCCACACAAATATCGGCCGTCGTCTTCGCGAAGTGCGAAAGCTAACAAAACAGCTCCTCTCATAAACAATAAACTTGATTTTTCTCAATTACCCAATGAAGCGCTAGATTTAGTTTACTTGAAAGTAAAATGTTTTCAACAGTACGTCTTTTTTTCGTGTTTTATTGCATCGTTTAGCTGTGGAAGCTGGCTTATAGTTTTAGATTCCTCTTAAAATTCGATTCTCGATGTGCAGCAAGGCGAAAAATACTGGGCTGATATTCGCGAAGCTGTTTAGTATAGTAAAAGATGTTTAGTATAGCTGTTCATGCATAGTAAAAATAGTGATCGATCTCCACCCGCGTGCGGTTTATTCCCTTCAAAGAGAGCGATGTGACAGCCGAGGCGCCGGCTAACTAAAGCTCATATTCGATATCGTACGAGCAACTAGCTTTGTAAATCGGGGCCTGCTTTTTTCACTCGCAATGCCACGGATTGCTACAACAGCAGTTATTCTGATGGAAAAAGAACTGTCGTACAGTCTACTTCATCTCGATTGATAGCAACGCGATGTCTGAATTTCACCTAACTCTATTATTCTGAGCAAACATTTGTGGGAGTTCTTCTGTGGAAATAAGAGTGTGAAACGCGTCGCTACCACGCGCATTTGAAGGCGGCTCTGAGCGGCCGCCGGTTCTAGCGCGGCCTCTTCCGTTCCAGCACGTACGTCACGTCCGGCCACCGGTAATGGCCGCCTTTTCTATTCAGTTTCGATTCCGAAAGCGCCAATGTCGTGAGCCATTTGCGTCACTCGCGTTCATGTTTGAAACGTAGTATTTTGCATTTCGCACTCTTTTTATGTGTACTATTAGGTGACATTATTTTTACGTTGTCGAAAATTTGAGTGCAGTTGGCCTTACCCTTCATGCACTACACCATAAACACTTTAGCACAAAAGCAAAAAGTTATCTGTAAGCACAGACACAATCACAATGAAGTTAATTGCTTGTAATAGAGAGTTTTGCAGTGTAGTGATTGGTAGAAACGGAGTCTTAGAGACATAACAGAGTTAGATCTGACTTATTTTTTAAAATAAAGTTTGAAACATTTGAAATGTAAAGCTGCACTGCATGCTTTCCTTTACAGCAGCGTTGTTTTGCTTTACACCCACATTTTGCGAGAGCTTGTGTTCAAACCTGTAGTTTTTCTCGCAGACCAACTGTAAATAAATGGCTGAAAAAGTTGGCTTACATGTTGACATCGTTTATTTCTCACACATTTCCACGGCAAGTGGACAGTTTTTTTCTAGCTCACATTTGAAAAAACTTATTGCATTGTTACGAAATATTTGTACAAAGGAAGAGGAACAGTGTCTATGCCCTTAAAGAGTTTGAACTATACGTCATCGAGGATGCTCCAGTGCAAATTTTATGCCCAGAGAGCATATTCACCACTTCAAGCTGGTTCACCTTGGTACGCGATGTATCCAGGGACGCATCGATAAATTTTTCCTGACAGGTGGCATATCATGTGTAACAGCAGTTCAATGTAAAAAGCAAGTTTTCAATCAAACTTAAACCAAAGTTGAAGACAGTTATGCAAAGGCAAAAAGAAAACCTTTTTTTTAGGTTTTAGCGCAGGGACCTGGGGGGCAACCTTTCTTTATTCCTTCATTTTTTTTTTTCTGTTCACTTGTCATTCTCAAAAGTGCATCTGAGAAGTTAGAAACACTGGGCTGGATT
Organism: Haemaphysalis longicornis; assembly: GCA_013339765.2. Lineage (NCBI taxonomy): Eukaryota > Metazoa > Arthropoda > Arachnida > Ixodida > Ixodidae > Haemaphysalis > Haemaphysalis longicornis. The sequence goes on along the minus strand of CM023450.1, from coordinate 153,353,216 downwards.
GGGCAATTACTCAGGGCATGGGGTGGAAAGGTTATGAATGGCACCTACTTTTAAGTTTAGCAGTGCTAGTTCAGAAGGTAACTTGGGAAGGGGGACAGTAGATCTCAACACTGGGCCTCCAAATCTGCCCAGCAAAGATAACGGTATTGGTCACACTACCGTTTAGTGGTGGCATTGGGCAGTTTTCCTTTTACGTTAGCTGTGAACCTTGTACTTGTATATTGCATTTCTACCATTTCTGGTTCTAGATAAGGCATGTCACGAAGTATGATAAATTATTCAATCTCCTACACTTCAATCCCAAAAGATTCGTATAAAATGTCTAAAATTAAACTATCACTGAAACAGTTGACCGACTTTGCAGTTGAAATTATGTTGTTGGCGCACTGCAAAGCGAATAGCTAGTTTACAGAATAACCTGATGTTACTACAATGCAACATGGTTTAGTTGGGCTAAACATTCCAGCATACAGCTTGGAAAAAGAAAGCCTTTGTGCATTGATGTCATGTTGTTTTGGGATGACTTCCAAAAACTATTAAAACAAACTTCGACTTGGCCCCCAGCAGTGAGCATGCAGCGTTGCAACTTTAAATATAATTAAAGTTTATCTGTAACCTGTAATTTGAATCAATTAGTTCTCGCAAAAATTGGCTGGGTGAATGCTGAAATATCACTACCCCACCAGTCTACTCTTGTCGTTAAAGCAATATCCCAATACAAAATGGTAGCTGGTCCCAGCTAGTTCAACGGATCCGTAACCTGTAATTTGAATCAATTAGGAGTTCTCGCAAAAATTGGCTGGGTGAATGTTGAAATATCACTACCCCACCAGGCTACACCTGTCAACGCAACATCCCAAGAGAAAATGGTAGCTGGTCCCAGCTGGTTTATGATTGAATCCCAGGTGGTCCCACCTGGTAATCAAAACAATAAAAGGAAACGGGCGATAGAAACGACAGCATAAGAATTTATTCCTAGACAAACAAGGCATCGTTGGTCATTAAACAAAGGCAGAAAGAGCCACAAAACACATGATCTTTCAGTCATAACACCAAGTTATTCAGCCTTTAGTGTCCCTTTAAAAAAATACTCCTGACAAACAAGGCATCTTTGATCATTAAACAAGGTAGTTATTCAGTAGTGTCCTATTAAAGAAATACGGCTCGAAGCTAGCACACGGCTCAAGGGAACTCAACATCATCTTCAAGTGGACGACAACTGAAGGGGCTTCACCCGTGTCAAGCTGTGTTTGCCTCGTAGCTTCCTTGCTGTCCAACGGCTCCTTGGCTGGCTTCGGCTGTACGTCTTTCTCCCTGCTACATACAGCCGACTCAAAGAAGGTGTGTGACCTCGCAACCGCACTTTGTGGCAGGGTCTCCCAGCTGGTAGTGGTCTCATCTACCATAGCGGGAACGCTTAGTGGGCTTCTTTTGCGGCTACACTTGGGGCTTTTTAGTTCCCCTTCTTCCGTGGTGTCGCTCTGGTCGCTTTCAGAGCCACTGTGCTCACTTCCTGAATTTTTGTGGGCACTCTCGGGGTCGCTGTGAAGGTACAGAACAACCTCTTCTCTCCGGCCACGTTCACGATCTCGCTTCCTCTCCTCCGGGTACCGGAGATCACTTTCCCAAGTAGCAGAGTTGCGCGAGACCGCTCTCGGCTCGCGAGACCAACGCCTGTCCCAAGGAAGGTGGTTGCCCTGCCGGTGACATCCTGCAATTCAGATGGCTTCGAATCAATAAATTTATTGGTCACAGGACTGTCATCTCTCAGCAAGAGGGTGTCTGGACCAGGCAGATCGTCGACTAATGGCCAAAAAGAATGTACAGAGAATTTGGAACAGAGTACAAGTTACAAAAGGAAGGGCTGCAGAAAATATAATTTTAGGACCGAATGAAACGTGAACCAAAAAAGAAACGGAATTTAGAAGTCGTGGAGGACGCGAATCCCTAACCCGTGAGGAGGGTCAAGTAAACCGGAAGGGAAGACACCGTCAACAGCTGGGCAAATTCGTACGGGTCGATTCCCTCCCCTCCATGCTTCCTGAACTCTATGCCAGATTCAGTGAGGAGCCGGATGGAATTATCGCACTGGTCCCCTTCAAGACGGACGTTGAAGTTGAACTGCCAGGTGGAAGGGTTAGGGTTAGGCTTGCCGCTTGCGTCCGGGAAAGTAGGGTCCACGCGGATGAGCAAGTTGACGTTGTCACGTACCATCGCGTCCTGGTAGACAGATGGCCCGAGCTGAGGATGATTGCCGGCGCTGACCAGAGCGCCCAGGAACGCTGTGGTCGGGGCGACGTAGTCTTGCGTCTCCGGACGAGGCGCACGACGCTGGAACGCTTGCTCGAGGTTTTAGGCCTACGCATCTCGCGTGGCGCAGGACCCATGGCAAGTGCTTCGAGCCCGTTGTTCACGCCTTCAGCTCTCGCAGCGTCGTCACCGTTGGGGCAGCTGCGCGGAAAGATGAAACGAGGCAGGAAAAAATCGTTCTGACCAGCGGATGGCGTCTGGGAGCAGTGCCGAAGAACAGAAAAGACGTAGCCTTCTGCGAGCGCTGGCACCACGACTGGCGTGACTGGCACAAACGGCAATTAGTCGATTCCTCTTGACAATTATGATGATGATACTGACTACCCTTTGTGCCTTTATCATTTTGGCCTCCTTCAGACATGATTTTTTTTACAGTCTACCTATGTTTTGAACGAAAAAATTTAAATCCATGACGTACCAAAAATGATCAAACCAGTAGCACTTGCTGTTTGCAAGCCTTTTTGGCGTAGTCTGGCAACTTTGTAGCGAAAACGTGCAGAGCGCGAATTTCTTGTGTTCGCGGGTTGTGATTCTTTTATTGCAGCGCTTAATCGCGGTCTTTCTTGGAGGCGGGGTGACATTATCACCAGCGGTAATGCACTCTGCCTCGATGGAACTCTGTCCATGTCATATGCAACGGCTTCGAGGACCGCACCAGCGACAGTGCCGAAATCGTCGTGTAGTGGTAGCAGACGACGTCCGGGCACCTGAGCGATCATGTGGTATTTTGATCAGAATGAGAGACTTCTTTTCGTGAGTCTGGGGCTGTTTTAAAGGGGAAATCACTTTTTGCAGCCTTCATAGGCTGTGCTTGAGGTAAGTTTGTGTTGTTTTGGCAAGACGCGATGCGAAGAAAAACGGGCTGCAAAGAGGCATCGTCGCGTGCGAATGAATGACGGCTAAGCAAAAATACAAACAGCATGAAATGAGCAGTTTAGGCGGAAGAGAAAGTGGTTGGTCTTTCTCCCGTTATTTTGTTTTTGCTTTGTTTCGTTTTCGCGCTGCGTGATAACGCGTGCTGCGCGGTGTTTCTTGACGTGAAGCTCCACGATTTTATGGCGTCCACGCGCGCGCGGAAGAACGAAATGTGGGAAAGCCAGCGAACGTAGTCTTGCGCGCCCGGACGAGGAGCACGACAGTGCTTGCTGGAGGTTTCAGGCCTACGCATCTCGCGTGGCGCTGGATGTCGCCGCGCGACATCACACTTCATTAAATGCTGAGTGCTAGATTGCAATGGATGAATGTGCACATCACCTCAACCTGAGAAAATACTCCCAATTCTTTCCCCTTCCCTCTTCTTTTTGTCGCTCGTGGACAAGATACTCAGTATCAGTACCGCTATAGGGCCCAGTTGCAATGCAATAATTACGTCGATAAAGAACAATTGGAAAACACAGACGACGGGAAAACACTCGAAGGCAATAAAATGCAAGTCCTTTAGTAAGTGTCGCCTCTTCATTCAAACACCACCACCCACTGCATCTTAGCGCATTCTCTCCTCAAACAAAGTTCGAATCCTCTTCATCTACGATTGGGGGGGTAGGAGGGAGAAAGTGGTTGGTCTTTTTTGCTAGCTGTAACTTGTTTTTAATAAATTCTCTTTATGTCTTTGCTAGCTTTGTTGGTATTTTGTTTTTGCTTTGTTTCGTTTTAGCATTGCGTGATAACGCGTGCTCGCGCGTTTTTTTTTTTTTTTTTACGCGAAGCTTCTATAGCTAAGATCCCAGATTTTATGGCGTCCGTAGGTGGGTAGCGTCCGAGAACCCCTCTCTTTTGGCCCAGCGGGGAGCCGCTCACTTGACCGGTTTTAGGTCTCCGCCCCTCGGTGGGGATCGCCCGCGGATGCTCCGGGAAGAAAATGCCACCGCATGTTTTCGCTCGGCGGTGGCGGCCCCTCCGTAGGGAATGGAACCAGTTTTTTGGCACACAGGGCGAGGCTCGCGCGGAGGAAGCGAGCCTCGCCCTCGGCTTCCCCTCGCGCTGTCGTCTGCTAGTTCACTCCGGGCAGCTCCGCACGTGTGGATGCGCCACCAAGACGGAAAAATCCGGTCACGTGGTGTTGACGTCACATATCCGTCCGCCTTCCGTGAGGAGGGTTTCTCCGTCGTGTGAATCCCGTTGTAACGCTACGGCGGCGGGTAACGGGACTCGACTGGGCACTTGCGAATTCGTTCCGGTAGGGTGGGTTAGTTCCGCGGGCTGGCTTCGCCATGCCCGCACATTCGTTCCGCTGAAGCGGGGATTCACACGACGGAGAAACGCTCTCTTTTTGGCCCGCGGGACCGCTCACGTGACCGTTTTAGGGCTCCAGTCCCTCGGTGGGGATAGCCCGCGGTGGCTCCGCGAAAGCAAATGCTCCGCATGGTTTTCGCTCGACGGCGGTGGCCCTCGGCGGGAATGGAACCTGTTCCTCGGCGCTGTCGTCTGCTAGTCACTCCGCGTAGCTCCGCACGTGTGGATGCGCCGCCAGGGCCGGATAATCCGCTCACGTGCTGTTGACGTCACATATCCGTCCGCCTCCGTGAGAGGGTTTCTCCGTCGTGTGGAATCCCGCTTGAGGGACGATTGTCCTCGCCCTCCCAGCGCGCGCATGCGCAGTCGGGTCCCTGGTAACCCTCCGCCGTAGCGGGAGCCCACCTGAACGATTTGAAGACGGAAGCCGGGTGCACTATAGTGACGGCTATATACACGTGGGCCAGTCGACAGAGCAAGCATGCTATTTTACAATCCTTAATTTATCTTAATCCACCCTAATCTGTCTTACTTTACCGTAATCTATACTAATCAACCATAATACCACCAATCATCAGTATCAATCACTAATTAAGCTTAAACTGAGGAAATCATCTCTTATACATGGCTGGCATGCTTTGGTCCTAGTCTGGCCCTCCTTGGTTTTTTTAACGTTCGTGTCGACGCCAAGGTTAATCAAGGTCATCTTCCAATGAGTCATATCAGGATTTCGACCTAATAAATAGATGGGGTGGGATAGAGGAAGGGACTACAAAATAAGAAAGACCACAATGATTACCGAAAATAGTTTAACTACGACACGTAAACAAAACGTCACCAGAGAAAGAAGAGCTGTAACACTAGATGGCTTCGAAGCTCGTTTCTGCACATTTTACAAGAAAGGGGCAGCAATAGCAAGCCCGAAACGCGAGAGTCAACCAGTGAGCAGGCTCTAATGCCATTACAATCTCCGGAATCTAGCCAGGCTTGAGCACAAAAAAGGCAGACCAGCTGTTACGATGCAGTGCGTCCTGCTTCAAGGTCGTCGGGCTCGGACGTGACTGTGATCCTCTGGCACGTCCTACCTGCATACCGGTAACGCGCTGTGGCACACGCTGCCGCCCAGAATCAAAAGCGGTGCCGCGCAGGGCGACTCAGTCCTATCGCTGTTGATCGTCGTCAATTTCGTCCCCAAAAACACATTTGACAGATCTTGAAGAAAACGGAGCCAGCAAATAAGCTATCGCTGCCTGCTTGATGACGAACCCGATCTGCTGGAATTTAAATGTCTTCGCTACATCTTGCAGGCCTGCCTTGAGGTTGGGGCAACTCTACACGATGTACTTAACGTCACAGGTGGCCATAATGTAAGTATGGAGCAATTCTAGAAGCTCAGAATCTTCCCTGTGAAGAATCTGTCCCGTCAGCACGTCCAGGAAGTCGCATAAATTGACGAAGGTCGGCCACTTGACGCTTTCTGAGGGAACGATGCGGGGAAGTCGTCGGTAGCAGAGCGAACTTGTGGCGATCAATGCCTTCCTTTCGTGCTTCCTAGGTGCCAGATTCGGCGCCCTTCCGTCCTCTTCGAGGCGGAACTTGAAGCTAAAACGGCAGGGGCATCTGTTCGGTGCCTCTTTGACGTGTCGTTGAAGCGACGCAGGGCCCACGCGGACATTGTCGCGTACCATCGCGTACTGGTGAGCGGATGGCTCGAGCTCAGGACGTCCGGTTCTCGTTGAAATGCCCTGGAGCCCTGTGACGTGGACACGTAGTTTGCATCCAGGAAAAGCGGAACAATGGTGTAGAGCTCTGTTCAAGGTTGGGCGCCCGCACATCTCGCATTGTTGCTGGATTCACGGCAAGGGCTCGTGTCTTCAAACGAGGTTGCCTTTCGGCTGCTGCGTTGGAACGGAGCTTGGGAAGCGCACTCGGACATGGGAGCAGTGGCTTCTGTGTTCGCAGTGGCGAACCCCGTTGCGATTCTTCGTCTTGATGATGATAATGATGATCTCAATGTTTTGGGCTCGTACCCACAAGGGGTGATTGGCCAGGACTAAGTCACTTATTGTATTGAACGAAATACTAATTTAGTTCTACAAACAAGAAGGCAGTGAAATAAGAGTTCGCTGTGGTTAAAACCTAATTACCCATTAATCTTTTATACTTTAGCAATTCAAGCGACCTGCAGCAGGAAGGTAAGCTTGAATAGAGTTATTAGGGGCAAAGCCCCTTAGGGGCTCGGGCTGTCGGCGTCTCATGTCGTCGTCTCATGTAGTCACGGTACTAAAGTACCGGGACACTCGTTGACGCCTCGCGCTAGAACGTAACGTTTACTAAAGGAACACCCGGACACTCGTTTCCAACACCTCGCACTGGAACGCTTCGTGCTACAAGCAAGGCTGTATACCTCTAGCCCCCAAAGGTTTCACCTCCGTGGGTAAAAACGCCAAGGCGCCGAGATTACAAATTATACACTGCGTGCTTTGCCCCTTTCCAGGTTTCACGTTAATGAAGATGGCCCGGGATTTTATATCGAGCATTTTGCGCGCACCAAATCTGTTGCCCCAATAGATAATATTAGTGGAATCGATAGGGTCAACCCCATACGCTCAATCGGCTCCTTCAAAAGCAGCTGCCTAGCTGCGGAGAAGCGACGACAGGTAAGAAACAAATCTTCGATTGATTCTGGGACCTCGCAGCGCACACATAAGGGGAAAACCGGGTTTTCTTCTTCTGCGCTTTTTCGATTAAGGCCAGCTTCGTCTTCTACGTGCAAATTGAAGTCCATCAACTTGCCGAAAACCCTTAAAAACCAAAGGACGTTTACAAAGAAGATGTTGCTGTTTGGTAACCTTCCCCGACTTAAGCAGGAAGTAGACCGAGAAAGAAAAAAATCACAGCGTCTTCTCGGCGCCGCTTTCGTATCGGGCAAACACGCGAGGGGTTTTCTTGACATTAATGATTGTCGCTGAGGAATATTTCAATTTTGAAATTTGTTGCTATTTATAATTTTAATTACTTTACTAATGAAATATATCCGTGTGACGAAAATGACCCAACTTCTTCGCCTAATGTTTTTAAGAGGGGCACATGTATATATAGATCTTTTTCTTCCGTTCCAGATTGTTTATTAACCGGCTGGAACCAGAAGGAATCAGCTTACTTAGCCCTGACTAACCAAGTTCCATGGCTTCGAGCATTGCTCGCTGATGGCGTAATCATAGTAGCCATCTTCCAAAGACAAACCCTTTTGTGGAGCTGTGCTTAACCGTCGCCTCCACTCAGCCGACACACACGGCTTTTTCCTGCGTATTTTTGAAAATCATTATAAATAAGAGGTGCCGCTCCTACAATTATGTCGGACTTCTCATAAAAAAACTGACTTCTATCCGGGCTCATACCCACAGTGACAATACCTATGTGGTTGTTGTTATTCCACTCTTCAAGTCGCGTACGCACTTGGGGGACTGACCAGCAATCGGGAGATTTACGGGGCTGACGTTCCCGCTTCCCAAAATTCACGAAACAATGTATTTGGGGACGTGAAAGTTGCAAAACGGTGCGTCCCGCATGACACCTGAACGTGATGGCACTTGAGTAGAACAGGCGAACAGCAGCCGGGGAGGACCCTCATTCTAGGGAAGCTGTGGCATGTGCCAGTCTGTCTGCTGACGTGATTCGCGCCGCATGATCAAGAAGCGAAACTGAAAAGATCATGTATGCGATAATAATAGATATACGGTATAATAAATAACGATAAAAAGACAGGGAGTAGTAGCTTGTGACAGATGGTGAGAACACAAGAGAGAAACTTCGAACAAGGTCAAACACGATTGTGGCCTACGTTTCAGCAAAGAGAACTTGCTTTCCTCAGGCCCTGAGGAGCAAGTTCCTTTGATGAATATATAAATTGCTTTATTTTAAGTTATATTTATATATATATATATGGCGCTCGTCAGCAGAAGACCAGATCATTTGCAAAGTAAAGTATATACATAGTGCTTTATTTGTACAGTGCTCTCTTCAGTCTTCGTAGACTTCATCGTCCGCCGCCGCAAAGTCTTCGTCGAGCGCTCCCTCCCCGTTGAGGGCCTGCACTACTACTTCTTCTTGCTCTTCTGGAGGATCAACTGGTGGTCGTACCTGTAGATGCATCCAATCATCGATGGTCATTAGTGCCTCCGGCGTCTTACTGAGCTTGGCCAAGACGGCCTTATAATCACTATGGTAAGCTGGCAGTGGCTTGCAAATCTCACTAAAGTCAAAGTTGGCTAAGATAGATCGATGCAAGTTCCCCGCACGGTAGTAGGCAGATATTCCCACTGAACCGTGAGACAAGGCATCCCACAAGTGGCAAGCATGTACTCTAGGAGCCACTTTTCCTCGAGAATGTGAACGTTAAAGTCCACAGACGGAACGACGGGTCCCCGGTCGTAAAGCTAGTGCAGCTTATATATAGTGGCGCTCAAACGTTACAGCCGCTACCCTTGTTCTAAGTAGGGTCTGTAGGGCGAGCTTCTGTGTGCTCCCCACTTCATGCGCGGACGCAAGTGAACGAACTGGCGAAGAGAAGACCACGCGAGAGATCACGCCACGAAAGCTGGGCAGAGTGTTCTCGAAGGTCGAGTTGGACGATGCCGGCCGCTCGCCCAGGCTGCCGCACTGGATCGCGGCTTTCTAGACTAAGAGAGCCCCCACTATTATTCGGAACATTGCTGGCGCTAGGCGCGGCAAGCGCGAAGAAATACACACACAAGTGAAGCGCTTCACTTGTGTGTGTATTTCTTCGTGCTTGCCCCGCCTGGCGCCAGCAATGATCCAAGTGAAAAACCAACTAACCCCATTCCAAGCTCTAGTTACCCACTTTTATGCTCTATAAATTAACGTTTTCAAAGCAAAGCTTTCTAGCTCTACCAGCCAACGGTTCTTTTGTAACGTGCGGGACAATAAACAACCAACGCGGCGGAGGTGGCGATCATCGAGTTTACCCAGCGTTCCCCACGCGGAAGTGCCGACTCGCCGGCGGTGGCGTCGGCGGTACGGCCTTGTCGTCTGCTTTAGCGACGGTTGTTTTGGGTCTGTTTTGGCGCAGCTCCGCGTCCACATTGCGCGCTGCCTTCGCATGGCTTGATTAACTTGTTCGACAGCACATCCAGAGTAACCCGCACCGACGGATTTAATGGGTCGTACGGCAAACATACGTTAAGGATTGGTTTGCTTGGCGGAAAAACAAAATGTACAACCACATACAGACATGTGACCGCTAGAGAAACGCTACCTTTGCGCACTGCTTGCCACGAATGGGACTCCGTTTTATAAATTGGTGAATACCAATTCGATTGTGTTTTAAGAGGTATTACAAAAGGTGAAAGTAGCAACTGGTTCTGATAAATAGTGATTATAAAAGTTCCCTCAGCTTTCTCGCAATTCTCAAACTTACTGAACTAACTAGTTTAAATCGGTATAAATGGGAATCACTAAGTTCACATGCCGAATTGTTTCTGTGACCGCGCTTGTGTCGCGCGGTGGTGAGTTTCAAGGTAGCACATCAGGATTGTTAGGTTCCGCCGTCTCACCCTTCGAAAGACGCTGCTCTCCGTTTTCTCTCTCCCCACTCACGGCCCGGGGTACAGCGGCGTCGTCCGCCGCTCTAGCTCGGCCGTGGCCGACGCTGCAGCTGCGTTCGGGACCCCCCCCCGGCGAATTCCAGGTAACGGCTGGCAGAATCTCTGGTTTCACTCTTTGTAAGCCACGTGTGTGAATTCAAGTGAGTCGCGTGGGCTATTGTTGGTGGTGTCGTTCAAAGCTTCGCTTTCCAACCACCTTCACAGCGTGGATTGGAGCCAATTTTAGATGCAACGCTGAGAGGAGCATCTCTTGCCGGCGCCCCGTCCTTCCTGCGTCGTCGTCGTCCGCGTCCGCCAGCTGCGTCTCTCCTCCGCTCACCGCCTCTCCTCTCTCAATCGCGAACACTCTCGCCCAACATCTGCGGGCGCGTGGCGCAGCGCACTCTCACTCCCGGGGGGGCGCGCCGCGGCGCAAGGCGCTGTGGCATGTGCAGCCCCTCTCCGCGGTCTCCTCTTTTTAAGTCACCAACCAACCCAAACAACATTTTAACGTTGGGGAACCTTGCCGAGGGGGGTCGGGGACCCCTTTGTGTCGGGGGGTTGTTTGGGCCTGTTTTAGCGCCCTCCCCCCAAAGCGCCCCCCTTCCCCGATTAACGGAAGCCCTCCGGTAACCGCCGCCGGATTTAGGCGTGGGGAAACAACGGATTTTTTCGGGGGGGGAAAACCCCTTTTACCTAAGCTTTGGGGTAAGAAACGTTTTTTGGCATGTTGGTGGGTCTTTTTCAAATTGGGTAATCCTTCAGTGTTTTGGAGTTTAAAAAAGTAAAAGACACTTTCTTTTTTTTAAAATTCCTGTTTTCTCGTCTCCTTCGCCCTTTTTTTGGAAAAAAGGGCCCCCTTTCCCAATCCCGAATTTTTGGGCCGCGGGTGCGCGGGGATCTACCCGGTGGGTTCCGGGGCTCCCCTAAAAAGCGCCCCTCCTTTCCCCTTCCACTCCGGCGGGCTAGCCCCGGTCCCCCCTCTACGGCCGGCCAGCTCAGCTCTTCGGACCCACCCCGGTCTTTCCGGTCGGCGGCGATCTGGTTTTTGGGGGGCGTGGGAACCCCAGTAGATGGCCCGTCGATTTTCCTTCACCCACGCAACCACTCACGGCGTGGCGTCGGCGAGGGTTGCGTTTTGCGACGTCTTTGGCTTTGGGCCCTCCGTCACTCGCGCTGCCTCAGGCTTGTTCTTCGACCCCCCCAAATCCCCACCGGATTTAATGGGCGTACGGAACCCAACGTTAAGTGTTTGCTTGGGGAAAAACAAAGAAAACCGCATACGACGTCTGACCGCTAGAAACGTTACCTTTTCCCGCACGCTGCCACAATGGGCCCTTAAATTGGCCTCTTTTTTAAGGTATTACAAAAGGAAATAGCACTGGTTCTAATTCTTAAAGTTCCCTCTCTTCTCGCAATTCTCAAATACTCTGTGAGGCCAGGGTTGAATTCAGGCCGCGGCATGCAATTGCCCTTCGGGCTTTGACTTTCACCCCACGGGGTTGGAGCCAATTTTTTTTCCTCCTCCCTTTTTTAAGCCGCTCACATGGCGCAAGCCCACGCGCAAGCCTGGGCCGCCGGCGTCCCAGGGTTGACGAAACGCCGCTCAATATTTTCTTGTATTTTTTTGTTTGGGGGCCCGAGTTTCAAACATTGCTTGTTAAAAGGGAAAGGGAGAAAGTGGCGCAAGTAAGACGTCGCAGTAAGAAAGCGGTTGATAAGTATCATGAGTCTTTTGCCTCCAAAGCACGTAAGCAGACTTAAGTGCCCCGATGAATTTTTTTACATCAGCGGTTTGCTTGGACGAAAGTAATGAAGATCAAGGACGAGCACAAGCAAGGCATCGAAAAGTGGGCTGCGTAAACAGTGTCGGTACAGCGGTATTCACACGGAGGCGTAAAGCGGTCCCTTTCTTCATTGCGCCACTTACCTTGTAGCTGCACATAACGCATCCGTACGTAGTTCTTCGGGTCCAAAGACAGCGGAAATGGTCATTGGCGTTGTCGCGGTGACTGTGGATGGTGTGTCCGATCTGGACAAACCATTCTGGCCTCGGCTGAAATTGAGAGAGGCCGAACGTGCTATTTCGGGCCCGGTCGGTGACACTGCCTACATCCCTCTTCACTGCGCCTCGCCTGGTGAATGCCGTTCACGCAACCTGACTTTTGTACTGCTCCGGGCTTTGCGACTTGCGCCCTTAGCGCTTTCCGTACTCAAGCTAATAGCCACGTAAATTTCAATCTCGAAGCATTGCGCACATGATCAAGCATCCTAGAAATCAATCAATCAATCAATCAATCAATCAATCAATCAATCAATCAATCAATCAATCAATCAATTATTAACTTCTGCTGAGGCTGAACTTCCCAGTACTTCTGGGTTCAAGGGTGACAATTGTCACCCTTGAAATGTTTCTCTGGGTAGGGGCAAAACAAAGCTAACTGGGGGGAGATTCGGGAAGATGGTACACTATAGAAAACACCGCAAGTACAAAAAAAAAAAACCCGCCCGCATCTTCCCACGGGGGGAACTCGAGTAAATGCGTCGCAGAGTGGTGGGGGTATCGCGTGAATGTTGCGTAATTGGGTATGGTTTGGGAATGCTTAATTGTTATTTCGTCTTTATTATTCTTATTTATTGAATGAAGGAGTAGCGAAGGCAAGGAGTGTAAAGTTAAAGTCTGTCTTTATTGCTTGGTGCCGTCAAGCAAAGCGTCAAGTCAAGCGAAAGCCAAGCAAAGACGCCCTTGACTGAATTCCGAACGCGCGCTCCGCCGCTTATATACACACCGCCCGCGTTCGAGGGAGAGGAGTACGGGGGAGAGACGCGCATGCGCACACTTCCGTACACAAGCGCGCGAACTTTCCACGCACCCACCACGCCGTTATCACGTGTACACGCCCTGCCGCCGTTACTGTTGAGCGCGACGCAGCGCACGGGTAGCTACGACGCATGCGCGCACGGGGTACACGCGCTCCTCCCGCACCGCCGCACCTGTTGTTGAGAGCGAGGAGGGGAACGGGGGAGAGACGCGCACCTGCGCCTCGACGCGACGCGCATGCACAGTGAGCGTGTGGACGGCGCCGACAACATCGACGAGTGACATCGCGAGCCTAAGAAATCCTCCGCATTTGAAAATAGTGTAATCATGACGCATAAATAAAACTCCAGCGGAGACAAACACTATAACAATGAAAGGTTTCGCAACTTGGGCCTATAGTTTCACAAAAAAACACGTGGTAACCTCTAGCGCACGGGACTAGAAAGTGCAGTACTGATCAGGCGCTCGTACCAGCGTAACCTGCCGAAGTTGGCGTGACTATGCACAAAAGAGTCGGTAGCTGCTGCGATGAGCTGCACCGTGCTCGGATGTCGGCGAGCGCAGACGTGGCTGGAATCCTCTGGCGCGTCCTTCCTGCTTACTCGTACGGGTGCTGTCATACATAATGGCAAGGTTGCACCCAAATCTGCCAGGTGCTAGCGCTATTCAGAGTTGTCGATTTTTTCTCCAGAAACACTTGTCGGCCTTGAAGAAAACGGCCCCAGTGAGCAAGCTGTCACTGCGTGCTTGGTATCGAGGACCGACGGTTCCAGATGCTGGGTTTTCGATGCATATTGCAGGCCTTGCTTCAGGTTGGGGCTGCTGTGAATGATGTACTTGACGTCATATATGGGGCGATGATGCAGATGAGAAGCAGCTCGATAAACTCGCTTTCTTTCAGCGAGTTCTGTCCCTTCAGTATGTAGCTGAAACTGCATTCGCTATCAAAGATCAGCAACCTGACGATGCCAGAGGCCTTGAACAGCTGGATGAGCTTGTTGGGGTCAATGACCTTCTCTTCGTGCTTATTAAAAGCGAGATGCGGGGAGCAGCCGGCTGCAAATCTGCGCTTTTCTGTGCCTCTTGAGACGTAACATGAAGTGAAAACGACAGGTGTAACTGTTTGGCGACCGTTTCGCATGTGCATCGATGTGGGAAAACCGCGCTTCGGCTTTTAGTGTCGCCGAAGAAATGAGACGCAAAACCCGGCATCCATCGCAGCAAGCGTCGTCGTGTTCTTTTTTCGGAGACAAAGCAAAAGTACAGCTCGCGCTGCGTGCTTGACGTACAGCTCCTCTTCATCGTCGTCTTCTTTGCGCGGCTCATTCCAACGACGTGACGGTTCAGCGCGATATTCAAATACAATTTACAACACATCAAGCGAAGCAAGGCCCATCCGGACAACGCTGAGCAGGTTGACGTTGTCGCATACCATCGCTTACTGGGAAGTAGATGCCACGTGCTGAGGGTTGCCGGTTCTGACCAGAACGTGCGGTGGTACCGTGACCGCAGATACGTAGTGGTGCTTACCGGTAAGGCGCGCAATGGTGGGGAACTGCTCTGCGAGACATTGGAGGCCCGCGCATCTCGCATGACGCCGGATTTGTGAGAGCTTTCTTGCCGCCGTACATTTCTTCAGCACTCGCAACGTCGTTCGCGTTGTGGCTGCTGCGCTGAAAGGTCGAATGCCATGAAAATGCCCTTAATCGGCGCGTGGAAGCAGTGCCCTTTTCGTTCGAAGCGCGACACCCGTGGCGATTTCTTCCTCTTCTTCTGCGCACTTTCTCGACGAGCTAGTTTCGTCTTCTACGTGCGAATTAAAATTCACGAATTTTCCGAATACTCGCGGAACGTACAAGAAATGCTGTTATGATGTACCTGTTTCCCGGTAGTATCTACACACATGCACGCAGTTCCCGATGTGAAAAAAAGACTGCTCTTTTTACGAACCGCTTTTGTATCGTATAACAAAGTCTGGCCACAATTATTTATGATTTATTTTTGGCAATAACATTTACTTTTTACTGTAATTACTGTTGTAAAACAAATTTTTTATATCTATAGATATAAAAAAATTAGTTACACATGCCCAAAGAAGGGAATGTCCGGGGCTTAGGAGGACCATTTTTCAGGTCTGGTCATTGACTGTCTTCAGTCAATTGTCTGTATTCAGCTATTAAAACAGTCATTGACGTGTTTTTGACAGCTGGAACAAGAGAGCTGTGGCTGGTCTGCTCTTGCCAATTTACAATCGCGCATACAATTGTAAATTGTAATCGGGCATATGTGCGTACGAGCCATGCTCTCCCAAGAAATAATTCTCACCGTCACCTTCAGACGATCAGCTTTTCTGTTCAGCTGTATACGTGCCAATATGCATATTTGGCGACGCCCCCTCTGGGTTATCACACAGCTGTAGTCTCTATTATTGCTTTAAAAGTGTGAAGTGTTAGCGTCGGGGCTCGAACAACCCCGTGAGACGCTGCACCGAAAGCTATCTGCTGCCCGGACCCACACCAACCGGGCCCATTCCTATCAGGGAACTGGCAGGGAGTGGACAGGAGCTACGCCTTATGTGTGAAAAGATTACGGGAGTTGCTTATAACTTTTAAGAATATCGAAGGTAAAAACCTTGTTAGATCTTCTGTTGATCTGCTGTTGCACTTTTTTAAAGTTTGCGGCAGGGGCAGTCGCCACAACCAGCCCCCTGGACAGCACCTTCCGAAGCTCGTATAGGGACCGGGCGGCCGTTGTATGGCGCCACCGTCGCTTCAGCCAACAGCGCCGCCCGTGGCGAACCGCTCGTCAGTGGAATGCCGGTGGCGGTCAGCGCAGCGTTGCTGTGCATGGCTTTCTGTCGTTCTGCTGCGGTGCGGCTTGCAAAGCGTAGATAACCACAATGACTTCTTTCAGAATGGTAAATCTTGAGCGTGGAGGAGGCCTTTACGAGGCATGCCTTGTGTGTGATTTACGCCCATACTCAGTACTTACGAATAGCAGACGACGCTCAGCGCGCCGAACTGGAAGTCAAGCTGGAAGTGCAAGTCCATTCCTTCTTGCAAATTCTTCACGCCTGCATGAAGTTTGGCATATCGAGGAATATATTGCAGCTAAATTATCCTACAAAGCCGATCCAGGAATGCTGCGGCGCTGGCCTTTAGCAGTTGATGACGAAACGGCGTCGTGCACAAAGAACAAATTTGGGGGGGTACCTTCTAAAACTTCACCTAAAAACCAATTGTGATGGACGACGCCTTCCGTAACAACATCAACTACGGTAGAAAACATGTTTAATTCACAGAAGTAACTTATTACAGTCATCGAAAATCGTTTACAGAATAAATACCCGCAGGATAGTAGACGTTATTGCTTGTCGTGGGAAAGCATTGCTTTACAAGAATTTCAATGTTGCTGGCTAGTTGGGTAATGGTTTTTCAAAAAAACAATTCTGCGTGGCTAAAAGACGAGCGACAGGAGTGGTGCCTAAAACCCATACTCAGTTTCACAACTGAGTGCTGCGGGCATTTTACAAGCTGCCACCCATGCTTGAAAAATCATGCACTCCTCCGCAAACGACGATGATGGTTTATCGCAAAGCTTTTCTCGGTGGGTTTCCTTGGTTGCCTTTTGGATTTAAACTTGTTACTAGTGAGAACTTTGAATTTTACAGCACGCAGTTGGTCTTTTGATCGCAGCGTCGTTGACTTTCACTCTTTTACTCCTCGATTTCGCACGAAGAAAGCTTTCGCGTTCAACCATCGTCGTCGTTAAACGGAGGGCTGAATGATTTGCTGTTTGATTTTGCACTTCCATGCCCCCCTCTCCAAATTCTAACTGCTTCCAGTGTGTCGGAAATGCGTTAGTGCTGGGAGGGGTTAGGGTTGATGCATTATATTTGAGGCAGCTAATCGCGCGTTTTTGGTTTCTTCACAAGGCATTACACGACTTTTTAGGTGCTCAGTAAAGAATACTTGAGCATTAAAAAAACAAGGGCTTAAGTTAACACTGCCACATCTTTTAAACTACCGGTGCCAGCCTTTATTACACGCACATTGTAAAACGGGAAAGGAAGGAGGCATGGTTTGTAGCTTGGGTTGTTGGGTGGTTGGAATAACTTTGGCTTCCTGATAAACTGACCGCCACAAACGTGGGAGTTCCGCTTCGGCTCTCAGGCTCCCATGCTGTGACAGTGTCGCTCCACCAAAACCGAAGGCACAAAGCTCACGGTTACAGAAAGGAAGTGTAACTGCGACAAAACGTTCCACGGCCACACGGTAATCGATCTCGTACGTAGGTGCCTTTCTCTTCAAAGCCCACGTATCGAGGTAATTCCAGCGTTAAAGCTGGCGTGGAAACCAGTAATCATTGAAACCCGTGAACATAATTTAAAATAGTAGGAATAAATCTAATATTAATAGTTTTATTCTTACTCAGATCGCGCGGAGCCAGGCGCAGAGCGCTGCAAAAGCGCTCATGTCAATGTAGCTCATTCCCAAACTAAGAAGCTTCAAAGAAGTTTACGTAGCCATTAGTGCATTTAAGAGAAATTAATACAAATAATAGTAGTTTTATTCGTAGTCAGAACGGATGGAGCCAAGCGTAGATCACTGCAAAAAGCGCTCGTGTCATTGTAGCCCATTTTCAAATTTAGAAGCGTCTGACAAGTTTACGTAGCCGTTATTACATCTAAGAACTCAACACATCGGTCTAAAACATCATTTCACCGCACATTTCCGCTCACAACACCACCAAAACGTTCAAAACACCGAGGTAAAACACGGCAAAAACAACGGGAGGCTGCGTAGCCCAATGCACCGGCTCATTCCACTAACGAAGGGAGCGCCGAGTGGTGGCGCCACCCGTCCAGCTGCCGGTCCCTATACCGCTCGCTAGCCTTAGCTCGTTGTTGGCCCCCGTCGGTATCTCACCTTTCAAGCCGGCTATAGAGAGTTTTAGCAGTCCGTCTGTTTCCGTCGTGCACGTAGTTACCGTGAATACCGGGACGCGACTGCGTATGCGTGAGTGGAAAGGGCGAAGAGGAAGGGCGAGGAGGAACACCCCACCGTGGCGAATGCACGGGCATGGCGAAGGCCGGCCCGCGGAACTAATCCCCCTACCGTGACGAATGCCCAAGTACCCAAACGGGATCCGGTCAACACGGTAACTACGTACCCAGCGGAACAGACGGACTGCTAAAACTCTCTAATAGTAGAGAGTTTTAGCAGTCCGTTCGTTCGTTCGTTACGTTCGTTACGTTGCTACCGGGTTTACCGGGACCCGACTGCGCATGCGCCATTTGTTCCGTACGCGCCCGGCGTCTCTCCCGGCGCTCTGCTTCCGTGTTACCGTATAGCCCGCAACCGGCTTGCGTTGCTCTGGTCGGCTCGGGTGTTGGAAACTTTAGGCTTAGTGTCCTGGCAAATATTTGATCGCCGCTAACTGTGCAACTGCGAATGAATCCGTAACACAAATTTTCACCACACTATCATCCCCTTTCTCGCATGTGAAACTTTATTTGAGCTACAACTGCCGTGAGCGATCGGTGACCGAGACATCTGCGTAGCCTGTTTCGATGCTTCCGAGGCAGGTATCGCCATCTCTCGGCCGCGCGCCGCCCCCGCGCGCCGCGGCATCCACGTCCGGTCAGCATAGGCTTGCATCGCGGCAGATATATCTGATCGCCGCTTTTAAAATAAGCCCTGAGAACAATCCCTAGCACAATTTTTCATCACACTAACACCTACTTTCTCGCAGGTGGAACTTCGTTTAAAGGCCAACTGCACTCAAAATTTCGACTTCTTGAAAACCCTATTTCCGTATAGTCTGCTTAAAAAGAAAGCAACATGCAAAATACAACAGCTGAAATACGCACGTGGACGCCGCAAGCGGCCAGCAAAAATCGGCGATTTTGAAACCGAAACCGAGGAGAGCGCGGCCATTGCAGTGACGTTGCAGCCGTCCAGCGAGCGGCCGGACGGTCACCAGTTCGGGAGAATGTCTGCGCGCAAGCTCGACGCGCGCACGGGCAGCAGAGCTCGACCGGTTCTCCCGCTGCGTGGCTGGCCAGAGGAAAAAGCCACCGTAGGCTGGAACGTCACAGGCGCGTCATGACTGTTTACGCGATCCGCCGGCAGGTGCAGAGTGGTCTGCGGCGGAGCCTTTTTAAACGCTTCTGACTGATTAACGAGGCGTTTCACGGGGCTACCACTTGTGTCTCAGCTTATTTGGGGGTTACTACTACGCATTAAAAACAAATTTGGCCGAGGTGAAATTTGAGTGCAGTTGGCCTTTAATGATCAGATTGATTCGGAAGAGCAGCGACAAGCGGTTGCTACCGTGGTATGCGCCGGTTCGAGCCGCTGAGTGTGCCGAGCTGACAGGCGCGACCGGCGTGTGCGCGGACTGTTTCCGAGCAGAAAACGCTTCACGACTGCCTGCTTTATCCATTTCTTGCGTACAAACGCGCGGAATCTAAAAATTCAGCTCAGCGATCGTCGTAGTTAACCATGGAGCAAAAACAGTGGGCGGAGCGGCGCCGACGAGGCATCGCACACCCGCATCGGGCCATGTGTCTCAAATTCACGCGTACGACTAGTCGTGGTGACAGTCGTAACGATCAGTCGCATACGAATCGCGTGTACCAATCGTACATGTGTCTAGCGCTTCAATCGGGCAAGGCCAAGGCCATTCCTCCACGTGAACGGCGCGCGACCATGTCGTCACCTGCGCTCGCTCTGGTGCCGTCGCCGCCACAGCAGCCCCTGCCTCACAATGCGTCCGGCCGAGCGCGATTTATTTTAGATTTGCAATGCTTTAGGGGAAACTGCGTTGTTTATTTACGTATTTTTAGCGTGTGGATTTTTGCAACTACTCGGCTAATCAGCCGTCACACGGAACGAACGGTACGACGCTACGGAGTGCTAAAACACGTTTTCCGTCTCACTACACGGAAAGACCTGGGTACGTGCGCGCGCATGCGCAGTCGGGTCCGGTAAACCCGCTAGCAACGTAACGAACGGAACGGCCGGAGCATACGGACTGCGAAAACTCTTTTTCCGTCTCACTACACGGAAAGACCTGGGTACGTGCGCGCGCTGCGCAGTCGGGTCCGGTAAACCCGCTAGCAACGTAACGAACGGAACGGCCGGAGCATACGGACTGCGAAGTTTTCGCAGTCCGTATGCTCCTCGCAGTCCGTATGCTCCGGCCGTTCCGTTCGTTACGTTGCTAGCGGGTTTACCGGACCCGACTGCGCATGCGCGCGCACGTACCCGGGTCTTTCCGTGTAGTGAGACGGAAAACGTGTTTTAGCACTCCGTAGCGTCGTACCGTTCGTTCCGTGTGACGGCTGATTAGCCGAGTTGTTGCAAAAATCCACACGCTAAAAATACGTAAATAAACAACGCAGTTTCCCCTAAAGCATTGCAAATCTAAAATAAATCGCGCTCGGCCGGAGGCGAGGTGATTGTACAGTGGCGTTGCGACTAAGGCGGCTGTGCAGCGCCACCCCGTTACAAAGGGGAAGCCACTAAGCATAATCATCATCGTCATGAGCTGGGAGCTCGGAGTCGCTTCGGCGGAGAGGCGGCTGCGGAGAGCGTGGACTTCGGCTGTGGCGCTCGGCGGCGGCGGGCGGCCGCTCCGAGCGAGGACGACACGGCGTGCGGCGGCGGCTGCGGAGCGACCCGGAGCCTTCCCCTTCGAGCCTGGACCGACCATCGTCCACCGGTAGCGTCGGAGTCGAACGACTCCGGCCGCTCGAGCAACGCGGGACCCGTCGATGACCGAGAAGACGGGGCCAGCTAAGGGAGGTTTTGGGAATAAACCCCCCTTGGAGGTTGGCGTCGGTTGCCTTTGTCTCTTGCCTGCCTCTCACGCAGGCGCCGTCTACACGGCAGCCGCGTGCGGAGGATCGTCGGAGTATGACCCACATCACACTGACAACACGACTGCTGAAAACCTAGAGGTCTAACGCTTTTGCGGTAAACATGGATGGTGTATTTGCTCCTTTCCGTACCGGCCGCGTTTCTCGGTCAGATGTCATTTGAGGTAGGAGAGCTTTTTTTCGTTCGGAAAGTTGGTTGATGCTCGTTTGGAAGAGCAAGTTGACCGTACTAGTTCCAACGACGTAGAGAAGGACACACATTACAGACGGGGGTTCCTGAATTGCAATATACAGTTGAATCGCGTTATAACGAACACGGATATAGCGAATTATCGGCTATAGCGAAGTAAATACCAACTTTGGTTGGTCACGCTTTATTTCAATGACACTTATCCTTTTATAATGAAAGCGAAACTGTGAGAGCCGCCAGCACTATCGGATATATAACCAAAAAATATTTGACCAGTAGGCTGAGAAGCTCCGTGGAAAAACTCCCGGCGTCCGAAACTGCAGAAGTATAACAGGCCCCTTTGTTCATGGACGCCGTGGAAAACTTCATCCTACTCAGCGCTGGTAACAGCCACCAGACAAATATCACATGCTTCCTCGAAAAAATAGGAACTCAGGCCTGGTTTGTCACATGAACTTTCTTCTGTTGTATGTTCCCGTTTTATCTTCTGGTTCATGGAGCTTGCAATGCCACAAGGGGAAAGATAAAGGTTACCTTGTTTATAGTAGGTTCGAAGATTAAAATAGTTCGCTTTTGTATCAAGGATTTTTGCGGGGGCCAGATTACTGATTGCATTGAAGCGATTATTAGCTCTAGTGTTACAACAAATATCGGATATAACGAACTAAATTACTGTCCCGATAAAACTTCGTTATAACGAGGTTCGAGGTTCGTGACGGCGGTGGTCTGGAGTAGGTGAATTATTATATATTTTCATTATTTTGTGAGAGAGATCAGATAGCAAACTGTTCTGGTTTAGTCTTGTTTGACATTCTTATATTTTATCATTTTGTATTTGTGGGGGGGGGGGATGTTTCTGATGGTGCCACGCCAGTTTCGTTCAGAGAATATTTTTTCTAACTTTCAATTCATTCATTGAACCAGATCAGTTAGCGTTCTCGCCTAGCATACTGTCACGTAGCGAAGGATGACGCAGGTTTCATCAAGGAAAAAAAAATGACTGTGGCTGAGCTCAGCTAACACTGGATGCGCAAACTGAAAGCTTGGTTTCGCTTGGTTAAGTCTTGGTTTCACTTGGTTAACCTAAGTAGAATCCCGTGATTCTAGTATTCCGTGAACCGATATCCCGTGATATCTGTTCACGCGATAGTACAGTTTTCTGTATAAATATTCAGTAAAAATTCCAATAAAAATTCAGCTGCGAGTTCCGCGCTGTGCCGTCGTCCACTCTTTTGTTCCTGTGTTTCTTGCGCTGTTTATTCACCATGAATTGGTTAATCTTTTATTTAGCTGTAATTATTAAACTAAGGCTTACACTAATCGTTAGGTCAGGTATGTCAGGAAAATACCTAAGCTAAATATTTTTTATTCCACGCTGCGTCGAGCAAAGCTATTCTTTGCCCGCTAAATTACTTTATATAAAGACGCGTTTTCACTAAGGTACTTAGCGTCTGCAGTTTCCAGCGGATGAGCAGGTAAACGAGCGCATACAGCGTGTACGGTAAATATATTACGCTCTTAACGCTCAGGTCAGCCAAATGCGGTTACTTTCCCGCGTTCGCTTGCATGCCCTGCACTGGATCATACCTCGGCATAATGGCTAGTAGCATAACTGAACTCAGCGTACGGCTTGCTCCACGTTTCTTCATGCCTTCACTATATTTTACCTTTAACGCCAACTAATGACGTGTATGCTCGAAAGGCTTACATTGTTTTGGGCAATAATAAATGCTTCATTTTTTTTCTCGCAACCTCCAGTGAACATAAATCAACTGCAACCATGTAGCGCACAACACGGGGCACGCAGCACCGCTCCTTCCGCCGGTAATATCTCACCGGCGTCGATCGCGGCTATGTTACGGTGCCGTTAATAGCCTTTGTCAAACGTTTCAACCTACCCCAACCACGCCGTTGTTCAATTAAAAAAAAAAAAGGTCACTTAAGCGTTTCTTACAATCTTATTCAAAACGCGCAAAACCAGCCATGCCTAATTTCTCTAACCGAAGCTTCCCATCACGCGCAGTGTTTAAAGTACTGGGAAAAGTAAATACGATTCGCCACACCGACACCTCAAAACAATCTTCTTGAAAACAGGCGCGGCAAAGACGTTGATCAAGAAAATAAATACACAGGACGACGTGCTTGGTCAACGCGCTTGGACGACGCGCTTTTCTTGGTCAACGTCATTTCCGCGCCTGTTGTCGAGATGAATCAACACCAACTCGCCCAAATTTCCATCCTGTTAACCTCAAAACAATGTTTTAGCTGCCGTTTCAGAGGCAAAAAGGCCTGGGGAATCTCAAGAACTCCTCCTGAGTTCCTGCTCAGAAGAAATCCCATGCTCCCTTATGCGCAGCATTTAAGGGGAGCAACTCAGAAGTGCAGCGTATAAGAAAGCAGGCGACACAAAAACGAGAGGATCGGATTCTCTCGAACTTGGTAGTCGTTGGCTCTTGGAACCCTGTCATACAACACTGAGAAACAGCTTTTCGAAATGTCTTTGAACTGGGTACGAAGACTCCGCCGCTGAGGACTTCTGCTTCTGGGCAGTGCGAGTTCACCAGAACGATTCCTTGGCGTGGCGAAATACGTACAAATGTACCAGTGTGTGTGTGAGGTTGTAGCGCATACTGTCGATACCGGGTCCACTATAGTACGACCCGCGTCATCGAGGTAGCATGACCGGCGAGCGGCTTGCAGAAGAGAGATGCTTACGTTCATATGACGATTATCCAGAAGCGATATTTCACGGCTTAATCTATGGCGGGAAGAGAAACGACGTTGCAGCGCATTGTGGTGCGACTACAACGGAACTCAAACGGGCAGAGTAACGTTCTCCAGCCGAGTCCAACGACACACGTACTGCTCGCCGAGTCGGAGTATTTAGTTCCAATGGCCACCATGTGTCTGCACGAAGACGAACAAGCAAAACTACTCCCACTGGCGCACACGTAAGCCGCGCGCAGGACGCGCATGCGCAGGCGGGTCTCAGCAGCGACATATATAGCCTCGTAGAACCATGCGTTACGGAAAAGTACTAACACGTAGAGTCCTGTCGCTGTGTGGGCTTCACTGCAACACGTGGAGTCTCTGCGGGTGAGCTTCCGGCTGAGTCGCTTTGCACGCTGTTGAAGTATTCGCTACAAGCAAGCTGCACAGCTGATATCTAGCAGTGCTACGTATTCCACGGGGTTTAGCGTGCCTCATGGGATAGGCATTTCTCAGGCTAGATAAAGCTTCAGGTTTGCGGAGAGCTGATGAATGCTAAAAGGACCATTAAAACGCACTCTTATTTTTATTTGCAAGATTTCTGTGCCAGAATTACAATCATGCAAATTTGAAGCGAGTTTGATTGTTAGAATGCATTCTAAAGAAAGCACGTGAAAGAGTGGGAACTCGCCAGAAAATTTTTCGCTCTCTTCTTATGACGTCAAAGTGACTAGTTTGTGCTATTTGCGCACGCCGATACAAGTTACATCTAAAAAAGTTGTGCGCCTGATTCTGTTTCATTGCGCCATAGATAGCTATATCGGGGTACAAGTTAAAAACGCCAATAGCGATTGTGGTGTATCACTCCGCCGAAGCGACGGACGCGGACGTCAACGCGCACGGGTGTTTTGAAAGGAGATTGCGGTTAATGCGTGACATCACCTGCTTTTACTCACGTAGATTATTTTTTGTCACTGCAGTAATTTATAACCAGAGTAAGTATGAAAAAACCATGGAAACGGTTCGTTTCATGTTCAAGTTGTATTCAAGTTGTATTTGATGTTGCTGTCCAGTGTTTGAGGGCTTGCAGCTCTGTGAAGCTGTCGATTCCTGACCGCTTTTACTGCTCGGCCCAGTGTCATGCACTTTGTGCAAGATGCGAATAAAGACAAACAAACAAACAAACAAACAAACAAACAAACAAACAAACAAACAAACAAACAAACAAACAAACAACAACAACAAACAAACAACAACAAACAACAAACAAACAAACAAACAACAAACAAACAACAAACAAACAAACACAAACAAACAAACAAACAAACAAACAAACAAACAAACAAACAAACAAACAAACACACTGTCATTGAGGCACTCTATGCGCTGCGCAGAGGAACAGCCGGTGCAGTGAAGAGGCGCAGGGGCGACTTCCGTTGCCGTTTCCCCGAGTGCGCTTACAGATAAATACCCCATCTCCCTCCCACCATGCATGTTGACGCCGCGGAGTACCGACACGCGGACGGCTTCGCTCTGGCAGTAGTTACCCACCCCAACTCTCCCCCAGTCACCTCCCTTACCATACGGACCTCTTACCCAGCAACGGCGGAGGAGGCGGCGAAAGTCCTAGCTCTTATCACCAGGCCGCAACCACACATTATAATCACTGATTCGAAGACGGCCGTTCAAAACTTCATTCGCGGTAGCATTTCGGCTACCGCACTCAAAATTCTCCTTCAAAGTCCCCCTACCCAACAGTTGAAATCGTCTGGACCCCGGCCCACACTGGGGTGGGAGGCAACGAGGCGGCCCACAAAGCAGCACGAGAACTTACCAGCCGTGCTGGGCTCGCTCCTGCTCCCTACCACGGTGCTCGGTCGGCCCGCGATCGACTGCTGTCGTACCAAGAAATCACGGAGCATTACCGCCTCTCCCGCCGCCGCTATCCCCCTGCCCACACATCCCTCACCAACGCTCAGGAGCGCCTATGGCGACTCCTTCAGACCAATTCCCTCGCCAGTCTATCCCTCCTCCACAAGATCAATCCCTCTGAGTTCCCTTCACCCAACTGTCCCCTCTGTGACTCCCTGGACACACTAACCCACGCCATGTGGGCCTGTCCTCTTAACCCACTCCCCCATCTCCAGCGTCGAGCAGTGGGAGGACGCGCTGGGCAGCTCGCCACCGGGGGTGCAACTACTCCGCGTTGACCGAGCCGCCACCGTCGCCGCCAGCTTTCGGCCGGCGGCCAGAAATAAAGTGACTTCTCTCTCTCTCTCCCCGAGTATTGCCCAAAGATAGCCCAAAGATAGCTCACTAATCCACCACCAGTGACTTCACTGGTAATGTTGTAAAGCGGGAAATCTAAAGGCATGTTAGTATTGACGTTGAACATTACTCGCCCACGCGTTAAAACGTGCTCGGAGGTTGAAATTTACGGTGTACATAGCTATAAGTAACCTGACTAATTGAGGAAGAAAGGCATGAGTTTCCAGTCTGATAATTCGTAGTACCTCCTCTCAACGCTCAAAAATTATGACCCGCAGAAACAAAATACACACGAATGTCAGCTGTATTACATGATTATATTCATTTTGTTAGTAATTAAGGCCATGAAAAGGGGCTTGATTCCAAAGCGGGGTGGGCAAGAAACACAGGCATTGTACTTTTTCAGGCCTCACGAGCTGCGCCTAAACAGGCCCAAAACAACAGTCGCTAAAGGAGACGACAAGGCCGGGTCGCGCCGATGCGCCCGCCGGCGTGAGCGCGTGGGGAACGCTGGTTAAATTTGCCGCGCCATCTACACTGTGCTCCGTGAAGAAAAAATTTCCCCGCATTTCCCTGAGGGGAAGAATGTGAAAGTGCGAATGCGGAGTTGAAATTTGCGCGGTTCGGTAATTTCGCGAGAAAGAGAGATCACACACACACACCACAACTACAAAGAAAGAAAGATGCATTATTCACAGGACACCTATTTGTGTTGTCGTTGTACTTGATTGCTTAGAGCGGATCTCAGCTTTGAAATTTCGTGTCAGTACTCCTTTAAGCGGGTGCATTAGCCCTTCTCACGCCCGATTCCTGGCCAATCCCCCACGTGGGTATGTGCCATGTCAGCGGCCAGGCAGCGCGCGCCCATCTCCCCCCGTTGCCAAGGAAGAGCGAGAGATTCTGGCCAATTCCCCACGTGGGTATGTGCCATGTCAGCGGCAGGCAGCGCGCGCCCAATCTCCCCCGTTGCCAAGGAAGACGAGGAGATTCCTGGCCAATCCCCCACGTGGGTATGTGCCATGTCAGCGGCCAGGCAGCGCGCGCCCATCTCCCCCCCCGTTGCCAGGAAGACGAGGAGCGCGCGCACCCGCAGCTGTTTGCTATGTGGACGGACGGCGGTCAACGGAATTCAGGGTCGCTTATAAAGTGCATTCGCACTTAAAAGCGGCCTCCCTATCCCAAGCCGCGTTGGGAGGTTCTTGTCCTGCACGCCACGAAAGAACCGTTGGCTGGTAGAGGTAGAAAGCTTTGCTTTAAAAAAGAGCCGTTACCGATAAGGCAATGGTGGTTGGTGGTGGTGCCAAAAGAGATGGCTCATACCTACTCAGAGGGATTGGCCAGGGAAGGGGCGCTCACAGAGAGAAATTACAAAGTAATTAAAGAAACACATTTAAGGAATTAAATAAAATATTAGGAAATATATACAGAAAAAAAAAACTGCTCAAACATGAGGCGTAGCATCAGGAAGTGTTGAAAACGAACATAAAATTAAAATAAAAATAAAGGAAAGAAAACATGAAAAGTATGAATAGAATAAAAACAAGAGGGGAAGCTGGCGAAGGAGAGGCAGTGGGCGGGAAGGCACTGATAGCAGCGATCATACAGGCAGGGATCTTTTTGAGGGAAGCCCGGCATGGCCTGGGGCTAGCACGGGAGACGGCCAGATTCCGAAATGAACAAGTGCACGGCGGAGCAAAGATCTGCGCGGCTAAAACCCAGTGCCTTCGCCCCGAACGATAAGATCAGAGGAACAGACAGTTGGAAGTCCAATTTGTTAAAGCTGTTTTCTAAGTATCTTTTTCGTATTGAGGAGTACCGGCGGCAGGAGAGGAAAAAATGTTCAGCTGTTTCTAATTCGTTACAAAATGTACAGAGTGGTGAAGGGGACAGATTGCAGCGATACAAGTAATAATTTAAGTTTGGGACACCATACCGAAAGCTGGTGAGGGTAACTTCACAAGCTCGTGACTGACTAATCCGGCTCTTCCATGAATGCCGAAGGTGCTCGAGGTCAGAACGGCGTACGCAGATTCCTCCATGCTTTGTAGCAGGCCTAATCTTCGGAAGCGTGCCGAGGTGACAAAATTTATGGGTGATAGAACCTCCATCACCGGGCCATCCACTGCAATGCCCGCCAGAGTGTCGGCCGCTTCGTTGAGATGCCTGCGTGTCCAGGCATCCATACAAACGAAGTTTTTGTAAAAACGGAGGCAGTAAATACCCAAGGCGCGGCGTAGGGGAAGCACGATAGGGCAGTGCAAACAGAAAGAGATATGTAAGCACAATTGCGTGTTGTGTATCCGAATGTAGCAATCCCAAGGAACCTGCATGTTCTTCATCTTCTTCTTCTTCTTCTTCTTCTTCTTCTTCGTATTTTTCTGTCCACCTTCACAGTTTTGAATCCTGCGTGCAAATTCAAATGTATTGAACCAGCGACAAGCATCAAACCACTGTACATAGTTTCCGCTAGCCTCGGCTTTAAGCACATAGGTCTCGATGTAGTCAATCAGTGCTTTCACTCCCCGCTTTCGCTTCGCTGACATTATAGACGGTATTTCGTATGCCACGAATTATTTTTATTAGCACCAAACGTTCTAGTTATTGCCAATTATGTATACCTTTACACCAGTGGCGTAATCAAAAATATTTTTCGGGGGTGCTATACCCGCCTGTAAAAAACGAGACAAGGTAGTCTCCGCGCAGGCAATATCCTAATTTCTTATTCTTATCTTATCCTTGTTTCCCAATTACATTTATTTGTGGAGTGGGCAGAGGTCGGCGAACTCACTCATGAGTCCACTCACTCAGACTCATTTGGACTGAAACTCACGCGTGAGTGTGTTTGAGTGAGCGCGAGGCTAGTGTGGCATGGTGAGTTTGAGCTTGAGTGAGTTTGAGCCGAGTGAGCCCGACTGAGTTTAAGTCCGATTGAGTTTGAGTACGCCTGAGACCTAGTGAATTCTGAGTCCATTTTGAGTCCTGAGTACATTTTGAGTTTGAGCCCATTTTGAGTTCTGAGTACATTTTGAGTTTGAGTTCATATTGTATTTTGAGTACATTTTGCGTTCTGAGTACATATGTGTAGCCTAGCAGGCAGCCATGTTTGGCGGTTAAGTTTCATGCGTCGCTGTGGGCTCGGAATTCAGGTTACCTGCGGGTACGGCACCATTCGCGATCCGTATGATCGGTTGGGAGGGAGGGGGTATCTGATTTTTTTATTTTCTTGTTGAATTTTCATGACCCTAAGCACTTGCTGTATACCAAGTTTTCGCGGCTGGGCGCTTGAGTGATAATTGACTGGTGAGACCATAAAAAAGGGTTGTCTTAACTTTTCCTCCTGATGGATCCACTAAGAGGGTGGGAAAGGGTGGTGGGAAAGCACACTGCGGCGCTTGCTTGCTGGTTGTTCGCCTGCTACTGTCAACGGCTTGATATACTAGGGGTCACAAAGGAAGAGGTGAGATCCGGGGGAAAAAGGGGCGGGGGGCTGTCCCCTCTGCTGTTTCAAATGAACTAGCTGAATTGACTGGGCAGCGCCCCTTTAGACCGAATAATGACCGCATTAGATTGGGTGAAAAGTCAAACTGATGACGCTAAGGCGTGTAAGGTATCAAATGAAAGGTCCCGATTAACGGAATCACGCGGGGTAAATAAAAAAATTCTTCCTGATTGTAGTCATCAGGCAGTCATAATGAGTCATAGATTGGGTTAAAATTCAAAATGACGCTGCAAGGGCGTGTGGGGAATCAAATTCAAGGTCTCGATGTGGGGGATCATTCGGGACAAAAATTAGTTATGGTTATATCATGACGTAGTCATGGTTAGTCATAGGTTCGGTTAAAATTCAAGTTCATGACGCTAGGGCGTGTGGCGTATCAAATTAAAGGTCTCGATGAGGGTAATCACGTGCTTACTGATTATTATCATGACATACTCAAGGTGGGTCATAAATTAGGTTAAAATTCACAATGACGCCACTGGGTGTGCGGGTAATCAACTTGAAGGTTCCGATGAGGGAAATCACGTGGGAAAAAATGCGGTATGGCTATATCATGAGATAGTCATGGTTAGTCATTGATTGGTTTAACATTCAAATTGATTCGCTAGGATGTGATGGGTATCAAATTAATGGTCTTGATGAGCGGAATCACGTAAGAGAAATACAAAATTGCTTCCTGGTTATAACCATGAGATGTCATGGCGAGTCTTATATTGGGTTAAATTCGAAGTGACCCCGCTAGGGCGTGTAGGGTATCAAATTATTGTCTTGACGAGGGGAATCACGTGGTACAAATAAAAAAAAGGCTTCGTGGTTTTAATCATGAGATAGTCATTATGAGTCATAGATTGGGTTAAATTCAAAGTGAGGCCGCTAAAGCATGTGGGGTGTCAAATTGAAGGTTTCAATTAGGGGAATCACGTCGGACATTTAAATAATGCGTCCTGGTTACAGTCATGAGAGTCATGGTTAGCTTGACTGGTATGAATTCCATATGATCCTGCAAGGGTGGGCGGGGTATAAAATTAAAGGTCTCGTCGAGGGGGATCACGTGGGACAAATATAAAATGCTTTCTAGGTTATAGTTATGAGGATATAGCAAAGTTATTGCTGGGTCGAGTTTAACCAAAATTCCTTGCCAACCCGTAAGGCAGTTGCGCTATATACATGCGAAGGTTTGTCCAGAGATGTCCATCCATGCGGTATATAGTAATAGAAATATTGGCGTCTAATTGCTGAATCATCGAGGCAGGATTGCATGGGGTAAAAACAAGTCATGCCAAGCTCTCGAACCTAAATCACCAGACTCAAAAACTCTCTGCTAATAACTGCCATTTCAAACGTTACTTCATCCATTTCCCCGTGTCCCAATAAACAAGCAAATGCCTTCGACACATATGGTGCCGTGGAAATTGTGGACGACCATAGGTAACAGGGGGCATCAGAGCTTATCAGAAAGGCGAATTTCACATTTGTTTATGAATAAGCCTTGCGGCCGCGTTTCGTGTCCGTAATTTCCTTCCCACAGTGTACCAACGTGCACTCGAATCCAGACTTGGCCAATTACACTGTGAGACATTAACTCCTTGCTAGAGTGTAGGAGATAGAGAGGCAACAGAGCCACCAAGACATAAACAGACATTGCGACAGAAGGAAAACACTTCAGAAAAATAAGCAAGCGCAGTTTGTGTGTGCGCTCGAACTGATTTTATTACAATAAGAAATCAGCGCAAGATATCAAAACTAGCACATGATAACAATGTAAAGGAAAAGAATTAACTCGGGCTCTGCAGTTCTCCAACGACTACATGTCAAACACAATGAAAGAACAGAAGATGACTGACAACACACACACACACACAACCAACAAAAACACACACACACACAAAACACACACACACACACACAAACACACCCACACACACACAACAAAACAACACCAAAAAACACAAACACAACACACACAACACACACGACACACCACACACACACCACACAACCACACAACACACACACACCACACACACACACACCACACACACACACGCGCGCGCGCGCCGCGAACGCATTCGCACTCGCACACGCACACGCGCGCATGCTGAAGTTAACAGCTGGGTACGGTGGCGGTAATTGCTTACAACGATAGCGTGGTGCTGAGCCGAGCTATGAGAGCTCATCCCACCTAGCAAATGCTAATAAAAACTAATACAAGTGCCTCAGCAAACAAACGAGGCACTTTTCTGTTTGTCCCAGGTGATTTCCCTCCTCGATGACCCTCAATTTTGATACCCCACATGCTTTAGCGCCACATCTCTCTGAATTTAACCCAATCTGAGGCTATCCATGACTCCCGTGTTACACGGTTCGCCCATTTCGACATTTTTTCTTCTTATTTCTTTTTTTTAGTTTTTTAACATTTAGTTTGATCAATTGTCTACATTTACGCTTTTATAATGATTACAGGTTGAACTTCCGTGATATCTGCATTTTGTGTAAATGCAGGGCATTACACGATCCTGGCGGGGGTAGGAGGAGGGGGGTACTCGGCAAAAAATGCTACGCATTAAAAAAGCAAAGGCAATTCATGAACGCTCCACGCTTCAGAGATTCGCGGGGACAGTCTCTTTGACACAAGGCGTTTTTTCAGGATGCAGAGCAAGAATGCACGGAACCGTAACCCTAAATAGCTTCGACGTAAATGTACGGAGCAGTGAGCGCACGTCCCCTCGCCCAATCTTGCTTGTTTCGACCCAGGGACCCAGCACACACGAGTCTGGACCGCCTCTGTCATAAACATGAACACGGAGCCTACACCAAGAGTTTGGTATCCAATATATACGTACAATTGCGTGCAAGCAGCGCTAGTCATCATGGGCAGCAGGTATAGCTGTATTAAATCTGCAACGAAAATTGTTTCGGACCTCACAGGAGCTACGGTGTCATGTCATGCCGAATGCACGAGTTTGAGCTCACAAATTTGCGCCCGTAATATTTTTACCACGCGTGAATTTGAAAACACTGAATGCTAATAAAATCAGAGTCACCTGAGCCCGTGTAAATTCCTAGCACGAGAGAGTTGTGAGGCCATTTGAGTTCTGAATTCATTTGAGTTCTCAGCCCATTTTGAGTTCTGAGTTCATTTTGACTTTTGAGTACATTTTGAGTTTTAGTCCATTTTGAATTTGAGTACATTTTGAGTTTGAGACACTTTGAGTTTGAGTACATTTTGAGTTTTGAGTACATTTGAGTTTGAGTACATTTTGAGTTCTGAGTACATCTTGAGTTCTGAGTACATTTTGAGTTTTGAGTACATTTTGAGTTTGAGTACATTTTGAGTTTTGAGTCCGAGGTTCTGATTTTGCGCTCAATGTGAGTTCTATTGAGTGAGCGCAGATGTGCTGCTCAGCATTGAGTCTGAGTTTGAGTAAGTGGTGATTCGAAAAAAATTGTGAGTGAGTTTGAGTGAGCCGCGCCAACTTTGCCGAGGAATGGAAAGGTTAAAAAGCATGGTTGGGAAAAGGCCTAAAGGGATGGGATGCGCCACTGATAAAATTTATTCTTTTTTTTTTTTGGGGGGGGGGGGGGGGGTGTTTGACACCGGCACCGATAAGGCTAAGTTCTTGATTTATACGTGTCATGCATATCCCAAAGATGGCATGCCCGCGTCTATACCCTTCCTCCTCCACACAGCCGTTATACATGTTCCACATACTACACCGACGGTACACCCATTGGGGGAATTTTTCCGTGGCTTTTATTTTCTTCCAATATTCAGTATTCACTGAGGGTGGTTTATTTCCAGCTGGATTAGCCACCCCACGTTGACATGCGTGATATCACAGCGCGCGCTGTTCTGTTTAGCTACCGCTCTCTGAAGCGAGATTCCGTTCCTCTGTGGGTGCAAGCCCTGCACTTCCTGTACGCACCCAGCGCCATCTAGTCGTTTGCTCCGAACATTTCTTGTGTTGTCTTGAGTGATTGCTAAAAGATCCCCGCTGTTCAGCCCCAGTAAAGAATCTACGGTTCTTGGTGCAAACAGTTTGGGTTTGAACTTCTGTCGCGCTGACATTGTTAGATGCGACTGCATCTCATTCACTCGCCTTGACCCTCCATACGGCGTTGTTGTTGTCCGTCCACACCCTCCCCCATTCTCCTCGCCGCGCGAGCTGCGCTCCTCCGCCGCTCACCCTCTCTCCTCTCCGATAGCGAACACCTCTCTCGCGAGGGTCATTGGATTGGATTCGATTGGCTTGGCTTGGATTGGATTGGATTGGATTAGCCCTACTGAAACGTTCCGTATATACGTATTATGGGAATACGGAGTTCATACGGATTATGCCGCCCCCAAGCACACCAAAAGTAGATGTTAGTATAAAAAACAGGGAATCACCATTAGTGTGCGCAATAAAAACGTTTGGCACAGGTTTCGTGTTTTATCTTTCAATAATATGCAAATGACGCTCCGTATGTTTTCCGTATATTCCGTATATACAGAATTCATACGGACAATGATTTGGCGGTTCTAGTAAACTTAGACATAAAATTGGTGTCAAATTTTTTTACAAGTATGCACTATTTCGTTCACGTGTGTTTCTCAAAAATATTTCGTGTTTTTGTTGCAGCTTTGTGCCATTCTGCGAAAGTACTCCGTATTCCCATATTTCCGTATATACGGAACTTTTCAGGGAGATTTGGATTGGATTAGGATTAAAGTGGATTGTGTTGGATTTTGTTGCGTCATAGCCGCGCCACATTGCGTCATAGCCGCGGCAGGGGTTCACGGCACGTTTTCACGTCGATGGGAGAATCAACCTAACGGAAACAACAACGGAACCCTCTATGCGGGCGCATCTACACAGGGGTTCCCGCGAGGGGAGCTGGAGAAATTTTTTGCAATACCCATGATATCTTTTTGTTAAATATCCTCTTGGCCCAATTCTATGTAATCTTTTCGTAAATCAGCGTGATTTGGTATCTTTTAGCTCGGTTCATGGGCAGGCAGCGGCATATAAACATGTTTAATTGACGTTCTTTACCGCAGCGGAAGTGCCTGGCTTGTACTATCTCGGAACGGAATATCGCCGTGCGGCGAAGCGGTTGGAAACATGCAGAGTGGTAATTTGTAAAGATTAAAGTCGCTCATCGAAAGTATCATCATCATCGTCATATTGAAAATATTACACCCTTTCGTTACCTCTACTTAGCCGTTGGCCCTCCTGGGTAACCTACACGGCTGTCTCCTACATGAATACACTTAGAGTATCAGTTGCTAGTTTTACAGCTCCATCAATCATTCAGAGCTCGCTTCTGGGCTAGTTGGCACATTACTTCTTGTAAAAACACTGCGCTAAATTGAAATTAACGAAGACGAAGGACGGCGGAACACAAGGTGCACACTTACGAAAGCTTTCGTAACTGTGCACCTTGTGTTCCCCTGTCCTTCGTCTTCGCTAATTTCAATTTAGCGCAAGTGTTTTTACAAGAACCAACAATCACGTTGGACACCGTACCGATGTGGTTTAAACTGGTTTATTCAGTGGAGAGGTTGGAAGCGGATCTGCTTCCCGGCTACTCCATTTCACCAATACAGGGTCATAGACCGGCTATACTACTCCATTTGTGCACCACACTTTCGTGAGTCACTAAAGTTGTCTGTAAAATGTCCTCCTGAGTTGGTGGTAACTGAGTCACGACAAAAAGGGCCCATCTCCCCGCGAGGGAACTCGAGTAAAACGCGTCGCATAGGGGGTGGGTGTATTGCGTTAACGTTAGTGTTTGGGGAGTTGGTGGGTAGTGAATGCGTTGCATCAGCAGCTTCTTGACGTAGTTTGAATTAGTCAAGGATATAAGGCGCGTTCGTAGCCTTTCATTCTGTGTCGCTTTTGTGGCGCAGTGGGAAGAGCACCATGTACCTCGCGTTCCGCCCACAGGTAGTGAATGCGTTGTATCAGCAAGCTTCTTGACGTAGTTTGAATGAGTCAAGGATATAAGGCGCGTTCGTAGCCTTCCATTCTGTGTCGGCTTTGTGGCGCAGTGGGTAGAGCACCATGTACCTTGCGTTCCGCCCGCAGGGTCGTGGGATCGAAACAGGCCGCTGGTAAGTATTATTTTTTTATATAGTGTAGGGTGAGGGGTGCGGACCTGTTGTTGAGAGCGAGGAGGGCAGCGTGATGTAGGAGAGGAGGAGTGGGGGAGAGGGCGCACCTGGAACGGCTGTTGCGGACGCCGAGGCACGCCGACAACGCCGGGTGACATCGTGAGTTAAAGAAATGCTCTGCATTTAAAAACCAACTGCCTTTTCCTTATACCCGCAAGCAGCGTACCCCTGCGGGGGATTGACCGAGGATGGACTGGAGCTACGTGGAACGTGCTGGAAAATCAGGCTACTTTGCTTTCTTGCTCGCTTCCGTGTTTGGGTCCTTGCTTGTTCGAACGTTGCGTTGGATGGGGAACGTTTTTAGCCGTCGACTTGGTGATGACGACGATGATTAGAGCCCGCCGCTTCATTTGGGAGTGGGGGTCGAAATGATGACCTTGTCTCTTCCATTCAAGAGTTATGTGCTTCTGCGTAACAAAGTTTATTTATTCCGTGTTTTCTTCCACTTTTTTTTCTTTTTAGAACGGCACGCTTCTTATTATCGTCTGTTTTTTTCCTTCTTCGATTCAATTTCTTGAATGTTTTTATTCTATACGCATTACAGCCGCGTTTTATATTCATCTCGGTGACCTTGAACTTTATTGATTGATTGTAGGGTTTAACGCACCGACGCAACGCAGGCGATGAGGCGCGCCGTAGTGGAGGGCTCCGGATTAATTTTGACCACCTGGGGATCTTTAACGTGCGCCGAAATCTCGTACACACGGGCGTTTTTGCTTTTCGCCTCCATCAGAAAAGCGGCCGCCGCGGCCGGGAATCGAACCCGCGACCTCGTGCTCAGCAGCGGAACGCCTTAGCCACTGAGCCACCGCGGCGGGTGACCTTGAAGTTGAGACTACGCCACAAGGCATTCAATGTTGTGCTGACCTGGCTGTACTTCAACACGTGCACTTTGTACAGGTGCCGTCTTAAGTACCTGGAACAGGGATTTGTGAATATTACAAAAACATTTGTCGTACTGGCTTTATAAAAGCCATTACCGGTTTACAGGAAGCTTTTTTTATTAGGGAGGACTCCTTTAAACGCACAACAATACAGTCAGACAGTTTCCGGAAGAAGAAATTTCTGTAAATTTACGAGACCATGTTCCAAGTACTTTTGACGGCACTTGTACATAGTTATTCTTTCATTTCTCCTCCATCTTCATCTCTCTCACCTTTTATCCACGCTCTTTCCTCCCCTTCCCTTTCCGACGCACAGAATAGCTGACCAGAACTAATGCCATCAAGCCGACCTTTCTGTGTTTTTTCATTTAAATAAATATTCTCTCTCTCTCTCTCTCTTCACCCAAACCACAGAGCCTCTGTCAATTACACACACGTCTTTCCTAAAGCCAGGTTGATATCTTTATAGTCCATAATAATATGCCTTGCAGTGTCTCTCGGTCACTGCCGCAGCATAAACATGTCGTGTCCTCTTCCTTGCGCTTGCCAGCCTTGGTAATGTTTCTCGCGGCTACTAACGTATATTCTTACACGTAGGTGTGTCTATCAGGGCGCTAACCCGCCGTCGTGGCTCAGTGGCTAAGGCGTTGTGCTGCTGAGCCCAATAACGCGGCTTCGATTCCGGGCCACGGCGGCCGCTTTTCTGATGGAGGTGAAAAGCAAAAACGCCCGTGTGCTCGAGGTTTTGGCGCCCGCTAAAGATCCCCAGGTGGTCAGAATTAATCCGGAGCCCTCCACTACTGCGCGCCTCGTAACCTGTGCAGTCTCGGCGCGTTAAACCCCATAATCTATCAAATTCGGCGCCTATCTATCGCTTCTACCTGAACATTGCCGACATTCTCTTCAGCAGCCGCCCCAATGTCTGGCAATTAAGTTGCCGTAGCGTGGGGGTATACACTCGCGATCCGACGCTGGCAACATGACTTCAAGGCAGCGAAAGTCATGATTTTGACGGCCCTCTTACTGTCGCTGGGATGTTGTGCGGTGGACAGTGGCGAATGTGTGTCCCTTGTCAAAACGGCTTGAGGCAAGGACAACATGAGAGCCGAAAGTCCGCAATATCTCTGCAAGCGGATAATGCAGAAGTGACTCTCCCCCTCTCTCCCTCTTGCAACCGAGATGGAGCGGCTGGAAAGGGGTTGTTGTTCAAAATCCGATTTAATGAAGAAGAACGCCGAAGGCCGCGTGGGAGGGGAGTTGGGAAGGGGGTAATCAATAGGTACGTGGTACTTTTCAAGGGTCATCATCATCATCCCAGCCTATCTACGGCCCACTGCAGGGCAAAGGCCTCTCCCATTATTCTCAATTACCACGGTCCTGTGCCAACTGTGACCAATTTGTCCCTGCAAACTTCTTGATCTCATCTGCCCATCTAACTTTTCTGCCGCTCCCTGCTACGCTTGCCTTCTCTAGGGATCCACTCTGTACCTTAATGACCAACGGTATCTTGCCTGCGCACAACATGCCCTGCCCACGTCCATTTATTCTTAATTTCCACCAGTATGTCCTTAACAGCGTTTGTTCCCTGACCCACTCCGCTCTCTCTCCTTGTCCCTTAACGTTACAGCTATCATCTTCCGCTTTATTGCCCTCTGAGTCCGTTCTCAATTTAAGTTGAACCCTCTTAGTGGGCCTCCAAGTTTCTGCCCGTAGGTGAGTACCGGTAAGATGCAGCTGTTATACACTTTCTTCTTCGGGGAAAATGGTAGGCTGCTATTCATTATCTGAGAATGTCTGCCGTATGCACTCCACCCCATTCTGATCCTTTTAATTATCTCTGCCTCATGGTTGGGATCCGGGGTCACAACTTGACCTAAGCAGATATATTCTTTTACCACTTCCACTACTTCGCCCCCTATCCCAAACTGCTGTGCTGACCCGAGGTTATTCCTCATTACTTAAGTTTTCTGCATATTAATTTTCAGGCCCACGGTTCTACTCCGTTCGTTTAGTGCGGAAAGCATGATTTGCAATTCGTCCCCCGAGTTACTTAGCAAGGCAACGTCATCAGGAAATCTGAGGTTACTCAGGTATTCTCCACTAACCCTTACTACCACCTGTTCCCAATCCAACGTTCTGAATACTTCTTGCAAGCATGCTGTGAATAAACATTGGAGAGATTGTGTCTCCTTGTCTGACGCCCTTCCTTATAGGTATTTTACTGCTCTCCTTATGGAGGGTGATGGTAGCTGTGGACTCATTGTAGATATCCTTTGGTATTCTTACATAATGCTCATCTACCCCCTGGTTCCGTAATGCCTGAATTACAGCTGAGGTTTCGACCGAGTCAAATGCTTTCTCATAATCTATGAAGGCTATATATAGGGGTTCAGTATACTCAGCACACTTCTCTATAAACTGATTCATCGTGTGAATATGGTCTATTGTTGAATAACCTTTACGGAACCCTGCTTGTTCTTTAGGTTGACTGAAATCTAAGGTTACAGAAATTCTGTTAGCGATTACCTTGGTAAGTACCTTGTAGACGACTGACAGTAAGCTGATCGGCCTGTAATTTTGCAGGTCCTTCATGTCACCTTTCTTATGGATTAGGATGATGTTCGCGTTCCTCCAAGATTCCGGTATGCTTGCGGTAATTAGGCAATGCGTATACAGGTTTGCCAGTTTTTCGAGTACAATTTCTCCTCCATCCTTCAAGAGGTCTGTTGTTATCTGGTCCTCACCAGGTGCTTTGCCCACTTTCATTTCTTTCAAAGCCTTCCTTACTTCTTCGGTCGTTACTGGTGGGATGTCTACCTCCTCTGAGCTAATTTCTCGTTCAGCATTATCCTGCATGTCCTGGCTACTGTACAGATCCCTATAGACGGTATTCGTTGAAAAGTTTAGCGGTCAATTTCTTCGCTTGGCAACACTGGAAACGGCCACAGACATGGCCGATGCGCCACGGACACGGCGCAGCCTGGGCCACAGCGGCCGCACGCCCAAGAAAAAAAAAGACCGGCGTGCGTCATCTGCTCCGTTCCAACCCGATTCTAAACTGTGGCGCCAAGAGAGATGTTATTAATCGCACTCAAAGTGAACTCGGCGCAATTCTTTGTGTTCGGCGAAGAGTTCGTAACGTGAAACACAGTCATGTGTTTCACAGTCGTGCTTAGCTGGACAAGTGCCGCCATCCCGCGGAGCCCGACGTAACGAGTGACGGCGCACCGTGGCGTCTGCGATCGGCTGCCGGCGGCGCGGAGACCACGGGCCCACTCACACGGTTGCATGGAGGAGAAGAGGGGTGCCTTATCTGCGGTCCCTGCGCACAACGTCGCCTAGCAACAGACGCTTGGCC
This sequence comes from Haemaphysalis longicornis, assembly GCA_013339765.2. Taxonomy (NCBI): domain Eukaryota; kingdom Metazoa; phylum Arthropoda; class Arachnida; order Ixodida; family Ixodidae; genus Haemaphysalis; species Haemaphysalis longicornis. The sequence goes on along the minus strand of CM023450.1, from coordinate 153,313,297 downwards.
ACAGATATGGCGGCGCACACTTGGTTGCCTGCATGCATTCCACGCAATTGAATACCGAGGATAGGCTTCATATTATGCGATAACCCTGGCGTTGTGAAGGATGTGGAAGTGCTCGGAAGGGTAAAGTATAGTGACCATCGTATGGTAAGATCTCGAATTCAGCTAGATTTGAGGAGGGACCGTAACAAGCTAGTACGAAAGAAGCCGATTAATGAGTAACAGTAAGGCGTAAAGTAGAAGAATTCAGGATCGCGCTGCAGAACCGATACTCAGCTCTTACCGAGGAAGCCGAGCTTACGACACAGGAAGCCAGCGGAACAACCTTACAACGCATTATCACGGAGTGTGCAGTAGAAGTCGGGGGCACGATGGCTTAGACAGGATACTGGTAAACTTTCCCGGAGACGAAAGATCTAATTAGGAAACGGCAAACCATGACAATCTCCACCCCAGCTGACAGATTATAACTAACGGAGCTTTCTAAGTTAGAGAGAGAGAGAGAATAACTTTAATGAAAACCGGCGATGTTAGCCGAGCAGTCGGGCTGGCTTGCTACGCTAGATGAGAGAAGAAAAACGAAAAGAAAGAAAAGAGAAAAAAATGTGATAACGAGAAGATGTCATGACATACGGAAGTATAATATGTAGAGGATCGAATACGCTGTAAAGAACGGAGGTACCCTGAAAGCAGTAAAGAGGCGTCTTGGCGTGGGGGAAAATCAGATGTATGCACTTAAAGACAAGCAAGGCAATGTCATCACAAATAGGGATAACATAGTCACAATGGCCGAGGAGCTCTATCCTCGGTATTCAATTGCGTGGAATGCATGCAGGCAACCAAGTGTGCGCCGCCATATCTGTGGCCAAGCGTCTGTTGCTAGGCGACGTTGTGCGCACGGACCGCAGATAAGGCACCCCTCTTCTCCTCCATGCAACCGTGTGAGTGCGCCCGTGGTCTCCGCGCCGCCGGCAGCCGATCGCAGAGGCCACGGTGCGCCGTCACTGGTTACGTCTGGGCTCCGCGGGATGGCGGCACTTGTCCAGCTAAGCACGACTGTGAAAACACATGACTGTTTCACGTTACGAACTCTTCGCCGAACACAAAGAATTGCGTCGAGTTCACTGTGAGTGCGATTAATAACATCTCTGTTGGCGCCGCAGTTTAGAATCGGGTTGGAACGGAGCAGATGACGCACGCCGGTCTTTTTTTTTTTCTTCGGCGTGCGGCCGCTGTGGCCCAGGCTGCGCCGTGTCCTTGGAACATCAGGCCATGTCTGTGGCCGTTTCCAGTGTTGCCAAGCGAAGAAATTGAACCGCTAAACTTTTCAACGAATACCGTCTATAGGAGAAGCGTTCGGACATGTAGCTGACGCGTGAAGCAGCGCGTGTCGAGTGCACTTCTGCGACCCCTGCTGCCTGTCTTCCTCTTTTGTTGTCGTTGTTGTTGTTTTCTATTATGGCGCATACGCAATCAGGGGATTGGCCAAGCATCAGTGGTTATAGAAAAGAAAAAAAGCTTCTTATCTATTACGGTAATCGATGAAAATTATTTAAACGAATTTCAAAGTTTTTTTTTATGCCCTTGGCTACACAGCTTGAACAGAAAATTATAATCATAAAACAAAAAAAGGAAAACATGCAGAGATGTCTACTTTTGAAGAAATTTCATGAGACGCCACATGAAAAGAATCAAATTAGGCTGTATCTGTCAGAATTTTCAATGAAGCGCCGTAAGGCAGAACAAACATCCCGGCGTCAGAACCCGTTAGAATGATACAAGAGCCGGTACTGATAAGACTATCCCCAGATTACGAAGGGGAACCTCAATGAGCTGGCATCTGAGGCTTGAAAGTCACCGACAGGTCAAAAGCTAGTGGTCGACAGATTCGTCTTCATTGCAGTAACTGCCCAGAGCAGTTTTCGCCAGACGAAACCTGTGTAGATGTATGTCTGTTACATCTATTCATCTGGGGGCAATAAATGCACGTAATACCTCTAGGTCGGTTGAAGGGTAACAAGCGGGTTTCCACGAGAATTTCAAATGGTAGAAATCCCTCAACGACAGTTAAACTGATTCTTGCTGCCCTTGAAGCTTCAACAACCTACGGTACCTTAGGGCGGTTTTACAGGAGTTAGTTCAATGACGTTGACAGCAGGCCCAGAGAGTGCTATTCTTGCTAGTTAAACTGTGGCTTCGTTAAATTTGATCCCCGCATGCCCAGGAACCCAAAGAGGGTGAATTTCAGTAATAGAGGGGGGCGGGCATGGTCTGAACGTCCGTAGGAGATGAGTGTTTTTAGGGTAAGATATGGCTGAACATATGCTTAGGCAATCTGAAATTATGGCTGGAGACGATGTCAATATATCCAACTTACGTAGGGCCAAGACAATTGGCAAGAATTAAGCACAGAATATGGGGATGAAGTCAACCGGAAGACGAGCCGAAAAGGACCAGCTAAGGGGGGAGAAAACATACTTATTTCGGATTTTTCATCAGGTCGAGAACAATCTGTATATATCACAGAACCTTGCTGAATTAAGGCCAAATGAAATTGGAGGAGACAATTGAGCAGTAGGGCAGGATCTTGCAGTTTGGGGAAATATGTTCCGGAAATTGGTCGATAGTGGATTACCCCTGTCAAGAGATGGAATAACCCTGTTGATCGCAACACCTAATGGAAACAGAAAACTTTCTACTGGAGGACTTTGGGTACTATAGGATCTGGGCCACTGGTGCGCCATTAACGCAGGTGGCTCAGCCACAAAAAATAAACTGCTACCTGTTAACCCCAGCGCCATGCTCTCAGAAACGTTTCCACGGTAAGGATTCTAAACCTGTTTAATAAAAAAGAAACGCGGGCTTCGAAATTAAATAGCACATTGGCTACATTCTTAGGTAATTTGAAGCAGCAGTGAAGAGCCTGACGTTGCAGAAAAACTAGGCGACGAAGCTTATATGCCGCAGACTCCGAGAATAGCACACACCAGAACTCTAAAATAGGGTGTACGTACATTACATTCGTATATCATTAGAAGAGAATCTCGGCGCATTTGCCTCTTGCTATGGCAGACACACCTCGACATGCCAATAGTGCGAACATCCACATACGAACGAGGGACGGCACAGTCATCCCCAGGGTCGCCACTCTCCGGGTCCTCGGCATGCACATCGAGGCCAGCAGAAGCAACAAGACCGCGGTGGACCGCCTCGTCACCAAGATCGGCCGGCGGCGGCCCCGACTCATCCGGAGGGTGTCGACGTGGCCACAACGGAATGAAGGAGGCCAGCCTCCTTTCCCTGATCCAGTCCTTCGCGATGAGCCACGTCGCCTACGTCGGGGCGTTCCACTTCTGGCTGCGCCAGGAGAGGGACCGCATCAACGCGGCCATCCGAAAGGCGTACAGGACGGCCCTGGGCTTGCTAAATAGCACCAGCACGGCCCGGCTGCTTGAGCTCGGGGTGCACAACACCCTCGAGGAGATCAGCGAGGCCCAACGAACGGCGCAACTCGAGCGCCTCGCCACCACGAGCTCGGGCAGGCGTATCCTGAAACGCCTTGGGCTGGCGGGCACGTCGTCGCAGCAGAACGAGACAGCGCAGCAACAGCAGCGGCAGCAGCTCCAGCCGGAGGTGATGGGGCGACTCCGAATCCTCCCGCTGCCCCGCAACGTCCACCCCGACCGCAACCGCGGTCGCAGAGAGGCGAAGGCCCGCGCTCTCGCCGCAACGCACGCCAACGACCTGGGCGCCCTGTACGTGGACGCCGCCCGGTACACCGACCGACCCGACGCCTACGTAGCGGTGGTGGTCCGCGCTACCACGGGAGAAATATACAGCGCCTGCAGCGTCTGCGTGCCGTCCGCCAGCCAGGCGGAGGAGACGGCGATCGCGCTGGCGCTGACGGATCCGCAGTGAGCCACAGTGCTCAGTGATTCGCGGTCGGCAATCGCGAACTACGCCAAGAACAACGTATGTGAAAGTGCAGTGCGCGCGGTGAAGTGCAGTGCGGTGATCAGTGGAGCGGTGCCGGCCACCCACCTTCGGTGGTTCCCGGCGCACACCAACATCTGAGGCAACGTGGGCGACTGTTTCCCCAACCGCAACGAGACGGCGGACGCAGCCGCGTGAGGACTGACCAACCGCGCGGCGGCCGTCTCTTCCCCCCTGCCGAGCTCCGCGACAGAGGGAGGCCAACGCGAAGACAACGACGACGAAGACGACAACGACGACGTGGAGTGGGACCCGGAGCCCCTCCTCACGTACGGGGAGGTGCTGGAGTGGTACCGGCTCGGCCGGCGCACCGCTCCGGCGCCCCACCCGGAACTAACACGACAGCAGGCAGTGCTACTACGCCAACTACAAACAGATCACGCCGGCGCTCGCGCGTCACGTGTGCCCGGACGTGTACGCCAGTGACGTGTGCAGTGTGTGCGGGGAACATCGCGCAACTCTGGCCCACATCCTGTGGGACTGTGCAGTGCACCCCGTGGAAGCTGCCGACCTCTACGGCCGGCTGCCGGACACCATAACGAGTGCCGTATATTCGACGGACCTGGACGCACAAACTCTAGCCGTCCAGCAGCTCGAGGCTGCTCTCGCCAGGCAGAAGCGGAGCGAGTCGCAGACGGGGGAAAAGGGACGAACTCCCGAGTACCTTTCGCGCACCGCTCACGCCGACGCCGGCGGGGCCTAGTCGCGAAGACGTCGTGAACGTGGGTGGGATGTGGAGGCTCTGCGCATCCCGACCTCCCACTCCCTGCTGGCCATAAATAAAGTCTTTCTTTATCTCTCTCTCTCTCTCTCTCTCCTCTCGATAGTGCGTGTACCTTTAGAAGCAATGAGCGCTATATGCGGACTCCAGTCGAGCTGGCTGGCGTATACTACCCCAAGGCATGGGTGTAGCCAGAGGAGAGGGGGTGTTTCCGTGTCAACACACCCTCCGAAATTATTTATGCTCGCAGAAAAATGACATACACTGCGCGGGCGTCCGGTGCAGTCTCTATTCATATTTCTTTTTCGGTGGTGTATAACACCCCCGAAAATATATTTCTATCTACGCCACTGTCCCAAGGTATTTTGAAGAATCAACCTGAGGAATGATGTGTTGGCGGTAACAGAGAGTGACGTTAAATGAATTAGGGTGTCGGGAAAACTAGAACAGGGCACTTACTGACGTAATTGTGAATCAGATAATGGGTAATCAAGAGATTAAAGTATCCAAATATGACTGCCCAGAGGTCAGCCCAGCATTATGCAGGGCTGACTTCTTCGGTCTCAGTCTCAGTTTATTATTCGTAACAAAATATACAATACAGGGCCAGGAACCATGAGGTCCTGACCGCCGTCTGATGGGACGAAGACAACGGACATTCTTGCGCGGTGCATTCGTCTTTAAAAGGGATGACAATACAGTCTGTTCTCTCTCTATCTCTCTTCTTACCTTTTAGCAGCATAGCTGTTTAAGCTTGAGCTTGGTCCGGTGACGGTAGCAGAAAAATGGTGCAGCTCGCACTCGTGGTGCAAGGCTGGAGAAACAGCAGAGCTAGCGACTCCTACCTTTTCATTGGAGACCCAGCTGCTGCACCTCGCATAGATTTCCAAGCTTTCCGCTGAAAGTTCACCATGATTGGCAGGCCCGGATCGCTTTGTCCGCAGGCTTTCACATCTCTCCCAAAGTGGATCGCGTTAGCATGCGCTAGACCCCGCGGCCAGTGGCTTCGAGATCTCGGGGTCTCAGCGCGACCTGTCCTCTTCCCCCCAGTTCAGGCGCGGACGCACGCGAACCATATTCTTGGCATTTTTTAGATGCGAAGCATCTCTTGCTCGGGGGGATGTCCCGCGTCCGCGCCCCGTCCGCAGCGCCTCTGATGATGATTGTGGCAGGATGCCCATACGGATTGGCCAACCAAAGAATCCATCACGAGATAGCTTCGCGTTCAACCACCGTCGTCATCTTCCCGTAGGGGAACCGCTGAAGAAGAAGAAGGAGAAGACAAAGCTGCGAAGATGAGGGCGTGTGCGTTGCTCTCAGCCGGTGCACCAACGTCAACAACCTTTACCTCACCAACGCTGACGGAGACTACCGATTCTACCACAGAGACGACAACATCGACCAGAACATGATGGACGAGTTTCGGCGCCTCGAGAACTTTGTTCACCGTAACACAAAAGTACTTGCGTGCCTTTGCCCCCGGTGTGGACCCGGACGCGTAATTCCCTCTGGCGCTACTAAACACCAGGTCACTCAACATAACGGCAACACAATGGAACCACACGGGACCCCCATGATGCTTCGCATCCTCATCAGGGTTCCCCACGGGAAGATGTGTAATTTTTTTCGAGCTCCTCACGTAGCGCACACCCACGTGCAAGCCTGGACGACGCCGGGCGCTCCTTACGAGGCGCATGCACACGTGCGCTCGGTATTCTTTCTTTGTATATTCTTGCGAATACATTTTTCGAACGCCACCAGGACCAAGCTCAAATCTTAAACAGCTATTCCCATTAAAAAAAGTACAAGAGAAAAAGAACTGCGCCGCCTGTAAAGGATGCACCCCGGCAGATATGGTATTATAACGGTGAAGCCGACTTTCATTCCTGCTCGAGTGTGAGCACAAGGGGCTTATGCGTATGCGCGCCCTGTACTATACCAATTTAGAGGTGATATTCTTTCTTGCGCTACTCAAACGCAAAAAGAATGGCGCGGCTTGCACTAGTAGTACAAGTCTGGAGAAACAGCGGAGCGGCGGTTGACCTAGCTTCATCCCCCCTGGCATTCGCTGTCAGTGTGGGGGACGGATAGGAACGGCCTTGAGAAACCCAGCTAAACTTGCCCTCACCCCTAACACTTAGCCTAGCCCAGCCTAGCCAGAATATCGGAAAACCTAACAAAACTTAGTAAAGCCTAGCGAAACATAGCAAAACTTAGAAATACCGGTATAAGCTGGGTCGACCCCTAGCTCCGCTGTTTTTTTACGGGCTGCGCTCATTTTTTTAACCCATGTCGATACTACCGTTGCAAAATAATACATTTCCAGCTTCTGAACAAGACGTAAGAATGCGATTACGCTGTAGCCACTCTTCAACAATATGCATTCCTTCCTCGGGAATCAAAAACCGGGACAACCTGCTGTTGTCCGTTGCCATTCGTGAGAGCATCTCACCTCAACAAGTAGCGGAAACAGTGACAGACGTGTTATCAGTGACACGGCCACTTGTCGACGACCTTTTATTTTACACCCGCATTTATCCCCTTATGGAACCCATTGGTCCAGATTCACCGTCACCTTTCAGAAAATGAGGCCACAGACATAGCGCACCTGGGCCCGACGATATAATCGTCAAACAACTTTGCAACGTACCAGTGAACCATTAAGAAGTCCTTCTAGGCCAGAATAACTGCTCTTGGAGCTCCGGGTGCATCTCTCCTGAGTCACGCCATCCTGAAATCGCATAAAAAGCCAACAACCCATACAAGTCTGCGCCCAGCATTTTTCACGTCTTCCCTGTTTAAGGTGGTTGATGGCACCCTGAAAAGCCTTCTGTAGGGGCGGATCTAGCACCGTCAACTTCTCTATGAATGTCGCCCTACACAACGTTATCTACCGACATCAGCAAGATATAATGTGCACATCCTCACCTTTCCTTTGTATCGCAACCAGCACCGATGTCCGTAAGGAATTGCACGATATCCCGCACTCTCCAGCCCTCTCTACGACAGTTTGGTATACATACACGCAGACATACAATTCATCGCTGTGTTCTTTGAAAATCATACCTGTTGTGTGCATATCGGCGAAGCGCATGATGTCGCGCACCACAACCTACCTGGCGTTCCACAAGGAGCTGTCCTGTCTCCACTGCTATTTAATGTAATTTTTAAACGCCTACCATCTCTTTTATACACGGTTCCTGACCTCAAAAATGCAATGTATGCGGATGGTAACACACGGTGAATGTACTCGGGGTCCCCTAGTTATCACTGACGTGACGATAAAGATGGGCCCAACATCACACAGGGCTACGTTCGGTATGTCGGACTCGCTCCTCCACCTGATTAGACTTACTTGTGGTTATCTTCGGTGGCCGCCGTAAATTGGCTATGGAGGCCGAAAAAACACTTCGTCCAACTCGCGCTTTCCTGTTCTTCGTTCGCTGACCGCAAGAGCATGCTAGTTCTCGGCTTTTATTTCGACTAAATCAGCCGCTGTGACATCTGGTTTGAACGTTCTATGTGCACCGCAAAAGAACCTAATTATTTGCTCCACAAAGTAGGCCGCCACCCACAGGGAGTTATCAAACGCGATCTACGCGTCTTTGCGAGGGTTTTTTCTCTCTTTGCATAATGAATAGCCGTGCACACTACTCCCTTACCCACACCTAATGAGTAGGGCGATAGACAGAGTCAATGATGAACTTCAACGAACGGTCACTGGCCTCCAATGCTACACAAAAACAGAAGTCCGAACCAGCTGCGGTCGGATGGCACGATGGTTTACGCACTGGTTTACGCACTGCAATGTTCACCGATGGCCGTACTCTAACACTAACCAACCTTTCGTTTTTTTACCCCTGCAAGAGGTCAATTTTGTGGTGTATGTCGTGTGAGGTGAGAGCTTCCACCGAAAAATACATGTGTCTCTAATCAGGCTTTCTGCTCTGACGCGCGCTGTGAAGCGGCCCAGTCACCACCCACGATATTCTCGGACGAATTAGAATTACCTGAATCATGCAAAGTTGGGGCCAAACTGACGTGCATACTTACCTGAAGTCCGGCACCGCAAGCTTGTGGCGGCCCGAAGTAGATGCCAGAACAACTTTATTTAGGTGCTGTAGTTACTGTAAACTCTCGTTGAATTAAAGAAAGTCGAACGTACGGGGTGTAAAACTGCTCAGTTCTAAAACGGTTGCAGGCACACAAGATGTTCTCTCTGCCCGCATCACACACGTTTCAGGCAAGAAGAATACAAAAAGGAAAGGTGGAGGGTAAGGAGAGCTATCGAACTTGCAAAGGTATAAAGGAACGTCCGTAAAGACAGCACGCAGTTCCTGCAACAAACTTCAATAAAAGCTCGTAGTACTGGCTGTCGGACATGCAGCGTCTGGAAACAAACCGCCGACTGGCTTTACTGAGCACGGTTCCGAAAATAATCTTCGTTGACAAACACAGCCCCAGTAGCTGACAGGCAGTAATCTGGACGTGCTGACCTGTAAGGACAGATCCAGGAACCTGCTCTGAGTGCTCAATTCCGGTGGCTGGGGCGGACGCCCATCCTCTCATTACGCCTTGGCACCGTTCGCGGGGCTGCTTGATTACTTTTGACGGACGTGCAAAACAAAACCATAGAAACCGCGCTTAAGCCTTGAAGTAGCTTGTGAAAAAGCAACTATATTAAAGCAGGATGTATTTAAAGACTTATTGGTCCCTTTTAGATTCAGAAAACTGCGCATTTGACGGGGCTAAGCAAGAAACACACAACACAGAGCTTGTGTTGTGCGTTTCTTGCTTAGTCCCGTCTTCTGCGCTGTTTTCTGCAACTGAATTACAATACGTGTCATGCTTGAATCTGCAGCTCTATTAAACGCAATGTTGCACACTTCTGTTCCATCCTCATTTCAAACGCACCCTTCCAGACAGAAAACACACGCTAGCTACGAAACTACTACGTGCACCCTGTAAACATTTGTAGTGAGTACGCGGAAACCATACAGGTAACAGATTTTGTCTGGGTGAGCGTGGTGAGTCCATGCTGTGTTTTAAGAGATTGAACTGCCCTGGAAATCATGATCATGGTGACATTGCAGCCTGTGCGGAACCGGTTCGCTGTAGGGAAAACCACTTGGAGAAACGGAGCCGTGATGAATCTCTTGTCGGCGGCCCTGCAAGACGTCTGCAATCAGTCAACAACAAATGTGTCAACGCACATACACGCCCACATATAGAGGAGGACCACAGCGTAGCATTGTCTCTCGGTTTTATTACTTCCTTTTCCCGGAACATTATACATAACAGACTTCTCTCCTCCCGACCTCACATTCTTTTGTTTTCCCCGCCTTGAACGTTTGCATATGATTGCTGAAGACCACTGTGTTGGTCAAAGCCGCGCGAGCCCATACGCAGCCAGCACCGAGACCCCGTGACTTCACGGTTTCCCTTTGCTCCGTATTTTCCTGTTTATGCATCCACCTTCGTTCGTATTGGCGTAATCCGCAGAAAGGGTAACAAGACCGCCAAAAGTTCAACTAAGAACTGCCACGCGTTTTCAGCGCGCACAAGCGCGCGGCACTGCTTTATTCGCTTAAAATGTGCTCTTTGGCTTGTGGACCCTTAGTGGGCGGGCAGGCGTGCCAGGACCTCCATGAGCCAGCTCGCCATCACGAGTTGCGCATAGCTGATGCTCGTTAAATCTTGTGTCTAAAAGATAAACCGAGCCGTGCATAGCGCCACAGACCCTTCAGGTCGCAGCTGTAGACATTTGTGGAGGTTGGTTACCCAGGCGACCTCACTCATTATTTGTTTTTGTTTTTATCTAAGACGTACATTTTTCTGACGCACCTGTACGCTGCGCCATTATCTCGCCCATACACTCTGCGACAGCATACACCATCGCTGCTCAGGTTTCTACGGTTCCCTCAGCACAACGAAAACCTGGGGCAACGGCGAAACGACCGGAAGCTCACCTGTGGCTTCGGAATAAAGTCTGGTGCCAACAGCCGCAACAACGACACCATCAACATCAACAACAACAAGCGAAGAACTTTGCTTCGGCACTGAATTGACGGCATTCTTAAAATGAGCGGGCACGCGGCGCTTCCCTTAGGCACTGTTCGCCTCTAGAAACTCTTGGAAACCTTCGAACGACTATTTCGCTTAAATTTCAAGTACGCAAGGAACAACACAGAAGCGATGGTTGAAGAGAACATTCGACTAATCATGCGTGAAGAGAATGTGGTTATTTGAACTATGCTTACTGCAAACACCCGTAGTAATATTTTAAAAAGTTGCAATAATTCCTTAAGCATGGTCCAGGGCATACAAAAAACGGTAAATGTAAACAACATCAAATATAGCTTTGTTCTTTTTGTCCAAAACGCCTGTGGACCTTTCGGGCATGGCGACCTGTGGACGTCTGGAAGAGCAGCCCCTCCTCTTCGAACAGCAATGCAGTAAAGACGGTAGAGTGCTGCGTATGGGCCCGTGCAGCTGTGATTCTTTTTTCTCTCTCCCCCTCTTCTCTCTCCCTCTCCCTCCTTTCTCCCCCACTCACTCATTTTGTTTGTTTGCAAACTCGTTCGATATAGTTGTCGTTCTATTTGTAAACATTGGTTCTATAGAGCTCTGTCAATAGGTAACTCTGAAAAAACGCACCGTGCACACACAGCGTTCGCTCTCTCTCGCTCTCTCTCTCTTTCTCTCGCTTAACATTCAATTAACAAAAGGAAAAAGAGCAGGAGGGAACTCGGGGGGGCCGCGCCCAATCATCCAGACCTCGGCGGCGGTTGACCGACTCGGTGAACATCGGATACGACATAAGTGTCCGGGTGCCTGTACCTTTCGCCATTTTTTTACTCCCAGTTATTCTATCTTTAATTCGGAGCAAATGAGGGTGGCAGTGCTCTGATTCTCAGAATTACGAGGAAATTAGTTGAATTATTGCAACCGTAGCTGCGAAAGCATGTTGTGTTGTTTTAATTGCCATATAACGTCAAGGGGCGTTTCCCCCAGGTCGTGCTGATGGAGCACATTAAGCGTCGGATACAACTCCTCTTTTGTGTCGCATTTTCCAGTACTACACAAATCTGACCGTTATTAATTACAATCAAACAGTTCATGTTGGCCTCCAGACATCTGAAACCTTAAAGATGTCTAGATACGGATGACGTGACGTGGTGCTGTTACAGAAAGAGTACTTTCTGATGTCTTCACAGAAACGTGAAAAACAATTTGAGTTCCGATTTAGTTTCTCCGCTTTGTGCGATCTATGTAGGGCGAATGCTTTAAAACAGGCAATGGGGAACAATTTAAGATCTAACGCTTCTTCGCAGATTAAAATGCGTCTTATCACGTTCTGGCGTATGAGTTGAATCCTGTGACTTCCGACTCTATGTTGTCATTGCGTAAACAAGTAGCATTTCATTTGCCGTGCCAGATGCATCAAGCACTTTTTTTGTCACTACGTCCCGTGAGGTATAGTTGAGCAGTTGGCTGTCTGTGTGATAGTACTCCAGCACCCGGACAATTCTCTTTTGCCCCTAGGTGGCGCTAGCTGGTTGGCCCCGGCTGTGCGTCGCCGTACGCGAGGGACTGAAGAGGTGAGCATGTGCGCGCGTAATTTACACGGCGTGTGTATACAAGTGGCGGCTGAACGAGAACTTGGCTGCTTGATTGAGGCTGTTTCAAGTGGATGAGAAAGAACAACAGCAACAACAACAACAACGAAAACAAAGAGGCTGAGGATGAGAGCATGCTGCGCGCACAGCTCGGCTGGTCAACGCTCGCCCTTCGACCCGGCCAACCCGCTCGCTATTTTGCCGACGTCTGGGAGATTGGGCGCCGCCTCGCAGAATATTCAACACTCTATAGCGGTGGATATAACTATACGCGTGCTCCCTGTCTCCGTCCCCTGGCCAATCAGAGGTCTTCGGGCGGCCTCGACGAACCGCTGTCTCGATAGGGTCCGGTCATCGTAGAGCAAACCCCCTCGGCGACGTCGTCTGGCAGGTACGCGACTACGATGGGCCTTTTTTCCGTGCTTGCTTTTGGGGAACCAATCGGCTGCGTAAGGTTCAATTGGGCAATCGATGTCACTACGACCACGTGGTAGTCAATGCGCCTTGGTTTTCTCTCAGATTTCGGCCCCGATCGCTCGTTAATGTCGTCTTGGGTGAGGCGTCTTAAAGGCATGTATTATTTTGATTATTTGCAGTTGCTTTCTTAGTGCAGCTGCTACAGCTGTTGGGATAGCTTGAAGCTAAAAGTTTGTGGCTATAAATTGCGACGTGCACCGAAAAAGGAAAAATAAACCACTTGGAGTAGGACTGTTTTGGTGTCGTCTTAAGAAGATGCAGCTTCGAGTTTCAAGGTGCACAGTTTAGCGTGAGGCCATATCAATTAGGCTTTTCGTCATTGTTATATTATTACAGTTTTGAGAAGGGTCCCACAATTAGTCTCCTTTTTGTTCTCCTTCAAGCTCCATCGAGCTGCATCCGGGATGATGATGTTGCGTCACATGGCAGCTGTGACCAGACCTTATCGGGGCGGGGCTCTATGAGTCGAGGTCGACCGCCAGGTGTCGCCTCTGCGTTGGCCGAGGGCGCGGCGACGCTGCGCAGAACGCCAAAACGATGCGCGCCGTCGTAACACGCTCAGTACGCCTCTATGCAGATTATAACGCACCCTCGAAGAAACAACAATACCTCAATGAACAAACGGAAACAGCAAAAACTATACATATTATACTATACAAGAACTCTTTCTTCGAAAACCTAAAAACATGGAAAATTTTCAGGCCGCTTTATGCAGCGCCCACTTAATTTCCTGTTTTTCCACTTTTTGTTACGTGTGTGTCTGTTGTCGTCGCGGTATAGAGTTATTACGAGTCCACGTCATGGCGTGCATTTTTGTTTTGTTTCTGTGTGCGCGTTGTCGTCCATTTTTGTTTTTGGTTCGTTCGGCCACTAGTCCAGAGGATTTCTTGTCTGTGTCGTCGCCGTCGTCGTAGTTTCGGGTCTCGCGTCACTTCGGTCCTCTCCGTGTCTTGGGGGGCGGAGACCTCGACGACGCAGACACGTGAAGGATTCTCCTGCATGTTGCTCCTCCTGTTCTGTTTCGCACCCACAAGCACACTCAGACACGCCGGAAAATTTGTTTGCCAGACACACCACCACCACCACCACCACCACCACCACCATCACCACAGGGAAATCAGGTACTCATAAATGGACGTTGTATGGCTAACAAATCCCACAAGCAGATGATGAGAAATTTTTGTGTCCACCTCCCCCGCGCTACCGCTCTCTCCCGCCCCCTGTTTTGTTCCACCCAGATACGAAAAAAAAAACAAGACAACAGAAACAGTGTTCGTCCTCGGACACGACACGCGCGTTAACTATAAACACGGAAAGCGAGAAAGCTGGGTTATTCTCCTACTTCTGGAAAAAGAACGGCGCATCGACATCACGGCGATGCGCAGGATGCGAAGGTGTCGTTTGTCGTCCGCCCTCCTGCATTTGTTTGCTATTTTTGTTTGTCTGTCTGTGTCTTTGTTTCCCGTCCGCGAGCACGGACACGCACGCACGCACGTGTGCGCGCACACACACAACACCTGGTGTTCAGCGAATGAAGTCAGAGCGCTGCACAGTCTTGCAGCTACTTGATGTCGCTGGAAGCGTTTTATGGCGCCATGACGTGGGCATTGTGGCTGTCGATTAATTTTGAATTCCTGGCTGTTACTCCGGTGTGGATGACAATAGACAAGTCTTAATCACACGTGACACGGTAAATTTTGCCTTGAACACTGAAGTCTTTAGTAACTACTAGCAGCTAGACATTGCCATAGCTTTGTCGCCATTGAAAAACAAAGTAACGATGCTCTAACTCTATACCTTGTTCGCTTTCAGTACTTGTAAAAACATGTAACACGATAATTGTGATATTCATTCAAGCAAGATATTTTCTAGTAGGGAATGCCAACGTTATAAAGTCCGGATGTGTTGTGGGACGTTGTTCCGGTGAGAAAGCATGTAAGCCCGAAGTAAACAGGAAGAAGTAGCAGGAAATAGTTTTTGCTTACCATTCCCGCTTCTTTTTTTTTTCCACCGCCTATAAGAGTTTATCTCAAAATATGTACCGGTGTTACATCGCAATTGATAAACATAATCTCTTGCTGTCGTAATTTTTGTTTTCTTCTTGCTGGCTCACGCACACAAAGCAAAAGTCTCAGATATCAGTTTCGCCACGCCTGCAGTTCGCTTCACTTCCTAAATATTTGTCATAACCAGGCGAATCGTCACGAAATAAGTTATTCCAGAGCAAATCAGGCTGATAATAACTACTTTCGACCTCTCACCGCTAGTAGGCCAATATTGTGCCTGCAAACAGATTGTTACCACAACCTTAGCCAATGATATGCGTCCTTAATGGCCGCTAAAGTTCGCCACGTCCGCGCTTTTACAGCGTGATACATTTCAACATCTGTGTATCGGGTACTGCAAGACCGAAGCTGTTCACCAAAACCTGAAGTAGCCGAGAAAGAGAGGCGGGGTTAGGGACAGGGGAGTGCCTGCACCGAGGACGACCCATAGAGGAGAAAACTCCGAACGCAGTTCCTAGTCTTTTGGACGACGACAGCGACTGGAAGACAGAGAGACGTCACTCCCGTTCCACGCGGGTTGCACAAAACGCACGCGGAGAGTCAGTCGGTACAGCAGGACGGAAGCTCACGCTCTGCCCCTTTTTTATTTCATTTTCGCCCCGTCCCTTTGTGCAGCGCGGCAGCGGCTACTGCGCCACGGGCGCAGCGCAGTCACAATCGCTCAGAGCTTCTTCGCGAGCGGCCCGGTTCGGTCGCCTTTGTGTGGCCCGGGCCGACCGTTCGGGTCCGCTTAGGGGCCCCCGCGCATCCCGCCCGCGCGCGAGACGGGCTTTCCTGGCGGCGCCCGGATTTGGTTGATAATAGGGCCCCTCCCCCCTTTTTCTCCCTCTTTCCTCCCCTTACTCCCCAACCCTTCCCTACCCAGCGCGGCGCGCATAGGCACGCCGATCGAGTTTTATCTACCGCTCCCTCTCTTCCGCTCCAATTGAGCTCCTTCCTTTTGTGCGCGTCCTGCCTCCTCCGCGCAATCGGCTTCTTTTCGTTTCCTCCTCCCTCCTCCTCCTCTCCATCCCCTTTCTTGCCCCAGCGATGGAGTCTTCTGCTGCTGCTGCGCGCAGCTTTGGTGCGGCGGCGGCGGCGGCACCGCAGACAGGCGCCTCCGGCGGCCGCGCTCACGTTAACGCCACGGTGACCAATAGCGCCGGACAGTGACAAATCGCCGGCGCCCACGGAGAGCCAGTCAGTCTGAGCGCATGCTCCCCGCGCGGCAACAGCAAGGCGGCCGAGAAACGATCAAGGAGCCGAGAAGAAACGGTGCAGGGGAAAGGCGTCGCCCTCCTTCCCCTTTCCTTCTTGCATGCAGCGTCGTCACGCCTGCCCCCGTTCGCGATGTGTGTGCAGTGACAGTTATTGTGACACGTCCGAGAAACGCGCCGGCTGCCCGGCTGTCTGCACGTCGTCGTCAGCGTCCTGCTCGGAGGAGACTTCCCCTAACTCCCTCCTCTCCGGTTGCCCTCTGCAGGGCACCCACCCCCGACACTCTTTGCTTCTTTTCCCGGCCTTTACATTTTTGTTTTGGCTTAGAGTGGTCTCGAGCTTGACCGCTCTATTTTTGTAAGAATTTTGGTGTCCCCCTTTAGTGAACGCTCGAGCTCTACACGTGCACGAAGACACTCGTCGAGTGGTTGTATCTACGGCCGAAGTTCAGCTCCGCAGCTTACAAAAAAAAAAAAAAGACAAAAAGAAAAACACTCGCTATGGTTTGTTCGCACGTAGGGCTAACTGGCAGCCAGCATCGCGCGATGTGATGCCATCCTTGATTCACGCCAGGAATATGCAGGGCCGCCAGACAGGGGCCTCAAGGGGGGCGCTGAAACCGGCTCCTCCGTCTCGCTGCGTATTTTTTTACTTTGTAACAGTGAACTTACGTTAGTTTCGTGACTCTTTTTGTGTCGCGCTATCGCCTGTCCCTCACGCTTCCGGGATATAATAAAGAAGTGGTAATTTTTGAGGCACAACAGCATGAAGTGTCCCAGCCAACCATGCGAAATGTAATGGTTGTGTTGCCTCACTAGTTCTCTCGTTAAGCTGTTGAGCATTTAACTTAGTTAACTCCTTCAGCAAAACTGAACTCCCTTGAGGTAGTTCACAGCGACCTAAGCGAAGCACTTGAAGATCTAGGTTTTTGACTCGCATCCTCCTGGCCCACCGGGCTTCAACCGAGGTTCAGGCACTGACGTTTTCTGAAGCCTGGCCGACAAATTTGTCAGCGGGAACATTTTGCACTCAACCGCTACGCAAGGCGACGGCAAACAGCTGAGCAGAGCTTTTTGTTAAAACATGATACGTGCGTGTTGCTGCTTTGAAGGTAGGAAGGACGAAAGTTGCAAGTAATAGCGGAAGTCTTGTTTCAAGGCCACTACGAACGTTTGCACTGACTCAGGCGTCACGGAGCTTTCTCTTTCCGGATGAGTGCTGACTCGGCCGAGACGCCTCGTCGCAGCTTTTAAATCGTCGCTGAATAAGAAATAATGCGCTACTTATGCGGGCTTCGACCTAATTAACAATGTGAACATCCGAATAGTTTTCTTGTGAGCCAATTGGAAAGCGGGTAGAAACGACAAAGATAAGGACGCGCACGTTTGGAGGGCCCAGTAAATGATTTTGGCGAATGCGAAAGTACATTATCCCCGTTTCCTACAGTCTGTATAGTTTTACAAGTGGGGAACACACCTGAGTGTAATCGACATCATTTACTAATGCATTACTACTTCACGTCACGTCAAGTTGATTTTGTCTGCTGCACACGATTTTCTGAAATTTTTACCCTGTATAGACTGTAAATTTTCTAGTTGTCCCTAGCATCTTGCCCTGTGTCGAATAAAAAAAGAAGTCAGGGGCATTTATTTCCCAACCGATATTCTATAGTAACAGGCCCTCCAGGACGACAGCTTGGATAGATATGCTTACTTTTGTTAGATGTGATGTTGCTCTGGGCGAACATGGTTCGTTCGATAGGTCCATTCGATAGGCGAAAGGGCTCATTCGATAGGACTCCATTCAACTGCTGTAAGTCTAAGCGTAGCTTCTAGAGCGTCTATCCTTGTTTTCACAAAATGCAACAATACCCGGCCCTAGCTAATGGTGGTTAAACTTTCCACCGTCATTGTCGGAGGTTGTAATCCACGAGCCAGCAAAGCGAACACCCTCACCGCGCCAGTCGGTATACCAGTGCATGCGCCGCGACGGAAGTGTGTGCGCGTGCGTGCGCACGTGTGCGTGCAAGCGCTGCGCACCAGACTGCATGTATGTGTGCGTGTGAACGTGTGTATGCTCATCGTGTAATAACAAAAAAAGCAATGGCAAGAGTGACCTAGCTTGGAATTCGTCGCCACAGCTGTCTGGCTTCTTCTCGCGCCCGACACTGCAACGCGCGCATTGTATAGTATACATATACACACACACATATATATAAGTATATATATATGTATATGGTTGTCCCCTTTTCACACTCCCAGCAGTCACCGGGGTCGTGGAAAACACAGGAGTCTTGAGCCCTATCGGGAGGCAGAGCGCCAGACCTCTCCTCCCCTGCAGCTATCGTTCCCAAGAGTTCTCGGAGGGGTGCCGCAGGGCTCATCACTGAGGCCGCTGCTGTTCTCGCACTTCTCTTGTGGCACTGCTGCTGCTGCTGCTGCCCCGTCCGGTGAATGGTGGCTGAGTGGAGGCACACGGGTCGTCGTCGTCGTCATAGCCACTCGTCCCGCGGGTCTCCGGCACAGCGTTTTCGGCGACGCGCTGTGTGTTGTTGGCGGCGTCGCGCGAAGGAAGCACTGGGATTGGCCCACCTCGGAGAAATTAACACAAAACGGTGACAATGGCTCCTCCGTCGTTGTAGTAGAAGCTGCTTTCTTCCCGTTTCTTACCCACCCCACCCGACCCTCGCTTTAGGTTCTCGCTGCTAGTGTGCGTGTGTGTGTTCATCAGGTATGCTGCGTTGTTCTAAGCTCGCGTTTTTGTTTTGTCTGTGTGAAAAGCGTGTTGCTAGATTGTGTTTTCGGCGCTCGGTTTTTCCGCAGTCAGATGTCAGACGGTAGATAAATCAATCTGCCTGAGAACGCAACGCCGGGGTTTTGCGTGCATTTCGGCGCGCCTAGTCATTCAGAGATGTCGTACATTAATTGCGCCGTTCGTGTCTGCCCCAAGGACACGTAGGCAAGAGTTTGTTCAATATATATATTCTGCACGCAGCACTACTTAACTAAATGCACGGGAGTTCGCCAAGGGCATTAAGGCCATACGCGCCGAACAAGATTTGTTGGCTACAATATAACACGTGCGCATATAACAAGTGTAGCTGAACGGACTGTTCACCAGGTACGCTATTGTCTTTCGCATCGGTCTCTCTTCGGACAAGTGCTGCGGAGATGATCACGAGGGATTTAATTCTGAGCCTCCGTGTTTTCAACTTCGCGTCCGTATCTTCAGGATGCCACTCTCTTTTAGCGAACAATTCGACGTCCACAGAACGAGCTTGGTCCTAGACGTGCGTTCCCAACTTCCAAAGGGCATACGGACATCCGCTGCCTTGTATTTACGGTCTACGTTTGTTTAACCTAGATTTTATTTTTGATTTTTGGCTACGACGTGCATATTAAGAACTCGCCAGCTGTAGCCGAGCCAAGTGCGTACTAATTCAATCGCAAATCCCTCGAGTAGTGGCGGGGAATGCAGCGCAGCAAAATAAACTCTCGTCTGCACTTTCTATTTTTCGCCGCTACTTATGCTGCTGCTGCGGCAGAGCGCCATCTTCCCGCTGTAACTCCTTCTTCTCCCGAGTGGCGGCACAACAAACGGCAGCGATGAGGTTCTTTTGGCGCCTGGCTGCATCCGAATGTCGCATGTAGCGGCGTCTGAACGCGTCCACCCGATTTAACGTTGGCTATGTGTGTGTGTTGCGCGCGCGCGTGTGTATGAGTGTGTGATAAATGCGCCTAAATGCGTGCCGGAAACCCGGAGAGCCGCGCCCACCCTCCCTCTTCCTGGTGGGCGGCGGCGCGCCGTGGTGGTGGCCGGCTCGTTGTTGCTGTTGCTGAAACTTGGCGTGGGTGGCGCCCACCACGACTTGGCCGCCACCCTCGAGAGGAGGAGAACCCGGAGGCGCTCGCTGGTCCTGCCGGTTCTTGACAGGTGTGCGCCGGCCCTGCGTTAGAAAGAGGAAGAAAAGAATTACGAGGTTGCCTGGGCACTCTTCATGATGTAGGATGTTGGTTGCCAACAACCGCCTGTCTTCTCTATTATAATAATCACCACCACCACCATCACAATGATCATCATCATCATTTCCCTTCTGCACCTGTTCTTCCCCCCCTTTGAGACACCCTCGCATCCCACCCTCCCCATTCTCCACTTTGGGTTCAGCCCATACTTTTTGCAATCAAGTTTATTAGAGCGAAAGCTTTTGTAGTGGGACCGATGGCGTTCTGTCAAAAAATTAATGCATTTCTCCATAGACCGGTCGGTCGACCGAAAAGCTTTGATGAGATCTCTGGACACGCGGCGCGTGCGTGAAGCCAGGCTTCGATTGTGGGAAAACTGCTAGTCGAAAATCGCGAAAAGGGAACGGTTCTAGGTGAGACAATACACTGATCGATCATGAAAAAGGAGTCTTTACCTTTATCTTAAGCCTGGTTATGTCCTCTGCTGGACGAAGGCCTCTCCCAAGGATCTGCAACCTCGACTATCGAGTGCTTGAAGGCCGATAGTGTGATTAATCATCATCACCAGCCTATCTACGCCCACTGCAGGGCAAAGGCCTCTTCCATTAATATCCAATTACCCCGGTCCTGTGCTAACTGCGACCAATTTATCCCCGCAAACTTCTTGATCTCATCTGCCCATCTAACTTTCTGCCGCCACCTGCAACGCTTGCCTTCTCTAGGGATCCACTCTGTTGCCCTTAGTGATCAACGGTTATCTTGCCTTCGCATTACATGCCCTGCCCACACCAATTTCTTCTTCTTAAATTTCTACTAGTATGTCCTTAACACGCGTTTGTTCACTGACCCACTCCGCTATCTTCTTGTCCCATAATGTTACACCCATCATCTTCCGCTCCATTGCTCCATTGGTAGTGTGATTACACTATATATAAACCTGTTCACGCATTAATCTGTAATAAGATTCGGACATGTTCTGGGCTGGGTTGCGCATGCGCAGTTACCTCTTTCTGTGGAATACGTCAGTTAGAGGGCCGCTAGCACAGCCCACTGATAAAACGGCAGCTCCCAGAACGAAGACGTTAAAAAGGTCTATACTGTGACAATCACATTATCGGCCTTCAGGCACTGCAGGCTGCAGATCCTTGGGAGGGGTCTTCGTCCTGCAGAAGACATAACCAGGCGATAAAAGACGAAGGCGTACAATAGTACATATACCTTTAGCTCATAAACCACGTATCGGTACACATTTTGATGGTTAGTAGGTGCGTTTACTTAGTGCGCGAAAGATCGTCGCATGGGTTTGTTCGTCGTTTGCGATTTGGGCCTTTGCAGGTTTGACGACCGATTGAACGCACTTTCAGCGAACGCTTTGACGCACTTTTAGCTTTCGCACTTCTCTCAACTTTCTTTGGGAAGGGATGGTCAATTAATTATTTCCCCGCTTTCGCACAGCTCGCGTCATCTGTCGTTACACCCAGCCGGCCAACATGAGTCACCTGGTGTGGGACTGTGAACGACTGAAGGACGCACGTTACAAACATCGCCGGTCATCCGTAGCTACATACGAGGACTGACTTCGGCCAACACGCGACCACAAAAGAATTCTACTCTCACTGTGGACATTTGCGTGTGAAGCCTCCATAGTGCGACGCACTTAATCCCCTTCCATTTTCCCCCTCCCACCGCAACAGGCCTAGTGCCGTCCTATTCATAATAAATTTTACAACAACAGCGGGCGTCGTTTTCTTTATCTTTTGTTTGTGTTGAAATTGGAGCAGGTTGGGCCGAATTGCTTTCTGTTAGTCTCTCGTTGGTCGGAGAATTTCATGTCTTTGTAAGCAAGCAACCCAGCAGTCCTCCCCCAAGACACCGAGCGCATGCGCCAGGAGTGATAAGACATACAGCATAGAGCTCAGTATTGGTGTAAAAATATCGCAAACAAGCATCGAAACCGCATGATGGATGATAAGACACCTGTGAGCAATGGAAACACCTTTAAGTGTCCCTGGTAAAGATCAAGGTTTGCAGCTGCTCTCGAAAAGGGGGTTGACGTCATTCGAGAGCTTGCGCAAACGTCAGGCTAGGCAAGACCCAGCAGTTCTCTGGCGAAGACGCCAAGAGAGCAACAATCTTTTAGCGTTCCTATGTGGCTTTGATAATGCAATTTAGCTTGCCCCCCACTTATAATCTTTTCTTATTCGTCATGTTATATTAGCTTAAAATGACAGATGAAGGTTTTTTACTTTAACTTAAAACACGTTCGTGAAGTTGCGTTGCCTCACTTATAGTCTGTTCGACAACGTCCTACTTGTGCCAAACATGAAGCAAATGTCCCACCACAACGATTTAATGCCACAAGGTTTACGTCGCAATAAACAGGGATTTAAAAACACATATGAGTGGTGAGCAAATTTAGTTACTCTTTTCGCGCCTGTATGGCCAGAAGGCTAACAAAAGCCTTCTCAGGGCAAGGTTCGAACTCTCTTCGTTCACTTGGTTTCAAAATGAAATTTGAAAAATGTCAGAATAAAATATATGTCGCCGATTGATAGCTTCTGCAGGTATCTTACCAGAAACTCCGTTTAAATCGAGTTTTACCATAACATGTCATGTTTGTCTTGCTCGGAGCAACATTGATCAAGAAACAAAATACCTGAATACGGCACAGTTGTCCGCCCACCGGCACACATGCACACGAATACTCATATGTATATACGCGTATACCTTGTAACTTACGTTGGTACAACATTGGGTGACATATAGGGCAGAAAAGCAGGTATGTTTCGGAATATGAAACCAATTACTGTTATGCAAAAAAATAATGGTAAATAAGTAGCATAAGTAGCAAGCAGCAAGGGAAATAGGTCTAATATTTATGATACGATCAGGATCTATCACTACATTCTTATAGCCCGCGAAGCTACGTTGTATTTGCGCATTTAACTTAACCGTACCAATGTCATCGACGCGTGTTCAACGTTCAACTATCAGCCATCATCCGCAACCGGTTGATATGAGGCGGGAACTGCGCACACCGACTATTCGTGAGCCTTTGCGCAGGTACGGTAGCCGTTTTCACTAGATAACGACAAAAGTGCATACCCGCGATGATAAAATGTCCGCGCAATGCGTCGTTGGTTTGTGCACGCGCACTGACCATGGCGCCACACTGTGCGCGAATGCTTCGTGTTTCTGCCACGTAATAAGGCCTCCAGACTTTGTATTTAGCGCAGTTGTATGGAACTCTAATTACTATGCGAAGCATCATCCGCAACCGGTTGTCCCTGAGCGGCTGCGCACACCGACTTTGCGTGGCCTTTCGCCGCAGCGTATGGGCTGACGTTCGCAGTCATATGAGAAAGTAGGCGACCCGGTCGATCCAATCCCGGGCGCAAGGGAGGTCGTGGTTTTGTGCACCGCGCATCTGAACGCGCCTTGTCCTTCACCATTGGGCGAATGCTTCAGCGTTTCTGATCCAACGAAGGCACGCGCGCTCAACGAGACACTAAAACTATGGGAACTTAGTCGACCCCAGGTGCTTGTATGGAACCTCTAAACTACTTTTTATTTCAATGGAGTGCCGAGCCGCTTCGCGAAATTACATGTGGCGACTCGGGGAATGTAAACCTTGGCTCAACTTCAACTTATTCATTCCTGTCATAGTAATAATGAAATGCATACCGATGAAGAACGCACTACACGCATTGTACTGGGCTCACGGTTTTTTATTTTCTCTTCAATTTATTGAATATTTTATTTTGCTTTCAGAAACACAGTAGCGTTACTTTCCTGTTGAAAACAACTGTCGCTGCAAGTAACAGGTTTGTTCACGGTAAAATCAGCGGTAGTCTAATTATGCCACTATTTGTGTCTTGCCTTCTTTATAACTGTGGTTGTACTGGTTTTAGTTGGTCTGTATACAAATGCAGTGTTCCAGAGGGGCGTCTCGTGCTTCGATAACTGATCAGTAAGGCTGTACTTTAAAGCTCTGTCCGTTTGATACATCCCGGGAAAATACTGACATTACTATACGAAAATCTAGATATGAAAAACAAAACCAACAAAAAAAAGAACTGGACAATAGCCCTCCTGGTCCCCTTGTTTTCATGCCCATGTCGCTCATACGTTTCCTTTTGAGTTAAGTTGACTAGTTGTTGTGAGCAGAGGTGCAAATACTGAGGGAATGTAAACGGCTTTATTCTAGCAAAATTAGTGGGACCAAAAGAAGAGGCTGATCGGTATTGCTACAAAAAAAAAAAAAGCTGTGGCTCACTGCTGTGTCATAGAAATCGGTAAAACACGAAAGGGAAATGTGCAGCGAAATCTGCAGCTGAGCATGATTTGCGGGTCGGCGGCTGTCTTGTTGGCGTGCTTGGCGAGCGACGTCCTGCTGGTGGGTCGCTTCGGCAAAGTGTACTGGCGTCATTTCCGTGACGGATATGACGTCAGGGATATATTTGGGTATCACGGCATAAAACACTTCCGTGTTAAAATATAAAAACCCGAAAACGACAATCAGAAGTATAACGCACTGATGATGATGATGATGATGATTGATTGCTATTGGTTCCCCTTGTAGTGGGGGATGACGTGTCATCTTACCAAAAAGGACTAATATAGCTATGTTTTATACTTTTGGTTTAATACTAGCGCTGCTTAGGGCAGGCACAAAAATCTTAGTAGGCGCTAAATACTTTTTTTTTCTGTTACAGTTGGTAACTGTCCTAGGCAATATTCCCCTCTCTGCTTTTCGTCCACCAGCATTCTAATCTTCTTTTCGTAGCCTCGACAGCCTCGAAGTTAACTTCCTCTGTGCTACCCTTAAATCCTAGGGCTTCTGGAAGCCGAATATTTCCCTCACGTAATTTGGATGGATACCCTCACATTCTAACTATGTGCCGCATAGTTTCTGTTTCTTTTCCGCAGACCACGCATACCCCATCATTTTGTGAATACTTCCCCACAAAGCTCTTAGTTCGCAAGCAACCTGTTCTAGTCTCAAAAAGCAAAGCACTGCCCTGGGAATCATCGTAGAAATTTTCCTTTCTGATATTCAATTTCTTGGCTCTGTACATCTCTAACGACGTTTCAGCTTCCATTTTTTCTCTCCATTTATTCGTTTCAATCTGCCTTGCCTCCTTTTTGGTTACATTGGCTGTTTTGGATTCTCCACTGTTCTTTCCATATTATATCGTTAGCCGTCTAGTCATCCTTAACCACTGCGTGTCCACGCTTTTCAAGTATAGGTACCTAAAACCTTAGCTGCCCACCTTCGTTGATCCATTGCTCTCAACCTCATCTCAATACATATTTTACTCTGAGCTTCTCTAACTTCAAACGACGCCCAGCCCATATCTCCCTCTACTGCTTCGTTAGTTGTTTTTCAATGCGCGCCTGAGGCCAAACGGCCTACCGTTCTCTGGTTCACTTCAAGGCCTGATAGAACGTCTGATTTTAAGCAGAGTACAGCATTCGCAAATGTGAGACCCGGCACCATTACTTCTTTCCATGCACTCTTTAGTACTAAAGGTTGCTTCCCCGCAAGAAGACCCTGTGTGCAGTGGTGCACTCGTTACAGGCCGCTTGCTTCGTTGTACTGGCGTCACTCCTGTGCCGGATATGACTTAAGGAAAATCTTCGTGAATACCGGAATAAAACACTTTCGTGTTAAAAATGAAAGCTTACGCGGACATTAGCGCACGCTGAACATTCGTGTTGCCGATAAATTAACTTAAAGTATTCCAAGAAGAACTGCTCTTTTCTCTGCGTTGCTATATAAAATTTATAAGCTAGATAAATTCGCTCCGAAGTTGTGCTTAGAGAAACGTGATTTACGTGTTTGTTCAGATGCTCGCTAAGTCGGAATTAAGACAAGCGTACTTTTAAGTTCGATCGTATCATTCTTCGGCTTTCTAAAGCATTCTTTACGTAAAAAAAATGCACACTAAGGTCCCTTTACTTTCGCTACATTATCGTAAAATGTATGTTTGTGGTGGGGAACTAGAAAAAAATTTCAACTCCATGCACACTATCCTGCAAGATGAGGGACGGTGACAGCAGGCCTTGCAGATCCCAATGGCGTAATGTAGTTATTTCCACTTCAGTGGACTGAACTTTAGAGACTACCAAACCAGCATGTATAAGAAACAAAAATTTCATTGAAACATAAACCACCATGCTGTCGCTGAAGAAGACAGCCCCCATGCCCCAATGAACAGCATGCTTTTTGGCACAAGGGTGCGGCTTCTTTCTTTTAATTACCAGCGTAGATCGTGTAGATCAACCGTTTTTGTCCGTCTGCTGTAGG
Source organism: Haemaphysalis longicornis (assembly GCA_013339765.2). NCBI lineage: Eukaryota > Metazoa > Arthropoda > Arachnida > Ixodida > Ixodidae > Haemaphysalis > Haemaphysalis longicornis. The sequence goes on along the minus strand of CM023450.1, from coordinate 153,286,955 downwards.
TCGTGCGTCACCCAGGTGTAGGAGCAGGTTTCCAGACACGCCGGTGGCCTCACAGAAACGGTTCCCAGACCACTGCTAGAGGGCGCAGTGGTGCCGCAGGGGCGAGTTCTCCCTCCCGCTAGGGGAGGTATAGGGGAGGGAGCCTCCGGCTGCTGACGTTTAGTTGCCTATTGCTTTGCTCGAAACGTAGAATTCGTGCGGCGACGGCGCTCGGGCTAGCGGCCGTTTGCGTTCAAGCCGACACAAGAAAACCAGAGATCTGCTGTTTCAGCAAAATTCACACTGGTTGGAACAGGGTTTAAATTTTTCATCATAGGGAATGGGAATACGCTGTTCGCTTCACTGATTGCTGCATGGGGGTTGTGTACAAAATTTCCTTGAGCGGTAAGGAAGTGTACATAAGGTAAGCTGGAAGGTGTTTCAATGACAGGGCGAGGAGCACAACTGGACAGTAACAAAAAATGCAGGCGGAACCCTTCAGAGCACAGAAAAAGATGCAATTTACCGCCCTAATAGATCGCACAAAGTTTTTGCAGATTGCAGGCGATAAGCTTAAGTGCAAGCTTACTGAAGCTTATTTTATCATGCAGGCGGGGGACAATTGCATCAGTGCTCCGTCGATATCGCTTTCGGAAAAAATAGCCTTTTTACGAATTTGACGTGCAATGACGTGACCCGGTTCTGAGTTTTGTATATAAGCAGCGTCATTTTTTCTAGTTCACAAAGCGTTTGTTACTTTGGTTTGCCATAATTTTTTGTTTGTCTACAATGCTCTCTGCAGCAGAAAAATTTCGCACGGGAACAGTAGGGTATAAACTGAAAGAGCGTGTGGTATTAGTATTGTGATTCTAAATCCGCAGCGCAGCAAGGTAGCAATAGTTGACGAACTAGCCCCTCGACAGCTTTTCACCCACACCTACATTGCGGTTGTGGCCATTCTACACCCCCACAGGCTCACTGGTCTTCTGATCCTCCTTTCATTTCTCTTAAAGGCCAAATGCATTCAAATTTCACCTGGGCCAAATTTACTTTGAACGTACTGTACGTACCACCAAACCAACTGTGACATTACTGGTAGACCCGTGAAATGTGTCGTAATTTGTTAAAAACGTTATGAAGTAGCTACGTCCGCAGGCGACGCTGCACGTGCCGGCGGATCGCGCAAACAGCCATCAAGCGGAAGTGACACTGCAGCCGGCGCTTCGCTTTTTTCTACGGCCAGCTAGGAGAACTGGTCGAGGTCCGCTGGGCGTGCTTCTCCTACGGCTGCGGTGAGGGCGAAGCGACGCGCGCAGGTTTGCTCTGCCGCCGGCCGGTGCGACCCTCGCTTGCCCGATGGACCGTCTGGGACGTCAATTCAGCCTGGCCGTAAGTGCCGCTCTGTTCTGAATTTCGGTTCAAAATCTCCAATTTTTGATGGTCGTTTTCACCGTGGAAACGCGTATTTCAGCTGCCGTGTTTTGTACCTTGCAGTCTTTTTGGGTACAATATACGGAAACCACGTATTGAAGAGGTTGAAATTTTGAGTGCGGTTGAGCTTTACATTGGCCAAGGAAACTAACTACAACATGGTTTTATTTGACAAAATAAAAACCAAGCGTCGGCAACATAACACAACTTCATTTTTGCACGGAACGACGTTTTTTCGCACAAAAAAAAAAAGGAAAGATTGGGATTAACGGTGTGTGAAGGGTGACAGGTCGTTGTCTCTGTCAACAAAAAAAACCCTGCAGTTAAGATCTTTCTTCGGTTTGCAGTTGTGTCTTCAAGCAGCAGTTACCGATGCCCCTTTTCCCACCAGAGATCATTGCTAGACTTAAAAACTCGGCTAAGAGCGGAGAACACTACAAATACACTCGCCGGTGCTACAAACAGCATGCAAGACAAAAGCTCCGCCGAAATTGTTTACACTTGTACACTTGAACGTACTTGGCACATTTCTGTCTTATTTCACCTTAGCAAAAAAGCATTTCCGCAGCTGAGAGCTTGGCGCCACTCTAATAAAATGCTGAGCTGTTTCAAAGGTCCAGGACTTCCCGCCACAACCCCAAAAAGGGCCCGGTTCCGATAGAGCATTCCTGTCGGGAATGTGCCCTTCTGTTCGGGACAAAAAATTTCCCTGGTTTCCCCTTCCCTAAAAAAGAGCTGCCGAAGGTTCTGAAAAAGCACCGAAAAACATTTAATGGGATAATTCAGAATGGATGCACCTTGTTTTTCGGAAACTCACCTGCGGTTTCCAGCTGAGCAATGCGCGCCATTGTCGCCTAGGCAAACGCTAGCCTCAACTCATAACTGCGTTGGTGCTTTTTTCGCTAACGAATTTGCCGAAATCAGGTCTTTTTCACCGTGGAAATTGCGTATTTCAGCTGCCGTTTGTATTTGCTGTTTTTGGGTACAATATCGGAACCACGTATTTAAGAGGTTTGAAATTTTGAGTGCGGTTTGAGCTTACATTGGCCAAGGAAACTAACTACAACATGGTTTTGCAAAAATAAAAAAACTAAGCGTCCGCAACTAACAAAATGTTTGCACAAACGACGTTATTTCCAAGAAAAAAATGGAAAGATTGCCTAAACTATCAAATTTTACGCTAAAGTGGCAGTGGCGCCCGTAATCAGGGGAATACTGAAAACGTAGTTAACAGTGTGTCAATTCAGTGTTGGCCGTAAAGTGGTACGAGCAACCGGAACTTCAGACACCACGAAAATTGCTGAGCCATGTTTATAGACGACGGCTGCGGTCAGCGGCCACCAACCGCACTAATAAAAGCCTGCAAGGTCATAAGGGCTGGACGAGGAAGTGGCTGGTGAACCGCTACTACTTCATTTGTGAGGCTTAGCGCCTAAGCAGTTTTTTTTTAATGACACAATGTTGTATTTTGCCCTAATGGTCGCTTTAGAGGACAAAGAAGAGCAAAAAAGTTTTTCAGTTTAAAGTAAAGAGCGTGTAGACAAACGTCACAGTTTTCAGGAGCATAAACGGGCAATTTTTCAGTGGTAAAGGGCATTCAAAAGTGGCGCTTTCCCCGCACAGTACTCCTCATACTCAATATTTTTCATAAACTAAGTAAATCGAAATTTAGGAAACCAAGACAGCACAAGCTGGACCAGAGAACAAACTAGATAGGAGATATCATAGTTCAAATAAAGCAAAAGAAATGGACTTGGGCTGGCCATGTAGTGAGGCGAACCGGCAACTGGTGGACAATTAGGGTAACAGATTGGACACCAAGAGAAGGGTCTAGAAGAGGGGGAGCGCCATTAATCCGATGGAGGGATGAAATAGAGAAATTCGGGGTAAACTGTGGACTCGAGCAGCGCAGGGCAGGAGCGGTTCGAGGTCAATGGGAAGGCCTTCGTCCTGCAGTGAACCTGAGTAGGATGATGATGATGATGATGATGATGATATGATGATGATGATGGTATGAGAGATAGAGATGAGGAGGATGAGGAGGAGGAGAGGAGGAGGAGGAGGAGGACAGCACCAAACCCAGTAAAACCCACTTTGACGTCACTGTGGTACTTTGCGAGTGTGTCGCTACTGGCGCGCGGTGGCCTCTCTTGTGGGCGTTCAACGTAAACCGAGGCTGTAAACTTCCCATAATACTGATGCAAAGAAGGGGGAAGCTTAGCTCCACAATTCAGCCACACATAAGAGTTTGATAAGTTCACTCTATGGTCCGTTCAACGTTGTCGAGGAGAAATGAAAGTTTCATGACTCATCACCCCAAGTCAACACCCACAGCGGTGGCTATTTACGTACGGCCACGCGACTATGATAATCCACGACAATATTTCACGCCGTATGTCCTACAGTTGTGAGCGGGGCCATGTGCATATATGCGATATTCTGTTCCAAGATCGGTGCAGGCCCAGCGGTTTCGGTGCGATTCAGAACGTTAATTAAACGTATTTTATACGCGAGTATCACCTCTAAAAGGGCCTGAGAGGTGCCCAGACCACCCTTATTTGCAAAAGAATGCGCAGAATTTCGGTCAGGAGAACATCTTACAGTTAAAAAAATCACGGGTCCGAAAAAACATTAACTTGCTGTAGCTCGAACCATGTTGTGTGCTCTAGGACCACGATTATACCCCTGGTTACTGAAGCCGAACAGCGGAGTTCTTTAAACATCGCCGAAAAGAACAGATGGAGTGCTCGGAGCGAACCAGTAGATGGCGCGAGGTGCGCACACAATTAAGTGCCGCGCTTGACCTTTCAGGGAATGGAATGTCACGCCATACCTGCATAGAGTGTAGTTAGAGTAACAGGTGACCCAAGGTGCACCTTATCAGCATCATCATAATTATATCACCATCATCGTCATTATTATCATTGTCATGATCGGCCTATTTATGTTTTCACCGCGTTTATTTTGTCCGCTAGGGCATAGACGAGGGGGCATTACTTAGCTGATGATGAGAAAAATAGATACTGCGCAGGGAGGTGTCGCACCTTTTTCTAAAGCTTCCTTCACGAGACGGACGGAGTAGCAGACTCGTGGTGAAAGGACCCTAATATTGACCAATTAGGCTGCGCTGGGTGGAGCAATTGCCGGCATATCTGGCCAGGCTAACACCGCCTGATTCCACCTGCAACAACCACACTACCACGACCATGAAAATGTTCGCTTCACACGATGAAGTCTATGAGGGAACGATGATGGGGCCCCCGTATCATGCCGCGTAAGCGGATGCGTCGTCCTTGCGGAGGCCTGTCGCCGCAAGATGTAGCATCCTCGTCGAACGCAAGGCGAGCCAGGACCACAGCAGATGGTCTACCGCAGGATGGAGGCCGCTCCCATTGACTTTCAAATGCTCATGCCCCGTACTGTATGACTCCCATTTTTTTGCCACCAAATTTCCCTGCCTGAACCTCCATCCAGTTATCGTTCCTCTCTCCCTTCTGCATTCATTCGTGCTATATTAATGAGCGTCGACATTTTACAATGCCGCTGCAGCTGCAATGTCAAGAGGTTGTCAGTAGAGAGCACGGTGTCAAGCGATAGATTCCTTTTGCGGCAAGCTAACTCCATAGCAAAAGCTAGCACCACCGATGTGACATTCTGTCCTCCGATAACAAGCCTGACACGTCGGTTCGATGCAAAGCATTACGTGATGATAGGCTGCGCCGCACACTTAAACCGATAGAGAAGGGACGTATATAAGAGAAGACGTTTATGATCAAAGGAGTCACAGAACCACAAAGTATTGCTAGAAATAAGGGTGCTCCGACCCAAGCTGTTGGCGTCAAAAAAAGGGAAACTACCCCTAAGCCGACGAGGTATTTTTCTCTTTTTAGTCCACAGAACAACGCAACCGAACGTAGCGACCATGCGAGGAGATTAACACATGGTAAAGCAGGCAGAGGAATGCAAAACAAATGGGACAAACACGAATACAGCGAAACTTGGGCAAACACAGGGAATAATTTGAGAGAGAGAGAGAGAACGGAACAAGAAATTGGGCCAAGGAACTATACACACTATGCACAAACGCGACTAAATAGGCCTGCATCGCGGTGGTGCGGTGGTCCTGTCAATAGCGGACATCGCCACAGACCATAAGACCATGTAGAAAAATATGGCGAGAAAGGGCAATTGAGCAAGTTGGCACATTATGCCCAAGAACGACAAAAAAAAATAACACACACACACGGCACAAGAATAGGAGAGGGCACGTGCCCTCTTCTTGTGACATGTGCTTTTCTTCGCGGTTCTTCGGCAGTTAAGACAAACATGTAGTAATAGGCTGCTTCGCCAGAGTACCTGTAACGAAAAAATCGTATTTAAAAGGGCGTGATGTCCATGCCCATCCTCGGTGTTCTTTGAAAAATGTCGAGAAGATCCCTTGCAGTCTGAACGGCGGTTTCTTTCTAGTAGCTACTCAAGAGAAAATACGGCAGACCCGCGGGAGAGGTGGGAATGGATGCACACGAAACTTTATCCTGGCGTACCTGGGTTGAAATGAACAGGTGTGTGGCCATTTCTGTAGCGGTGCTTGTGCTTGCGTAGTTGCTGATTATTCAGAAGGTGAGCCGTGGCGTGCATGTCGAGAATTACGACACTAAAGAGACGCGTTCGAAGTTTCAATTGCTCGGCGAAGAGAGCCACCAGCCTCCAGCGCAGAGAACGCGACACACGCAGGAACTGGGTTTCCGCAGGCGCTTCCCTCCCCCACCCCTTCCTTCCCCCTCAAGTCCGCGGCCTCATCCGACCCTCTGGGCGCGGGCCAAGGAAGCGAGCGCTATCTCGTGTACCTCGCCACGCAGTCTCCATCTGCCCAACACACACACCGCGAGTCACCTATTAGGACCTGCGCTTGCGATGAGCGGAGGCTGCTAGGCCTAGCGTGAGATAAACCAGCAAGGCACGAGTTAGAAAGCAGCAAGCGCACTCCCTCGAATCTGCATGGAGAGCCAAGAAAGCTTCGCTCAAAAATATGAAAACTGACAATTTATTCGTGAAGGATTTTTGACCGTACCTCCGCAGAGTTTGTCGGTCCTTGTGTCTTTAGTCTTCTTTTTTATTTTGGCGTAGCGTGCGACATAGCAGATGACATTCAATATGCGATGTTCAATGGCCTTCAACATTTGTAGACAAAACACGCTTTCTCAGTGCATTATTTGCTTCAAATAAAGTTGAGGCTTTACGCGCCACGTGGGATCTAAAACTGCATCATATCCGATCATAGTCCTGGGCTACGGATTGTGCTCGCCTTTCGGATTACTCTGTCTATGTACCGATCAACGGTATCTCCCACTTCTTCGCGCTCCTGTCATGTCCGGCAAAACGCCAACCTGACACCGGGCTATGGTACGAGGCATCATTATTCTTATTTCGTCGCCATTTAAGGGCTCGCTACGAACCTTCTCATAATACGAACAAGATTAGGGCCCTTGTTCTCTGTGACCCAGTCGATATTTCAGAAATCGAAGGCCTGAGTCCGAAAACAATAATTGCGGAGAGGGAGAGAATAAGCGTGACAAATGATTTCTGTTCAAATCGTGGCAACTTTCGCCGGTGGGTCACGGTGGTGGACACGGGGGGCATTGCCGGATCGTCTTTGCGAGTGGCGAGGAATTCAGCTGCCGCCTATAACGCAAAAGGTGTGGGGGTAGGGTGGCTGCAACTTCACTGTTGCCTTTCAAGAAATCTTAAGGACTTTGGCTTGACCACCCGCATGAGGTACTTGTTTCATCTAGGACGACGATGCGCCTACATCATTCATGTTTTCTAACCGCCATCGTAGCTCGCGCAAAACACGTGCGTTGGACAGTAGGGCTGAGCCGATGGTTTCTACCAGATCACGCTTTTTCCAAATAATCATAACCTATAAATACGCGCCTAACTCTGCCCGGACTTGTTTCCTCTGCTTGCTAGAAGTTCTCGCTTGCCCCTCTTGGCACTACCGTGTGATTGTGTTCAGTTTCTGCACTCTTAAAAAATCGCCGTAAGGTTGGGCTTCACCACAACACTCCAGAACAACCAATCAGAGCAACTAAATCTGCGCATTTGGGAGTGACGAGGCCAAGCGCGCGATTAGAGTAAAAAATAGTTTCTGCGCTGTGACAACAGCGCACATGCACGGCTTGAGCTGTTGTCACACCGCACATATTTTTTTTTTACTCTAATCGCATGCCTAGCTTCGTTATTCGCTAAATTCGCACATTTGGTCACACTTATTGGTCGTCATGAAGCGTTGTGGTGAAGCCCACCTACGGCGATCTCTAAGAGTGCGTCTTCGTTTTGTTATTCGCTCTTATTTCAACGCAGCCCTGTGGGCACAAAGTTGTGACAAATAGTTCGTGTTAATAAATAACCTGCGCTGTCTTGCAGGGTAATAATAATGTGCCTTGAAAAAAGACTGCAACAGGCAGTGGCATAGAGGCGGTCCTTGTTTTGCCAAGCCTGATCGCCGTGGTTTCAAGCCCCATTTCGCACCGAAATTCTTTTTCCGCCAGCGCTTCCTGTTAATCTGCAAGATTACTGAGCGTAGCGAAGTGCATTCGCGTTTGTTTCTCGAATGTGGGAGGCTTATTACTACCATTTAAGGCTGCGTAAGCGAGCACGTATCGCTTGCGCGCGCTCGGACTCGCGAAACATGCCCAAGCGCTGCGGTCCACTTAACAATATGCGTCCGGCACATTTGAATCCGCTGCTATGCTCCGTTGAGTACCTTCTACTGCGCAAGTAGAAGTTGCGAGGCACGCGGAGGTGCTGGCAACACTCCGCGGAAAAAAGTAGTGCGCCGTCTGCTTTCTCCTGATAGAAGCAGACGACCCTGACGTCGTCGTTAGGAGGAAACATTGAAATCAGTGGCCTCCTGCCTTATTCACTGAAGCTGGTTCGTCCGCGCTTCCATTGGCTGATGGCCGCTGTACTTTCCAAGCGGAGCGGAAGATAGTCCAACGTAGTATAATGTCACGGCTTCACATTAGCCGTGTGTTGACATGAGGTTGCAGAGTAGCTAAAAATTGCCACCCCTTCTTCATTTTCTATAACCCGGGTTAGCCCTACTTTTCAGCCAGGACAATAGACACTGTAGTGACAAAAGTATATGGGTGGTATGCAATGCGGCAGAATGATTAGTGACGTGCGTACACCTGAGGCTGCATTCTGGACTTTGTGCGTTTTTGAAAACGTACGTTTCACGTCCGTTTCAACCATGACGTACTTCCGGTTGTAGGCGGCATTCGCACAAAAATTAACTGTTTTTGGAAACGCATTGTAAACAACCTAAACCGATTTAAACTATCTTTTGCGTGTTAATTTGAACGTATTTTGAAAACCTTAGCATGATAAGACTTCCGTGACGAAGTTGAACGTTTTTTTACCACAAACGGATGTATTTCGCGAGATGGCAGCTGCAACTAGCTGTTTCTTGTGTAGTAAAGCGTAAGCAATGCACGGCTAATCAGTTCGTTCGCGCTCGGGACACAATTTTTATCTCCGTGACCATGGCCGTGTATAAAGATTCTAATCCTCTGCTACTTATTTCGGCACCGACGCACTTGTGGCGTGCTGACGCGAGTTTTACCAAGAGCCTCGAATGGTTCGTTACGGCGCTGACTTTTCTGTGGCACTCTTCGAGTGAAAAACTGAGTGAGTAGTCGGGATTTTTATTTCTTAACTACGTGCGTCTGCTTCGCGTCAAGTCTATTAACGTTAATCTGGTATGCGTATTCGTAAAGTACCAATAAAATTTTATAAATTTCACACCTAGTGCTTGTGTAATTTTGGTAGTCTCCTCAACAACTATCACGTTCACAGTCGGTTGTTTATTTAACCGTGTGATGGTGACGGTGTGGATGCACCGGCTCACGAGGGCTGCGACAGCGATATCGTTTATTCGCTACCGAATACTGACTGAAAGCCACCGGTTGCGAAGAAACGACGGGCACGTATTACTTCGTCCTCGCACTATAGGCCGCGCTGCTGCCGGCCAAGTTCGTCTTGCAGCTTCGTCACATAGCCACCGCACAGTCCCTCTTTGAGAGGCGGAGTGCTTATGCAGCATTTAAAATGAATCAACTACTACTTCTTGCCCTCCTGTTCCCCGCAGGCGAGCCAACAACAAGGCGATGACCGTACATTTTATATTCAAAACTGCCGAAATTGTCTGCTCCAAGAAGCCGTAGTGCAACCGAGTAGTCTGACCGTGCTTGCATTTCGTCACATCCGGTTGTTCGCTGTTAGCCAATCAGGGCTCGCTCTAAACGGACACTTTGGAACCGTACACGCGAAGGACAAACTTGAGAATATCTGTGCCCCGTATGGCCAGATTTCACAGCAACAGCTTTATTATAAGTGACCCTGGACGGATCTTGTCTCGCCATATTTCTGTCTTTGTACGAGCATAAAACCAAATTCAATTCCTTTGCCAGTTGAGCAAGTTCTGAGGTCAAAATTAAGCTCGCTCTACTTCTGAAGCAGGAAATATATAACCATTAGTCCACAACTCTTCGCTGATAACAGTTTATGGGGCGGGTCTTGTGTTCGCATTCTGTGGCGTCTTTGAAATACAAGGAGGAGGAAAAAAATTATGTAAACTTCGCCGCAACTAGGCTAAACAATATGCCTTTACTGCTCCAGTCCCATACCCAAGCATATATGGCCACAGAGTGTCATTTAATAACAAACTAGGGGAAATCTGGCGCTAGTTTCTAGCCTAGCTGCGCGCTTCAGCGGGCACGCCTTCGTGTACCGCGGAGAATGCTTTCCAACGTTACTTGTCGTGGCTCCTACAACAAGCCGAAAGTTGCATGGGGCTATAAAAACGTAATTATTGTCCGTATTTAAGACAATAAAGTTAATTTGTTAATAGACACCTGGCTACGTCGAAAAGTGTAAATGCTTCTTTAAACCTGAACAGAAAAAAAAATGTCAGCATCTCCACTCCGTGGATGATGGCGAGGGTGCGGAGTAGGGGGTCTCCAGATGACATCCAAGTTGCTCCCCGAGTGACATCCGATTTGCACCGCGACCGTCATTCGATTTGAGCCGTGAGTTGCACCTTGATTATTCCCTAAATGAAACTGCAACTCGCGGCTCAAATCGAATTTCGCTTGATTTTCGCTTGATGGTGGTGTGCGCACGGATGGGCGCGGACGGACATTGGGAGGTCCTAAGGTACTCCGCACCGTTAGAGGCGAGGGAGTAAGCCGTTTGACTCCGGGCTCTAACTCACGGTCGTAGCCCAATGGTAAGACGTTGACACTAACTCTGTCTGGTCTACCAGACACAGGCTCGAATCCTGCCGGTGCCTGTGTGATTTTTGCGATTGTAAATGCTATGCGCACGGACGCGGACGGACATTGTGTGGTACTAAGGTACTCCGCACCTAAAAAAAATGTGCCGATGTTGTTGCCTCCGTCGGGGCCCCTTATAGTTAAGCTTGTGTCATGTACGCCGCAACTGCGTCTAGAAAATACCAGTTACAACTCTTTTCGGAGACGTCGCCAGCGGGTCTTAGAATTATCGATGGCGTTTCTGTCATATCCACACACAGTCGCAAGTGCCGGCGTAAAACTACGTACAGGGATATTATTCAAATTCGATCTCTTCGCGTCAGAACCTCATCCGGTCCATGAGGCGTGTAGTAGTGAAGGTCCTAAGAATAGTTTCGACCATACGGGCGATTTTTAACGTGCGCCCACTTATCGAGGCACGGGTGCTGCTGTTTTTTTTCCGCCTCCATGAGAGTAACTGTCGCTTCCGGGAGTCGAACCGGAGTCATACAGAAGGACGGGTGCCGAACTAAATTTGCAACCACTCTCCCCATAGGTACGAATAGACTGAATTGCGCAAGGATACTTAGAAAGCTGTTCAGAATTTTCGAGAATTGTCTACAAATTCGTGAGCACCCTTACGCCGCATCTGCTTATTGTGAGTTTTTTATACATGCAGATTATAAATTCAGGCAGCAGCCAAATGTAGCTACTTTTCCGTCGTTTTTAGTACGCGTTGGCTAATACTGACGCATTTGAGTTCGGTTTGGTCATAAGATCTATTGTTCTGAAGTCTTTTTACCAATGACCCCCATTTTTTAAGTGATAGTTTATGTCATAAAAGCAGAACAAAATATATTGGTATACAGTATTGGTACAGTACAGTATTGATACAGTATTGGTGCACTACTAAAGTGATTACATGTTTTATTTCGCTAATTATGCATTTTGCACTGATACAAGGCGTTAGATGGCGGGGGTCTCTTTGTGAATTTTTGTTCTTTTTTCTGGATTTTTATTTTTAATATTAAGTGAGGTTAGTGCATAACATACACATTTGAATGTGTTCGTTCATCCTTTAGTTTCTTAGGTATTTCTTATTGCTGTGTGGTTGTTTTTTTACTTTTCTTCGCATCCATTTATACTATTATAACTAATAAATGTGATAGCTTCGCAAATTATGCGTTTGTGTGCTGACAACAGACGTTACATCGTTGACGGCCACTGACAGCCGCCTCCGCTCTGGAAGTGCGCGCCCGCAACGCGTTCTATATACTTGAAGCGTTCCCTCGCTGGCGGATGCCTCGATGGGTATACACTGAAGTAGGGCATAGGAGCGGCGGAACACTACCCTAAGCCCGCGAAGCGTTATTTTTTTTTTCCGTGCTAAAGAATATGTAACCAACATTGCAAAACACCGGCGACGTCTCTTCGCATTCGCAGAGCCACGAGAATCCCGCGAGAACGTGTCCGTACGGTAATTATTGAACTTTCTGCGTGCAGAACAGATGTAGCCACCACGTATACTTCCGGCCATAGAGTTTCATATTAATGTATATACTAGAGGGAAATCTGGCGCTGCATTCGCCATGGGCGGCGCCATTGCAGCTAGCGACGTTCCTCGCCTACTTGGCTTAGCTAGCGGTATCTTAGCTAGCTCGTATCTTTTTTATCTCCAAGCGAAAATCAACTAGAAAGGGAAACATTTTTTTTCCAGTTCATCGTGCATGAGCTTCTAAATAATCCCAACACAATCTCTTTGAAACTTCAATTTTATATTAACAAACAATTTGAATAACTTTTATATTAATATATTGCTTTTTTGCAGCCAAAGCCAACTTTTAAGCCTGTTCTTGAGTCATTGCAAGGACAAGTGTGGAACGTGCCTGCCCGGTACGTGGACGGAACGCTCGCTCGAAACGCGGCCTTCCCTAGACAGTCGCGTTAGATTTTTCTCTAATATATATATGTATGAAACTCTATGCTTCTATGCGTCTATCCGGGTATCGACCAGCGTCTTTAACCGATAGCAATGATAAGTTGGAGGCAGAAAGCTCGTTGCGGGTTGTGACCCGCAACAATCATTACTCGGTCCGCCACCCTCTACAGAAACACTGGTGGCTGAAATAGTTGCGCCTTATTAACGCCAATGGATGCGGGAGGACCATGCCAAATGGTAGCGTCCCAACAAGGACCAAAAGGTTGCAAAACGTGTTGCAAAATAGAAAAAAAAAGAGTTGGATTTTTCGCAGCCGTCCCATTCCACAGGGGCGATTTCCCGTGCAAGCCGGTTCAACTTCCCAAGTTTTGTAGTCCCGCAGAAGGGCCGAGCGCCAGGCCGGGGAGTCGCTTTTACTTATGTTACCGGTAGGTGGCCGGCGCCACCAAGGCACACGAATGCACACGGGGCCTTCCACAGCCACGGTGGACGCTCAACTCGTAACCGCCTGTGGCAGGACATGCCGCCAGACCCTTTCGTATCATCTTTAGAAGAACATAATAATTCCGGACACATACAAGTTGCGGGGCTTTTATACATCAGGTCAGCTTTCGACTGTGTTTATCACTATGCAGTCCTAGCATTCCTTATTGCACTTGCGTTGGGCGGAAGTTTATTCGCATAGATTTTTAACTATGTTGAAACACGGGTACTTTTAAATGCACAGCAGAAAACCCAACAGCATGTTATGAAGTAAAAAGAGGAATACGTCAAGGGGCTGTCCTAAGCCTGTTTCTATTCAATCTCACGCTCATTTACCTGAAGTTAGTTCTCTTCCGTTGCGTCAAAATTACTCTCTAAGCGGACGATATCCGCACTGGGAGTGCATCGTTATCCCTTCGAGTCACGCAAAAAAAAATCATAATACACTTTGAAAAATATGTGCACATCTAGCACCTAAATGACTCAACCTTAAGAAAATGGCGTCGCGACAGCGATAAGCTACAGAAGCGTGACACTTATCTTCCTTTTTTTTTGGTGGCTGGCCTCTGCATTACGTATGAACCCAAGGATAACTTGGTTTTGCCAATAGACAGAAGCTCTCTCCTGGGCCCCGGAGTTCAAAACTGCACGCGATAACTCCTACAGCGTCCAAAATTATTGAGTATATTTCTGGCACCAGCTCGGGCAGTGGTTGTCGCTCCATGCATACGGCTGTATTTCAAGGCATGTGTTGATGGCGTTTCGCGCTACAGCGTCCCCGTCCTGCAGCAACGCTCCTCTATACAAGCAAAAGGCAGCTGGAAGCGGAAATGAATAAGTGCCCTCACAGGAAAGAAGCATGGGTATTCCCCCAAAGGTTCGTTTTGTCCTGGGACAACTACTGAAGCCGACTGCCCCGCCCTTTGGGACGTGTCATGGCTGCAAGAAATGCTACGAATTCATTTGAGGCACCGTTTATGCACCAAATCAATTTTCGGGCTCGTTATCGCAGATCAAAACTGAAATTCACTTTTGGACAAGCAATAAGGAATGTTAGTGCCTCAATCACAAACTCAAGGACTGCAGGCATTGCAGTTAGATTTTCCAACCTGGAATCTGTCGGTCTTTCGGACAAAATCATCATACGTAAACTGATTGATACCCCAGGCCACTGTGGCAATTTTTGGAAAAGCACTATATTATCATCAGCCTTTTTCTACATTTGGTAGAGCATTACATTTGCACGAAGTTGCCAGAATGACTGCTTCGTGGACTGGAGACATTGTATCATAGACCGAACCTTAACGCAGCCTTTACGGACGCCTACTCATATCGTATAGGCCAGACTACAAGCCGATATTCTGACACCACGACTCGTCAAAAAACGGTCGAAAGTGTATACTAGGGTTTCCTGCTTATACCCAACCAGCATTCTGTTTTTCAGCAGGATTTAATGCCTTCATCTTGGACTATTTACACTAAGGTGGGTACTTCTATTAGGGCACTCTCTCTTCTCTCAGAGGGAAGCCATATGCGCATTATTCCAGTACCTCGAGAAGGAAGGAACAGTACAGGAAAGGCAGGGAGGTTAACCAGGACACTGCCGGTTGGCTACCTACTCAGGGGGGAGGGGATACGGGAGATGAAAGGGAAAGAAAAGGACAGCGGTATATAATACAGGATAAAATGGGAGGAAGACAATTAGGAAAACGCCAAGGCGTGACCAGGCAGACAAAGGCGGTAGAAAGGACGCACACAAAACCCAGAAAATGCCACAAAACTAGGCGGCACCACTGATAAAATTTGCGAACTAAGGGCGCTGCACTGTAGTAATGTCCCTACATTCGTTCAGACGGCCTGTGTCCTTCAAAAAGCGAAAGTAAGGCTTTTGTAGCCTTTTCGGTCTGTGACGGACAACGCCTATGACACAACAATTGCCTGTGCTGTAAAGGGGGTGGTCGTCCAGACGGCGAAGTGCGGTGGAGAGCTGTTGCCTCGGCGTTATGAAGCGGTCACAATGGCATAGTACATCGAGGAAATTAGCATTGCAGCCACCCGCTTAATGCGTAGAGACAACTTTTCCCTCAATGCCTCGAAACAGGACTTTAATTTCTTAATCCATTTTATTTGTTCCCTACAAGTCATTTTATTACCTACATCCACTTCCTTTTTTCCCCACCACGTTATCTAAGAATAGAGGGGCGACGACTTCATGCGGCAAGCCCCCCTGCGCTTTCCTTTGTGATAAAGATCGTGTCTCTTTATGGCGCATAAAATGTGCTTGTGCCGCATGTTGTTGGGAAAAAACGAAGCGCACCCTAGCTGTTGGTCCACACTGCAATAGTGTCCCGTCTTGTGATGTGAAGTAGGATGACCTAGGCCAGGGGTCGGCAACCTTTCAGGCGGAGGGCCGAATTGCATGAAGTCGGCACGGCAGGGGCCGGACGGGATAGCGTGGGGGGAGGAGGAAGGGTTTGCAGGCAAAGAGAAAAAGTTCGGCGAATTGACAATAATGTACAAAACAGAATAGAAATCGTGTTTAATTAGAGCGATGCTGTTTAAACTGGTGGTTGGGCTGGCGAACGTGAGCAGGAAACCTCGCTGAGCGATGAGGTCATAGCGCACGCCGGCACGGCTTCACAGTAGCTTTTCCTCACCGCGCTCGGGCCGGACTCGTGTCGCCACCTGTCGGAGGCGCGATACAACTGGTACAAGCACGGCTTTGGAAACACGTCGCCAGGTGGCGTGCTCTATCGCGCTTGCTATGACAAGCGGCGCAGTTTTGATGGTGCAAAGAGAAGAATTAATGCCAAAATGAAAAAAAAGCCAGAAGGTCGAAAAGCGATAACGCTAATCAACTTCTTAATTAGCGCCCCACACGCCAGACTGAGCTGAATGGTGGCCACCGAATGAGTTCAAAACTTTTGAGGAAATGCTCATCCAGCTGCGCCCTCCGCTACTCTTGGAGCTTCACCGCAAAGCCGGTGGACACGCATACATTGTACATACCTTAATTATCGAGTGTTCATTGTCTTGGGGGTTAACGACCACACCATGCCGAAAACTTGACGAAGTCTTGAAGCAAAACCGCGCATAAACTTACCCGTATCAAGAATAAGCTAGGTGGGGCCCCGACCTTCGCAGTTTGCCCAGCCTTCGTGCCACTAGAACAAATCAGCCCCAATTTTTAAAAAGAATTTTTCGATGTTTGTTGTTTATCCTCTTGTTTGGACCTGTGCAAATGAAGGAAGTGAAGACTTTATGTGGGTTAATTGTGAAGATGGGGGACAATGCTGACTGGAAGCGATCGTTCTTTGTTCCTGCCTAACCCCATTTGAGGAAAAAACTGCCATGTCAGCCTTCAGTTAGCAAGTGGCCAAGGGAGGCGGGGGTTCTAAAGTCAAGGCGGGGGCCGCAGGTTTGTTACCCTTTGTCTAGGCGACTCTTTGAGAAGTTCGCCACCGTTTATGGTGGTAAATAATGGTTAAAAGAAGCACAAACAAGTACCTCTCTGTCTTCCTTCTGTCCCGTCGTTCGTTACTTGTGCTCTTTTAACCTCCCTATAAAAATCATACTGTTTTGTTTTATGGGGACCCGGAGTGGGATGCGAACGAAAGCATGGGATTCATAAACTATATCATTCACGGACATGTTCTCTCAAGTTTTTTTGGACACAAGAAGCTGTCAGCAGAAGAAGCAGTGCTGCGAATTGCTACAAAGAATCGACTTGAAGCTTGCTGCGATTATTCAAGCGACCGGGCAACCTTCTCGTTATCTACTATCTTGGCGGTAAAAAACCTCAAAAGTGCTGTGTTATTTAATAGAGTAGCAAATCGGGTGAATTGGGACGTGCTCAAGGTGGCCAGCGCAAACGCAACACGAGGCAAAAAGATTAGGACGACGACACAGGGACTGAAAACACGAATCATTGAGGCATGAAAGAAAGTTGTTATCAACTAGATCCCCCCGATAAAATAACAAGAAAAAATGGCACCGAATGTTATCTGACAATACCCTAGAAACACACGTTGTCTAACAAAGGTATATATTTTGAGCGAAGGCCACAAAAACCAGCGCAACCGGAAAATTTCGAAGCGTATACACACTGATAAAATTGCAAATACACGCGTGTGAGCCATGTTGTAATCGCAATGCCAGGTGCTGTAGTGCCCTCCCTAGACAACTCGTGTTTGTAAGGAATTAGGTCAGATACGTTTTGGGCTTTGTTATTTAAGGACGAGTCTTCCTTGGGCTTCTGAAACCTAAAAATGTCTGTCTGTATGTATGTATGTCTGTTTGTCCGTATGCCGGTCTGTCTGTATGCCTGTCTGGCTCTCGATTCAGCCTTCAGGCCCAAAACACTTCAACGACGGGTTTACATAGGCGAAACCTTTCCAAAACAATAAATCTTGAAACACACTCCATACTTGTCAACAATATTCAGGAAAATAAAACCTTAGACATATTTCTATATACAAGCAGTCTTCGCAGTGTTGTTTTGATTAAATATACACGACTGCTTGATTTTTGTGATGGGAAATACACAATACGAATTGAAAAAAAATGTTTTTGAACAGCAAATACAAAAAGCGCTTGCGTGAAGCTGGACCTCATGGCGGCGTTCAAGTTGAAGATTAACAAAACGTTCCAGTAAACGGCGTGCGAGCAGTGAAACGCGCGAAAATTGAATTGAGGTGAGCCAGAAATCCACTGTGTTTATCGTGTGTAAGGTTGAAAGGGAGGGAAAGCGTGAGGAGAGAAGGGCAGGGAAAAAAGAGAGGCACTTACGTGGCAGGGGCGGCAGAAAGCTATCGTCTTTCGTCGACCGGTTATCAGCGGAGTAAATGCACACGCGGCGAATTTTTTTTGTTTTTCAATTGGACGGTCCGGTTGATAGCAACCTTCTTTTATGCCAAAATAATTCCTGTTTTCCTAAAAAAAAATTGGCTCCAATCCACGCTGTGAAGGGGTTGGATAGCGAAGCTTTTAAACTACACCCACAACAACTGCCATGCGACGTCACTTGAATTCACACACGTGGCTCTACAAAAAATTACGCCCACCTCCCCTCGCGGGAACCCTGGTGTGATGCGACGCTGAGGGGGGTTCAAGCGCAAGCGGAGAGCAACCGTCGACCGAAAGGCCGCCGGAGAGCGGCACAGCGGTTATATGCGCAGCGCGCCTCGAAGGAGAGGAGACCGCGGAGAGAGAGAGAGTACTGCACATGCGCAGACACCGCGCGCAGCGCCGACCACCGGTGGAGTAAAGAGCGCGCTGGGCCGCACACCCGCAGATGTTGAGAGAGAGTGTTCGCTCTCACCTGGGCACGCGCCGGCGCTAGTGCGTCTGCCGAGGCTATGACGCAACACAATTCAATACAATCCACTTTAATCCAATCCAATCCAAGTCCAATCCAATGCCCCTCGCGAGAGAGTGTTCGCTATCGGAAAGGAGAGGGCTGAGCGGAGGAGAGTGCGGACGCGTCTCATGAGGAGCGCACGGCATCGGGCAGCTCGACCTTCGAGAACATCCTGTCCGGCGTTCGTGGCATCATCTCTCGCGTGCTCTTCTACTCGCCAGTTCACGTGCGTTCGCGCCTGGAGTGGGCAGCACAGGCGCCGAGTTCGCGAAGCCGGTTGCCGCAGGTTCTAGCGCGTGCTAACGCGGTCCACTTTGGGAGAGATGTGAAAGCCTGTGGATGAAACGATCCGGGGCCTGCCAGTCATGGAGAACTTTCAGCGCCAAGTTCGAAAATTCGTGCGAGGTGCAAGAGCGGGGTCTCCGAAGAAGGGACAGGGGCCGCCAGCTCTGCCATTTCTCCAGCCTGACACCACTGGTACAACTGTGCCGATTTATTTCTAATACTTTTTTTCTTATCTCGAAACACCGAAGTCGGTGCCACTGTTTCTTTAACAGCCTTAACGATCAAAGACGTGTGCATTCCCTTCTGGCTGCATGGCTGTATTTCAAGTGAACATCAAATTTTCCTTTGCAGAAACTTACTCCATCCATCTTGAGGATTTCCCAAAACTGGCCGCACAACACTTGCTCCACGATTGAGTTTCCGGTAATTCACTCCCATGCTGCAAACGCCAAGCTTCCAGGTTAACTTTGTTCGTACAGCGACTGGCCAAGATAGACGATGGTACGGTGTTCGAATCCCTACGCAGTACCAAATGTAAATCAAGTGGGAAGTTTTCTCACAAAGTTGTTACTTTCCTTTGTAGCCATGTGAGTGAATTTCAGGCGGATGCGAAATTTATATTGCAGAAATTTTGTTTTGTACTACTATAGGTGGCTTGATGTAAACTGGTCGACTAACACTTCTAGGGTTGCCTTCCGATGAAACCTGTTGCTGTGAGATCCGGTAAAATCTATAAAAATATTTTCTCGTGAAACCCGATGAAATGCTGGTGACCAGGCCATTAGGTGAGTGACGGCCATCTTTAGGCGTTGTTGTGGCTTGTGGCCATTGAGCTTTTTTTTTAAATGCGCCATAAATGATTACCACACACCCGAAGCGATGGCCTGAATTTGCGTTGGGAACAAAAGGCTGTTCTCAACACAACATCCCTTCCCCCATTATTTCCACCGGCTGAAACTGCTGCACAATAACAGGTGCTTCTGTGAACACAGCGCCAGCCAGTACATCCAGGATTGTTCAAACACTGTTCCCCTTGTGTCCCGATTAAGACACGTCGTTCGCCTCCGAGTGGAACCTCCTCATTTGCGTCAGAACTAAACAAGCTGAAGCGGTGAAATGTTTAATAGGGCTGGTGGAGTTTGTCGGCAATAGCATGCCAGACATTTCGCCGCAGTGAATCTGGCCTTCAGCCTAAAGTGCCAACGAGTCAAGGTAACAAGGCACGCAGTCACCCCTGCCTCGCTGTTCCATCCACCGGACAGCCGTTTCGCACACGTGCACATTGACCTGTTAGGCCCCCTGCCACCGTCGCGATGCGCCACCTACTTGTTGACGTGCGTGGAACGCTTCACACGCTGGCCAGAGGCAATCCCGATCCCTGATATTACGGCGGAAACAGTCGCACAAAGCATTTGTTGGTGGTTGGGTGTCCCGTTTCGGCTGCCCTGCTGTTGCCACCACTGAAAGCGGGCGTCAATTCTAACCCGCCCTGTTCAATGCTCTCGCTGCCATCTTGAGAGTACTCCACATACACACCACCTCCTACCATCACGTCCGGGTCACCACATGTAGGGAACGTCCGGGCGTTCTCTGCAAGTGGTGACCTGGACGTTCCTACAAGTGGTGACCCGGCGTTCCCTACAAACTCATGTTCATCTACAACCTTTTTTGTGGGGTTTGATGCCCCCATCCGCTTTCGTGGTTCTTCCGGTCGCTGCTCCTCGGTGCTGTGCTCCTGCTGTCATGTGGTCAAGCACTGTGTGCCGTTCGCGATTCAAAAGTGGTGTTCCCGTCTTTTCGGGTGGGCCCGACAGGATCGGTGACCCCTCTCGTGTTCTAGTGGGGGGTGCACGACACCTTTTGCCTAGTGGTGTATGCCACGGAGTTCCGTCGCGTGTGGAGCCCCTTCCATTGCCCTCCTCACCTGCCGTGCGGCCTAAACCGGGTGTAAATACTTGGTCTACTCGGCCCCGAGGGATGCGTGCGGTTTAACGGCTGAAACTGCAAGCGTGGTGGAGCGGGCTGTGTTGAAGAAGGGAGGAGGGGTCACTCGGGGGCAAATTTTGTGGAAGCTGTTTGACTGTTTAAAGCCTATCACCCTTGTAGACAAAGGGGAGAATGAAAGTTTTTAAAGGTAGCTTTCACCCCCCAACTGCAAATGTGCCTCATTCCTGGCATGCGTAGAGAGCAGGCCCACCAAGTGGCATGCCCTAAAGTATTTCGGTATGGTGTATGTCCATGTGCACGTTCCGTACGCGTGTGGACGCGAGTTACCATGTGGGTAAGAACTGCCAGAACTGCTATGAACTGGCGGAAAGTGAATCAATATGTGTGGATATTTAGTTTTTGCATTCTACTAATTGGCCTTTTCGGCAAAGGGATGTTTGGGTATTACCCTTGTTCATTTGTTTTTTAATCGGCTTGCCAAACCTGTCATAGCGTGCTGGAGCGGAGGACTTGTTTCCCATTTTGTTCTATTTATTTTTGGTAGGAGGGGTACACGAGCGAAAATTTGGAAAAGAATTGGTGATATTAGACAATGTTTACATCGCCATATCAGCATTGTAGACAAAGGGAGAATAAGAAATGCATTACTTAACGGTAGCTTGTAACACCCTCCGAACATGCCAAGTAGACCTGCGACGTCCTGTCTTTCGAACACACTGTCATGAACATCATCTTAAATAAATATCGCACATCTTCATACAGCGGTAAACTTGCAAATCACGGTTAAAGTACCCGATCGGCGTCATTTGGGCTCTAGCGGTCGTTAGGGCTGTTAATGGTTAACGTAGCTGCTTCCGAAAAATAATAGTCATGACCAAAGTAATAAATTTACTAACTTTATTTACTATCTTTATTACTAACAGCAGAAGTAATTGCGGGGAAAATTTTAAATGACGCGAACAAAATTTTGCCTCTCCAATTCCCTGCAGTGCGGACAGCCCCGTCTCGCAACCAACCGCCAACGCTGAAAACACATAGCAGCCCGAAAGTATGGGCAGCATGAGTTGGTAATTCGGCGGCGGGTAAATAAAATTTCATTTCACATTCCTGGGGGAACGGAGTAGTATGCGAAGCAGCCATGGGGCCGACTCAAGTTCCATTAGTTTTCAGTTCGATCGCGGCGTTGGGAGGAGAATGGGAGAGCGGAGCGCGTGCGCGCGTCATTTATACCGCGGAGCTACAGTGGCGCCCACAGCGGAGTAGGAGTGGCCACCGTCGTCTCTAACCCTAAGCTGCTTCGCATTATCGCGCGCGGAGCCGCAGTGTTGCCATTCGTTGCGCATCCTGGAGAGGAGAGGAGCTTCGGAGAGGAGAGAAAATGCGGAGAGGAGAGGAGGATGCCTCGCATACTACTCAGGGTTCCCTACGGGAAGATGACGCGGTGGTTGAACGCGAAGCTATCTCATGATGGATTCTTTGGTGGCCAATCCCTGGGGCATCCTGCCACAATCACCATCAGCGGTGCCGGGCCAGCATGCGCAGTGGGGTGTGGTACGCAGGGTTCCCACGGGAGATGACGACGGTGGTTAAGGCGAAGCTATCTCGTGATGGATTCTTTGGTTGGCCAGTCCCTAAGGGCATCCTGCCACAATCACATCAGCGGTGCCTGGCCGGGCTTGCAGTGGGTGTGGGGAGGGCGGAAAACGACAACGACAAGGGAGGGAGGACACAGCCCCAAGCATGAGATGTTGGCATCAAATCCAATCCCTAGGGGCATCCGGCCACAATCATCATGGAGGAAGAAAAAGTTGGGAGGGGCGCCACCGGAAAAACGTGAAGCCTATGCACAAAAGTAAAATCGAAGTCGCCCAGGCGTCACTGCAACATGTGACTCACCGCGGCCGCCACGCCTCTTCAATTTGTCGCTGGGAACGCTCTGCGGCCCGTTGTCGCGAAGCTGCATATATGTTGTTTTTTTACGGCTTTTGTTTTGCACGTATGCTGCACTCCTGCCCGAACACGGTCATGAACATCGCCGAGCAGACAAATGAGGACATACGGGGAAAAGCTACCGCCAAACAAACAGCGCGGTGCGCGGATTGAACCGCCGCCGCGCGGCCCAGCCACCATGGAGGTCACGTGCTGGGCCAATGCGGCGCTGAGAATGGTTAACAGCGGTGCTTCCGAATAATAGCTGACCAAAGTCATAACCGTCTTACTAACTTTTTCTTCTCCATGACAATCATCATCAGCGGTGCTGGCCACGCAATTCGCCTGCAGTGCGGACAGGCGGACAACCGCAACGCCGAAAACACATAGCAGCCCCGAGCAGCATGAGTTGGTTCGGCCGGGTAAAAAGCGACTCTTCGACCACGTGTCTTTAAAGCATTCCACAGCGCAAGGCGTTCCATAGCGCAGGCTTAAATTCGGCAGTGGGGAAAGGTAGCCGTCGCCCACGCGAGTGCACGGCAGATAAAAGTAAGGGAGCGGAGGAACGCAACTGAGCGAGTGAACAGGCAAGCAGCGAAATCTACTGTCGTCGCCCCTCCCAGATTCATAGAGGCAGGAACGAGCAGCAGCGCAAAGTGTAGGACACAGATCGAAGCCATTCGAAATCGTAAGACGGAATCGAATCGCGAAGCAAATCGTATGAAGTGGCAAGAGGTCGAAGACCTTCGAGAACGCGGGGCGGAAGCAAATCGTCTCAGGGGCTTAATTGGACATTAATGCTGTTGCGTTTAGAAACAATAAGGGACGCTTTGGTGGCCTCGAACTTTTGTTTTGGGAATGTGGGCAACCAAGTAAATCAGAAAGCGCTTCGATGGGTAATCCGTCATTATATGAATGGTTTGGCCCTTGATTCGTTTTGTTTTTCGGCTGTCACAAAGGAAAGTTTTATAGTACTTTAATTTTTTTCCTAACAATAAACATAAGATGTTCGAATGTAGTTAACTGGCTTTGAGCCGCATGTTACACGGTCTTCGCTTCGTTTTTCCTACTAAGTGCTCTTACTGTAGGTAGCCCAAAAGCTCAAAAGAACCTAAGCACAATGCGGAGCTTGTAGCTAATGTAATAACCCCGCAAAACTTCGCCAACGCTATTTTAGGATTCGACGTGTCAACAGAATTGATATAGTACGGATATATATGT
This sequence comes from Haemaphysalis longicornis, assembly GCA_013339765.2. Taxonomy (NCBI): domain Eukaryota; kingdom Metazoa; phylum Arthropoda; class Arachnida; order Ixodida; family Ixodidae; genus Haemaphysalis; species Haemaphysalis longicornis. The sequence continues at coordinate 153,263,065 of CM023450.1, read as the reverse complement.
CAATACTGAAAATTGCTCTCAAGTGTGGTTTGTTGATAGCAGACGCTGGTACGCTACCGCTCGCGAATACTGTGCAAGAATCAGTCATGTTATGCGTGCTCGTTTCAGTGCGCGAGAAATGGTCAGGCAACGTGGTGCGCATAGTTCGTGCTATCGAAAGAAGCAATATTTCATGTTGACGAGCATGTGGCTAGTGTATGATCATGTCCGTATTGCTGCCAGCTTCGCAGCAAATCCACGAAGGGTGTTCGAGAAACAAAGCGACGAGAAAAATGTAGGACTGGAACTCAAGTGTTTTCTTTCCTCTACAACCTAGCCAGCGATCATACGACTAGCACGTACGTGTAAGAAAGGCACCGGCAGTTTCGCTGTGATGCCACGGCTGGATAACCATACGTGATTCGAAACGACGGACACATATGGGAAAGCCTTAGAGAGACTGAGGCCCCGCGGGTTTGTTGGGATGCGAGGAAAGAGGAGGCGAAGGTCTCAATGAGGATCTCATGAAACCCTGAACACTGCTTTCCGTTGGCAGGTCCTACTAAGGCTGTCAGACCGTTCTACACTGCTTTGCAAATACCACTTGGAAGTGGATAGATTCCAATGCGTTCGCGAAGAATATCATCTGATAAAACTGAAAGCGCATATTATTCTCAAATATGAGCTTTACATTTAGCCATCTTGAATCACTACAGGGCTTAATACCATAGGATTTGTCCGGACCAGGCGTGTGATTACGCGATATCGTCGTCTGTTTTGGTGGCTTTCAAGCGCGGCGGGTTCGTGTGCGGAAGGAAACTCATTTAATAAGTGCTCATCCCCGACAGCCGTGCCGGGTTCATTGCTCGATCAAACGCAGTGGACCGCCGATGATTTTCCGAAACGTGAGAGGCTGAGAGCCTGACCGTACCTCTCTATACTATACTAAGCCATACTACGCTACAAACTGCACCCTAAACGACACTACGTACGAACGGGCACGAATCTCCGTAATTTCTGGGAGTGGATGATTCAACATTGCGGCGATAACAAAAATCTCCAGCCCATAATTTGGCTCCTCGGCATGACCTCCCCTGGTGGCGAGAGTGCAGTCTTCGTCGCTGTAGTAAAAGACGGAGTAGTAGGTGTAAAAAAGAGCGCGTAATAATCCGAAACGTGATTCCCCATTCCTTACAACTCGGGTAGTACTGATTGGGTTATAGAAATTCTTGCTGGATGCTATTTTGGCGGCAACAGCCTTTGCCATCCAGGGCACCGTGTACTCGGATGATGAAAGAAACACGAGCGAAAATAAGGGAGAAATATTCTCCGAGCCGTTTTAAAGCGAAGCTTTTCATGTCCCACTGATGGCGACTGTAGCCCCCTCAAAGCCCAATGCGGAAAAGCCAACGTCCGCCTGTAAAGCGTAGTCTGCCTCAAACATACTCTTTCACAGGTGAAGCCTGCTTAGGTTTTCGTATCAACAGAGGCATCTGTCACGAGAAAGCTTCGCGTTCAACTATTGCCGTCGTTAAACGGATACGTGCGTCATTTTTTTGCAGAAGCCATCGAAGGTGCTCCGAATGGTCAGTTAATGCGTGCGAACGTGTTCTTCGAAACGAGCATAGTGGTATTTAAGTGCAAGTTACAGTGTACAGAAGCAATCTAAAATATTTATTAAACTTTACGTAAACGCTATGAACGTTGTATCAATAGGGTTCATTTATATTCCGTGCCATTTTGTATGTATACATACATATATTACGGAATAAGCGCCTAGGAGAGGGAGCCGTGTAGGGCACACTATGACTCTTGACAGCAGCCGCTTGATGAGTATACCCCCCCAATGCGTAAGCCAGTGTTAGAGTCTGCCCTTTTGTTTTTATTTGGGCTGTCAGCCTCTGGTACAACCAAGAGACGTTTCTGGTTTCTTCAGTGCAGACACGAGAACGAACCCACTGTATCTGCCTACTGCAAGCCATCCAGAAGCACTGATCTCCTTGTGAGTGCTTGAACATTTTCTGATGTACCCGAAATAATAAACCCAGTAGAGTTTGTCCCTTGGTACATGTACTTTGTTGAAGAGAACATTGGAATTTCAGGGTAAAAAAAAAGGGATCCGCACAAAGTAGGCACTATTGCCTTGCTTCCTTCTTTTCGCGCTGTTCTGAGCTGTTCTCTTCGTTCCACACAACCGAAGCGATTCGACACTGTTTTGCCACCTGAAGTTTGTGAGTTCAAACTCACGCGATGGCCATCCTCTGTTTTCCTTTACTTCTGCAGAAAACTTAAAATAAATATAATTTACTTGTGCATATCTGTATGTATGTATGTATGTGCGTGTCTGTCTGCATGCGTGTCTGCGCAAGCGCGTCTGCGCGGGCGCATACGCACGCGCGTGTGTGTGTGCGTGTGTGCGTGTGGGTGAAGCTAACACAAATGAGACGTACAGTCAGAAACAAATGAAACGCGAACACGAAAGTTTGAACCAGAACACACAAATAGCGCGATTTCTTTCCATGCAAGTCAAAATGACGCGTGGCTTAGTTACAAATACAGTTGGGAAATGTGGCTTTCCAAATATTCGATTAGCGCGCCATTACAGGACCTCAACGAACAGTATTTTTCAATTTTCTGTGTTCGAATTTATACTTTTGTGTTAGCATTTCATTTGTCCATGAGTGCACGTAAATACAGTTTCGCATTTGCTTACCTGCCTACATACAGTTGCTAATATAATTACAGTCGTGACTTTTGCGACTAACCGAGATTCTGTACTTAACGTTAATTACGCGATGTAAGGTATATAGTTATATCGGCTGTATTCCAGGAGTGTCTCCTACTGCGTAATTACGACGTATCCGCCGGTAAATTTTCTATTGAATCCCGGTATTGCGCACTGAAACCGGGAAAAACTTCAAATCAGGAAAGGTTTTCACGCAACAAGAGGGGGATAATAAAATACATAAATTCTGTTCAGTTGTTAAGAGCACAAGAGTGAGAAAGTAACTGTTATCTGGCCCGCTCCGTTACTGTGAGGAGTTACCTGCATCGTTTATTTGGATCTCAGTAGCCAGACTGGGGGGCACCTCCTGGACGGATGACGCAGAGCACGAATGAACCTGTCTCAGAATCATCATCTTCATCATCCGCCTGTCTATGCCCACTGACGGGCAAAGTTCTCTCCCATAGATCTCCAACTATCCCGGTCCTGTGCTACCTGTGATCAATTTATCACCGAAAACTTCTTGATCTCATCTGGCCACCTAACCTTCTGCTGCCCCCTGCCACGCTTGCCTTCTCTAGGGACCCACTCTGTTACCCTTAATGACCAACGGTTATCTTGCCTTCGCATTACATGTTTTGCCCACGTCCATTTCTCCTTCTTAATTTCTACTAATATCTCCCTAACACGCGTTTGTTACCCGACCTACTCCGCTCTTATCTTGTCCCTCAATGTTACACCTATCATCTTCCGTTCCATTGCTTGCTGAGTCGTCCTCACTTTAAGTTGAACCCTTTTAGTGAGCCTTCAAGTTTCTGCCCCGTAGGTGAGTACCGGTAAGATGCAGCTGTCATACATTTTCTTCTTGTGGGACGATGACAGGCTGCCATTCATTATACGAGAATACCTGTCGAATGCACTCCACCCCATTCTTATCCTTCTAATTATCTCTGCCTCATGGTTGGGATCCGGGGTCGCTACTTGGCCTACGTAGATATATTCGGTTACCACTTCCACTGCCTCTCCACCTATCTCAAACCGCTGTGCTCTACCGAGGTTATTGAGCAGTACTTCAGTTTCCTGCATAATAATTTTCAGGCCCACGGTTCTACTCTGCTTGTCCAGTGCGGTAAATATCCTTTGCAATTCGTCCCCCAAGTTACTTAGCAAGGCAACCCCACCTGTTCCCAATCGAATGTTCTGAATACCTCTTGTAAACATGCTGTGAATACCATTGGAGAGATTGTGTCTTCTTTTCTGACGCCCTTCCTTGTCGGTATTTTACTGCTTTCCTCATGTAGGACGATGGTAGCTCTAGACCCATTGTAGTATTCTCTACATTGTAGCTGTGGACCCTCTAGTACTCTCACGTAATGCTCGTGTACACCTTGATTCCGCAATGCCTGAATGACTGCTGAGGTTTCGAACGAGTCAAATGCTTTCTCGTAGTCAGAATACTGTCGCATTAAAATTGAACTGTCGTGTGGGAAGACCATTTGGAAGCCGTAGGCACCAACGTCACATCCAGAGAACGCTCATTAGCGTCACCCGTACTTGGCTTCTTGTGTCGTACCGCCGCCGCACGAGACAAGAACCGCACTTAGCTTTAAAGGGGCCATGAGGATGAAATGAAGATTGGTTGATTAAAAAGACTGCTTTGTCCTCATAACAATGATAACAATTTTATTACAAACTTCAAAACACATAATCGAGATATTAAAAAAAAACAGATAAAGCAATTGCGACTACCCACTCCCTTTCCGGCGATTTACCTATGACGTCACAAAATCTTGTGTTGATTTCTCTATGACGTCACAAAATATTGCGAGTGGCGGTAGCCTACCTAAGCCTCCAAAGAAACTTGACTCCAAAGAAACTTGACAGGGAGGTTGCATGGGCCCTCTACTTCCGTTTGACGGTATCGCTTGAATGCAAACCCGCAGTTAACGCACTGATAAATATGTTTGTGGTGCCGGCCCATGTTACGTCACAACTGCCAATATACGTCACTGCAGCGCGAATTTCAAGTTTTCACTATTTTAACACGACAGTGTTTTATTCTCGGATATACAAAGATTTAGCTGACGTGATATCCTTCAGGGAAATGACGCCACTATAATGAAGCAAGGGGCCTGTAAAGGATGCACCCCTGCACACAGGGTCTTTTTGCGGGGAAGCGACCTTTAGTACTAAATAGTTCTTTAGGTATATGAAGTCCTTTTTGGTAAGATGACATGTCATCACCCGTTACAAAGGGGAAACTAATAGCAATCATCACCATCATCATCATCATCAGTACGTTGTACTTGGGCTTGTTCGTTTGCTGGTTTTATATTTTAACACGAAAGTGTTTATGTGCCGGTATCCACCAAGATTTCACTGACGTCATATCCGCTACGGAAATGACGCCAGTACACCTTTGCCGAAGTGACCCACCAGCAGGACGTCCCTCGCCAAGCACACCCACAAGACAGCCGACGAACCGCAAATCATGCTCAGCTGCAGATTTCGCTGCACGTTTCACTTTCCTGAATTACCGATTCCTATGACAGAAAAATCAACCACAGTTTTTTGCGTTGTTGTGGTAAAAGAAAAAAAAAGTCTTTCGCAGCTGAGGGGGAGTTTAGAGAGTTACCAAAGGCTAGTTATTTAGTTCCTTCAAACGGAACAAAGTGGTATTTTGTCTTAATTGGCCCTTTAAGCCCCTTCACATTACTAAGTACAAAGCCTCAGTTCGCCACAATAACATTTCACTCAAAGCCAATTTGGTGCCGCTTTTTCGTTTCTTACTTGGGCGAAGGATCACGCTATGGCCACTTTCTCTAAGCACCATTAAACTGCGTGTTTAAAGCACTCCGTCTTCTTCCGGTCTTCCGTAGGAAGGAGCTGCTGAGTGACTTAACTTGTTACGCCTTCGCCAAGCTGATTGATCGGGCCTGTCACAGGCGAGCGCCATCGCTTCCGCTTTGTGTTACAGCCTCCGCACCGCCACAAATCGCCACAAAATCGGTCGCAGAACGCGTCGTGGAAGTGACAAAGGGTTTGGAATTTTAATTCCTTTCGAATTTTACGGGGGGGGGGGGGGGGGGGGTACTACTGGGGACTAATTTGGGCCCTCTCCTTTACATGCGCGGGGATCTCCCACGCTTGGGCGTTCTTGTACTTGGGTGCCATTAAAAATAGCGCAGGCGTCAACATCATCCGAGCTTGGCAGTGTTGGATTTGTACACGCGGTTTCACATCGTCAGGTGTAAGCTAGACGCATACATGCTAAGGACATGTTGCTAGTGTATGTAGGTGTGTGTACGTGTCAATCCGCCTTCTTCCCCTCTTCCTCCTCTACTCCTGAAGCGGGAGTGAACCGCTCACCCATAAGTCCTTTTGTGCATGTAAAAACCGGCTTTAAACGTACGTACATGCGCTAAGAGTGCATAGGATCATCAAGTGGTTGTCTTTTCATAAGACAGCCGCTGTACCATTTGGGAAAGCCAGCTCCTCCAGTGACAGAACAGCCAGTACCAAAGTTGGAAGAGCCATCTCGTCTTTCGGTTGAAGCTCAACCTCTCCAATAAACTTGTCTCTTTCGCTATCTTCTCGTAGTCCTCTCCGACGTGATGCGGGGAATGGGGGATTGAATCGGAGGCAGCACGAGTGGGAGCGCGTTGATGACGAGGTTGTCTTCGGGCAGGCGCCAGCACAGACCCTAAATGATAGGATAGAGGCAGACCAGCAGGCGTGTGTCAGCCATCTTGCGCACAATAATTAGGTTCCCCAACGGCGCCTCACCCCTCTGCTAACTGGTGTGCGCGTCGGGGGGAGAAACGGGACCGTAATTTCGCTCGTCAAGTTACTGAGAAGTGCACCAGAAGCGAGCGATGCGATGATCTCCCACGTCACGCCCGAGGAGGGACCCACATGGTTATGTAGGCCATAACCGCAGACAACAAACTTTCGACAAGTGTCGCAGTTGTGTTGCCGACTTACCATTTGCGGCGGGGGATCGTAACCGCGGAGTCGTCACACCGGTTAGTGATACCACTACGCGACGCAGATCGGGTGCCGAACCGTCGGTTAAGTAGCCCTCAAGAATAAGATATTGTAGTTTTGACACTAGCGAGTTTCTAATCTAAATAGAGTGACTACAGCTCCCAACGTTACTAGATCTATTGTACAGCTCCCTCGCGCGTTACGTGTTTTGTCCTATGGAGCCAAGCGCCACGTATCTTACCCGAGTCACCGAAACATTGATCAACGCCGGCAGCGGTGGCCCAGTGTCTAAAGCGCTGTTGTGCTACCGAGCAAGAGGTCACGCTTTCGATTATTGGCCCCGGTGCCTGTTTATTTGATGCGTGCTAACAGTGGAAACGTCGACGATATCAAAATGTCGGTGCATAGAAAAAATACACGGTTTAAATTGATCCCTATCCTTCCACTACAGCGCACATGCAAAGTCCAGGCGTCGCTTCGACAAGTAAAATCTCCGTGGGAACTTTTAAATTTGAATGAAAAGCACCCACATTACAAAGGCTTTGAATCTTGCTTTGGCTCCGCAAGGCTGGAGTCGTTGCGAAATAAGGGAGGTTCGGAGGGAGGAGTTTGTTCTTGATTTCCAGTGCAACGTTCAGCGTGAGTGCACTTACACCCTCTCACGCCGCGCGCGCATGCGCACACGCACACACGCACGCACATGCATAGGCGCGCCGCGCGCAGCACACGCACACGCACGCGCGCACGCATGCGCGCACGCACTAACGCACGCTTTAAATTTTAATTTTCACGCAAATAAATGAAGAACGTAACTACAATCCTTACACCCTCCTTGACAATTTATTCCTGCGTACATTCAACGGTCCTCTTCATTCCCAATGATGACAAGCTGTATGCTCCATCGTAGCAAACTCAGTGTCACACGTGACATAAGGCAGATCGCCAGTCGACTGCTCCCACGAAATTGTAGACGTACGAGTAACTGCGGGGGGGGGCACCAAACAAGGACACTTTAACGGAGGTTCGTGGAGTGTCGCTGACAACTGAGCCAGGTGCCCAGGACACACTTGCGCACATGTGCACCAGAAAATTGAGGGAAATACAATCAACCCTGAAGCTCTATAGATGGAGCATGTGACGCGTTACGCGAAGGTTGCGGGTTCGGATCCTACCATACGCACATCTTTTTCCCCAATTTTTAAAAATATTTCCTTGCGTTTCAATATTTTCATTTTTACAACAGCATAGTAGTCTCCTATCCGGCGGTGTCAGCTCTGGAAAAGTCATTCGTGTGCCTAAATGAAGAGACTGCGTGTAATGCCCAGTATTTCTAGAGAGGGGCCTAAACAGTTTCGAGAATTTTAGTGCCATCCTTTATACCAAACGCGAACATAAATTAGCCTTGGAAGTGAACTTTTTGCAGAGTTCTTAATCCCCTAAAACTTTTTAAGTCAATACTGGTTTACATGCTTTTGCTGCAATATTTTTTTTTGCTAAATACAGCGCACCGATGTTTACGACTCATATAACTTTTATTGGGCCTGTAAAATTTACAATTTTAAATATGCGACTAAGGATTTTCGCTGAATCACGAAACTCTCATAAGTTCTCAAATACATACGTTCGAGCCATTCAGGGCAGTTATAAGAGTAGATATGGGATAGTAGATTTTAATTAGTTGCATGGTTCACCAAGAAGAATACAATTGGGTGCCCTGTGAGCAACTCGGACAGAACAACATTCACAGACGACCACGACCAGGCGACACAGACTACAGCGACACCTGTTATCTTTGACAATTGTGATCCCACTGATCCTAAAAGGACAATATTTCATACGGTAAGTTGTGTGGTTGTAGCTTTAAAGGAGCCATGGAGACAAAATACAAGTTGGGTTTATTAGAAAGACTGCTTAGTCCCGATAACAATGGTACCAATATCATCGCAATCTTCGAACAAATAAGCGAGATTTAAAGAAAACGTGTGAAGCAGTCGCGACCCCCTAGCCAATTTCCCGCAACTTTTCTATGACGTCACGGAACCTTGTTTGTGCGATTGGCGGCCGCTTGACTGACCTGTCGCGACGACACATGACTGGACGTCTGTAATGGGGCCTCTAGTTCCATTTGATCGCATTACTTGAATGCTAACGTGCAGTTAACGCACTGAAAATTATGTTTTATTGTTGGCCCGCATGACGTCATTCTTGCTCATAACACGTCACTGTGGCGCAAAATTTGAAAGTTTTGAAATACTTCTTGCTGTTTTTTTGTTAAAAAACATCTTTTCGGGATGTAATGGAGCTGAGTCAGATACTGAATCCTAGTTCTTTCAAATTACACGAAGTTGTATTTTCTCTTCATGGCTCCTTTAAAACGAGAAAAAAAATGGAGTATGGGCGTGTGCCATGTGCCTGTGCATAGTATGTGCGTTGTGTGTGCATTCATAACATCGTGGCATGCGCCTGAGTATTGATCGGGGTATGATTGCCCTTCAACAGCCTAGATATACTAGTAGTGTACAGAGATTGCCCTTTTTGGCCAGTCTGCTTTGCAATTATAAATCATGTGGCCTGCGTGCGAAGGCCCATAGGTCCGGAACGGCGACGGCATGAGGTTATGGTGTCCTTGTTTTCAGATACGCTGAAATCTACGAGCCATGCAGGCTATGATTATGCCTATAAGGCCTCTAAGGAGGCCACATAACTTGAATACAACTGAAACATTTATCAGCGTGTACTCTCACGCGGTGTCGACAGCAAGATAGGCATCCCGAGCCATCTTGGTGAAATAAGTCGTGTTTTAAAGCGGTTCCTTATATTCCCCTGCAACAACGCGCCAACTTGATCCCTCTTTTTAACGCCTGAATGCGTTTAATCGAATTTTGATGAATTGTATATGCTCATTACCTTGTTCCTTCGTTTGTTTTATCATGTAATGCCCTCGTAATGTCGTTTGTAATGCCCGTGCTCGCTCTTTCCATGAACACAAGGGCTTATGGCAGAGTGGTTCATTCCCGTTTCAGGGGTAGAGGAGGAGGAGGAGGAGTGAAACTTTTTCTATGAAAAAAAATAACAGAGAGTTACCCTGGTATTCTGAATCCTTCTTCCCCTCGAGCCTCCGGTCGAGGAGACCCTTCAGACCTATTTTCCCATGCATAAGTATTGCGGAATCCTCACCTCGGCCGCGTGGAGGGAACAAATTGAGTGGTGATGGGACTCAGAATACGGACCTTAGGGCCTGTGACCCACCGCTCAGGTGCGGTCCCTATTTGTTGACCCCACTGGTCGAGGCCACCGCTCTCGTCCGTTGAGCTAGAGGCCTTTGTGACTTCATTCCCGAGCGATTAGGCAGGGCTGCCTCACATGCCTCTCTGGTAGTGCAAGGCTTGGGGGTCATCATCATCATCATCATCACCATCACCGTCATCATCATCCAGGTTGGTCCACTGCAGTACGAAGGCTACCCCAAAAAACTTCCAGCCATACGTGTATCAAGTGCTAGCTGTGTCCACCCTTTCCCCGCAAACGTTCGTAGTTCATCCCTCCATCGAGTCTTTGGCCGACCACTATGGCGTTTACGGTCTGTTCTGTTAAACGGATGGTCCACCTGTTGTCCCCCATGCGCATGACGGGGACCCGCCCATTCCCATTTTCATGGCTTCATTTGAGCTATAGTGTCGCCCACACCAGTTTGTTCTCTAACAACCATTATAAATTGACCCATCATTGTATATTGTCCATCAAACTTTTGCGCGTTACCAGGCCACAAACATTCACACACACTGAAAGAGTACTCCTACCGCAATGCCACGTTCAAGCACTCCTTTTTTGCACTTGCAATAAGGGAATGGAACTGTTTAGATCCTTCCTTAACTAATGCGACATCGGTATCTGACTTTGCGCCAAAATTAGAAAATATGTTCTGTTAATGCGGCAACACTCGCATCCCCAGCGCATTGCGCCACCAGTGAAAGCGTATTTGTGGAGTATATAAGTGTTAACTGGGGTGTGTTGCAAGTTTGGTATTATTTGCCTGTGTTCCACTGGATTTCATGCACAATTTCTCTTATTTTTGGTGTTGGTTTCTTTGTCTTAAGTTAAAAGAGTGACTTGATTATGCTTTTTCTTATGAGTGTGTTCATGTTGTAAGTTTTCAAGTGTGTTGTTTAGAATTTCAGCTGCGTATTCTTCCTATCTAATTAAAAGTAAACAAATTTGTATATTTTTCGCTCTTATACTTTGTATGACTGTCATTTCACTACATTCCTGTTTCTGTTTTCTGCGCTGATATTTATTATGTACCACCTGCATGTACCATCTGTATGCCCACCTGCTATGGTCTCGGAATGAGACTGGCAGTATTGAAAATAATAAAAAATAATCCACGCAGCCATTTACCTGTCTCTGAGCGTGACCCCTAGCATTACTCTTTCGGGAGCTCATTGGGCCGATCGAAGTTTCCTTTCAGGTCGTTTAGTAAGACCACAAGTTTCGGCCCCATACGTTATTGCTCGGAGAACGCATTGGTTACATACCAGCGTTTTGAGTGACCGAGGAAGCTTACTATTTAGGATATCAGAATGTCTATTAAAAGCAGCCCACCCCACGCTTATTGTGCGGGTATTTCCTTTTCATGATTGGGATCATCACTTTAGACTTGCCCAAGGTAGGTGTAATCGCTTACTGTTTCCGGGTCGGGAGAATGAAGTTGGGTTTTCCTGACATGCCCACACCATGCGGAAGGTATGGGAGACCTCCCCACAGTGCGGACACCACTCATCTGTTTTAGTGTGGAAAGGCTTTGCTACTGCAGGGCACAGCTGCAGCTTATACGGCTCATTGCAGTCCTTTCAGAAGCGATTACCCTGCACTTATTTGGCGTAAAGAAAAATATTTCGCAAAGCTAATCTTAGGGGCAAAAGCTTGCTTTGCGCGCAGTTTCCAGTCTAGAACATGCCTCATCCAGGTTCCATAGCCGTATAAACTCTGGCAACGGATTTCACAAAAACTATTTGGAATTTTGCAAAACATTTTTACAGTGTTCGTGTCCAAATCGACGCCTTGACATACGCGAAATATCACTTCCTTGCAACGATTTTACTAGGTTCCTGAGAAGCCGAAAATTTGAGCGTGAAACCTGGGGTCTGCAGACGCGTTAGTCTTCGCTCGTCGGCTTCTCTCAGACCATTTGCATGGGCTGGGAAAAGCCGGTGGTTAGATGGTTAAGGATTTTTTTAAACCGCAGGAGCGGTTTTCTAAACTCCGATTCGGGAGCGCCTCGGTGACGCGCCCGTTTGTAAGGGCTCGGGCAGCCGCATTGACAACCTTGTTGCTTGTTGACAACCCTCAGGCCCTGATGGCCCGGCAACCACACAATTTGTTTAGGTGTGGGCCGCGGAGTTAAAAGCCCGGTAGGAGGGCCTATCGACGTGCTGGCTGCTGTGGATTACAGCACCAGTGAAGAATCCTAGGAGCTACGGTCCTGGCACATTAACGTAGGACACCCCTTGCCTGTTTCCGTGATGCCTTTCGAGGGTCCGAGCCAGTGCCGGATTAGGAAACTTTGGGGCCCGGGGCTACTGCGTCCTTGGGGCCCTAATGATGGATGATGATAATAATGATTCCGCTTTATAATTGGTGAAAATTTTGGAAGCCCATGTTATGCTCTCTGATCAGTGATAAATTATACATAATTTTACGCTTTCCGGAAACTTATTTCTTGGCTTGATGTCTGGTATTATATAACGGAGTTTTATAAGCCGTAAAAGTTAGCATGGGTTGATTACCGTTCATCACAGATTCACAATTAATCGAAGCGCCGTGTCGGCCTGCACACGCGTGGTACAAGAGTGTTTTCTTACAAGAAGCATATTTTATTAAGCCTGTAAGGTTTTAGTTTTATTGCAAAGTTCTCCACCTGCATACATGGGAGGGCTCAAAGTCCGCGCAGTCAGCTGTCACTCAGCGACATCTGCCAAACAGTTGGCTGCCACGGCTTACGGGCCAAAATCCTGCAGGTTACCGCACAGGCGAGAAAGCACGCGGCGGTTAGAACACGCGCCGCCTTTGAAGGAGGTCGTGGGGGGGTCTCAGATGTGTCACGCAACGCAACCTTCCTATCGCAGCACGATTAGCACAAAGACGATAAGCAGAAAAAATGTCGCTTTTTCGGCTGGGGAGCGGGTCCGCTTCGTGCGTGGGTTTGCGCATGGCCGTCGAACTTTCAGCGGCGATGAACTCCTGTTGCGCAGCTGTGATCGTCTTGCTAGTCGGCAAGCCGTTACAAATTAACGGGTCCCCTTTGGGTTGGAGAGCGACAGGTGAGCACGAGAGATGGCATCAGACAACAGTTTAATAGGAATAGAATGTCTCTGCTAACCCCCGCGCTGCTGCTCCCTTCAGTGCCGCATAGCAGTTCCAGCAGTCAGTAGTTCGTTGTCGATTGGGCGGGTCATTGTTCGGTCGTAACTGGCAGTGGAAACACGCTGAAGCTTCTCGTCTAGATTCGGGGTCAACGACGGAGGCGAGTGTGGGTGGACCCCTCGTTTTCGAGTCTTCAACACATCTCCCGCGTCCACTGCTTTTCCCGTGCTTCTTCGGGGGTTCTTCTCCTGCCGCCGCGCCCAAGCGGGACCAGATCTGCGGGCCGCCCTTTGGTCCGCGCCGTCCGCCGACTCATTCCAATGAGAAAAGCGCCCACCGGGACAAACAGCTTACCGTCCCCGAGTAGCGGCGGAGGTCTGTTTTCAAGACGGCATCGAAGGGGCCGCACGCGGGATGCGTTTACAAATGGACACAGCTTTCGTCATCCCGAAAGGAAACAGACGTTGTTATTGCTTTGTTTGGCGTCCACGCCTGAGCTCTTCACACCGCCTAGGCCTGCTGATTCCCCAGCTCGAAGGGAGCCGCTGGGGTCGCGCTGGCCTGGCGGCCTCTGCGTCCACACGGAGTGGCGCCTAGAGAATTACGCTACGAATGGAGTCGCACGGACATGTAGCTTCCGCAACGCTTGTTGCTCAGACAGCCTGCAGAGGCTACAGCCCAGAGGCGCGGGCTCAAGCCGAACGATCCCGCGAGTGGCCTGCACAACCTTTGAATATTTAAATAACCATATATACGTTGACCATTCATAGACAAATATCGAGTCCATATCAATCACGCTTATGCGATTCAACTAATCCACTAGCTTTATTGAACGGGTCGTCATCGCAATGAACTTGCTTGTTAAGCGCTATACATTGAAATTTCTGGCAGAAACTGTGTATGATCCCGTAGGGTAGTGCTTAAGTTGTCAATAATTACATATAACGCCCCTCAGGCTTAAACAATTTAGAATGTTCTTCAGACATTATTTCATTATTCGCATTCCTGACCCTTTCTTCTACCGAAACGGGCGCTCGCCGAAACGTCTGCGTACTTAGATGTCCGTGTCCCGAAAAGTCTACCGAACCGACCTGTGCCGAAAAAGACTGGAGCCGAGCTCGGGGACTTTTTTATGTGGCTTCTTAGGCCAGGTCAAGCTGTGTACCCGCGACTTTTGGTCCAGGACGTCTTCTCATAAATCTCGGTAAAACAAGGAAGGAATAACTAAATTAAATTGAAATGGACTCGAACGTCGTCAACCATAACGTGAGCCCCCCCCCACCTCCACACCCGTCACGAGTTAGTCAGCTTCGGTTTGAAGGTGAGGTTGAAGCTCCTACCTTCAACTTTCAACGCGGGCAGCGAGCACACTCAAGATATATATTTTTTTCATATGATCGAGCGGGGCCCCCTGACAGCTGGGGGCCCGGGGCTGCAGCCCCCGTAACCCCCACCTTAATCCGGCCCTGGTCCGAGCGCGTGCTTTCCGCCTGCCTTAGTAAGTGCGCACTTCCATGTTACGGGAAAGTGGATTCCCCCAGAGCCTGTGCCGTCACAACTCTGGGAGTTGGCATGTCTCATATGGAGCGCACTCGCGTTTGATATGTAGGTGATCATGCAAGCCGCACCCGGATGCCGCTTGTGCGAGTCTCGTGTATTGGTTTGTAAGGTGGGCCCCCTTTCTGGTCTGGATTTGAATTGAACGCTTTTAGGGAGGGTAACCTGGCGTTGGAGGCAGCCGTCGGGAGGTACAGGGCTGGTAGTATGGCCTTTATAATAATGCAATCAATGCGATTATCGTGTTGTTAGGTGGTACGTAGATATGGTACGGAAAAAGGGCACTTCACTGGTTACGAAGGCATGGGCGAGCCGGAGCGCGTCCCTGCCCCGTAACCCACCGCGCTTGTGGGATACGCGGTGTTTCCTCCGTCCGTCCTTTTCCCCTATTCGCTTCAGTTTGGCAATGTTGGTCGCTGGGCTAAGTATGATATGAATAAGCACATCTATGATCTTTAGCAAAGATTATAGGACCATCTCTGATAGGACCGCCTGTTAATGAAATGTAAAATCTTGTATTGTCTTTAGGATTGGCTTTATGCGCAGAAGCACTGATTTCGTAGAGACACATTGGAGGCCGAACTTGCTAGCGTAGCTTTCGACACTGGAGGCAGCCTTTTGAAGGCAATACTTCATTTCCACAAGGCTCTTTTCTATCGTCCAGATTATCATGCCCGGTTTGTGTTTCGTTCCATAAATTAAAGTTCCGTTCCGATTCAGCGCCGGAACGTAAAAATAATGGTTCGTAACGGTACGTAATGGTTCGGGGTAGCCCGCAAGAAAAATTGCGAATTGAGGTTCCACTGGGCTCTGGGCAGCACTTGCGTACAAGCGCAGCACGGCTTAAGGCTGCTTTCTTTGAGTGTGCCGCTGTAATCTGCCAGTTTCGCTGCAATCTGTGTATACTGCTGTCCTCACGCCAAACAGTGCATTTTCCTTTGTTCTTTGTTAATTATGTCGTGTATCTGAATTTTTTGTGTTCATTTTTGTATAGCACTTCTCTTACAACAATGCCTCAGAAGAATCTAGGTATGTCAATATATTGTCACGGAACACCTATCAATGTCCCATAGCGCCATAACCCGTCACCGAAGACGACGAAGAGGATGCGGCTGCCCGAGCGATCATGGCCGCTTGTAAATAGATCGCATCGCTCTGCGGCAGCATCTTGTAAATACATCACTTCATCGTCGCCCATAGTTCGCCTCATCATTGTCCTGCCACCACGTAACAATATAACTAAACAATCATATGATAAATGAATAAACAAAATATTAAAATATATATATATATATATATATAATATATATATATATATATATATATATATATATATATATATATATATATATATATATATATATATATATTATATTATATTATATAATATATAAACACGGTCACGACGTCTGCTTCGCAGCCAACTGCGGGTAGCGATCTCTCGGAGAACTAAACACTGACCATAGAGACAGGTGTACAGTGTTCTAGAGAGTCCTAGAACACAGGAACAGGCGGAGAGAGTAGGGATGCAGGCAGAAAGCCTGCCGAAGGAAAGATGGCGTCAGCCAAACGAAAGGCAATTTTATATGCCAGCGATCCGGCGGCAATCTCCCACCTCGCTGCATGGAAGTTGGAATGACTGCAGAAATTTCTGCACATTCCACTCGCACCGAAAACCGAAGCGTACCATATTTTGGTTTAGCTCCTGAACGGAATAATAAATAAAGTTTCTGTTACGTTCTCGTTCCGGCCAAAAATATCGTTTTTTATTTGTTTTCGGTTCCGGTTTTCGTTCCGTTCCGCCCCCCTGATCATTATGGAAAAGGCATGTTGTCTAACCGATCGATGTTAAACAGCAGCGGCGATAGGATCACTCCTTAAGGTGTACCTCTTGCTCCCATGTTATATGGACCATGCTCCTCATCATCCATCATAAGAAATGTTCTGCGTTTGGAAAAGAAATTTCTGACGTACGCGAAAGCTTTGTGTCCACAATAATTTGTGCTTAAGCTTGCTCGTATGCTGCTGGGCCGTTCATTAGTAAATGCAAACTTGAGATATGGATTTTTCGTTTGTTGCGTTGTGGTTGGTCAAATTACGTCACGGTGTAGCTGGAGAAGGACGTTCTGTGCCGACATATGCAAGCGGAACCAGAGCATTGTGTCTACAAAGAGGTCCTTGGACACCATGCGTGGAAAGAGACAATCCTACCCCCCCCCCCCCCCCCCCCAACGGGGGAAGGGGGTAGGGTTTGGTCCCCTAAGCTTCGGAAGTGGTTAAAGTTTTTTTTAAAGAATATAGTCGTTCTTCAGCTACTTAAACGGGAAAGTTTATACCGTTCTCTCTATAAATCTGGTAACATGCTTCCTACTCGTCCACCCTGCTCAGCAAAAAACAAAAGAACAAGAAAACATTAGGCATACTTGAAGGAACACGTAAATGCCGAACTAGGTAGCAGCACTTTGATTTAGTAATGGACTTGTGCGTCATATTGCGAACGCAAGAAAAACGCGTTAAAACATTTTCACCACATAACACAAAAATGAAGGAAGCTCACACTAACGCGTAAGACCTCAAGGTAGCGAAGCCGTACGGAACAGTACCGTATTTCCTGTTTTTAGCCTCATGGCGTCGTTTAGCCTCGCCGCTGTACAAGCCACCACAGCTGGATGTTTGTCTTCCTCCATCGCACACGGCTCAGAGCCGCGCGTGGCCCCCTGGCCTTACTTCATGGGGCGCACTTATCGCGGCGGCGGCCTTCTCGCCTTCCTCCGCCAGGTAGCGACACAGGTCCCGCGCACGTCTTTGTTCCCTCCTCACCTATCTCTCCCCTGCCGCCTATCTCTCCCCGCCATCAGCCGCTGCTCCGTGCCGGGCGCTTGCGGAAGGGGGCTTTGGTTTGACCTCTAGCTCTCAAGGTCAAAACTGATAACAGCGCAAAGGCTGCTCGAGGTAGCGTAGTGTAGCTTTCCCTACAAAAAGTGCTCGCCCTCAATTCTGGAGCTCGTGGCTCGAACGCCAATCATGACCTCCGCGATCAGCTGCCAAAATACTTACAAAAGGTTCCAAAAGATGGCGCGCCAGCAGTGCAAACGCGGGAAAGTTGAATTGGATGCACAGACCTGTATTGCGTTTATCATGGGTGGACTGACACAGGAGGGGAACAGCGTGAAAGGTGGGCGGGGGGGGGGGGGTGGGGGAGGAGAGGCAGTTACGTGGCAGTAGCTGCAGAAGACTATAGTCTTTCAACGAAATCTGCAGAGATGCGAGTAGATACGCGGCCAGTTACTTAGTTTTTTCAGGTCTTTGCTCGGCGGAAGCGTGGACAAGTACGAGAGGATAGAAGCACGGCGATGGACACAAGGACGCCTTGTAGACTAGAAACTCTGCAGAATGAGTTCACATTAACAGCTGCGCATCTTTATGGGGTTCTAACTGTGAGCAGCAGAGTATTCACGGCATAGAGAAAAACTACGGACCCAGTGGTACAGACGAGTTCACGAGGTAAGGTTGCGCAGCACACTTTCCGCATTTATACTCAAATGGCTCAGGGACAAGCTTCTGAGCTTTCGTGGTAGGAGTACTCCCATCGTGAATGATTTACTGAAGATGGTGGAGGGTGGTGAAAAGATAATCTGGCCCCGCGCTGATAAGTTTATGTCGAGTACAGGCAGATCCCAGCTATCGCATTCCATAACGGTTAATTTGTGGTGTGAAGCTATAGATTTCAACGGCCTTGAAATTTTGTTTATACTGTACTAGAGCGCTGCACTTCAGCGCTTGAATTTTTACACTAGTGGATAGTTTTAGGTCGTTCCTTGAGGTGGCATAATAGATTCACAGATATACACGTTGCAGCCGCAATGAGGTTCAAGAAAAAAAAAACATCTAAATTTCGAAGCAGCAAAGGCCGCAATCATCTAACACTTACACGGTCTTCCTACCAAGTCTATCCGAATTTTGTGGGAGGGTATTATTTCTATTTCCACCGTCATTTTCTATCTCATTGTTGGGTTTATTACGGCGAATGCGTATATATCTTATCCTTCGAGTTCTTAAGAAAAGCCGGTCTTCACCACGCATTGTGTGAAAACTTTATCACATTCTGGACGCCAGGACCAAAGGATGATTGGACACGAGTGGATGACAAAAAGAATTGAGAAATATGATAGAGTCGATCAAGACTAATCAAAGTGAATTACCAGGAATCAGACGCTGAATAATGATGCATCAACTTAAATTGGAAGAAAAACAAAACTGTTGAAGATGAATAAATGTAAACTAACAGGAAATAAAGGGAAATAAAGTGGATTACTAAGCTAGTTAACGAGAATAAAAGTGAACGAGATTTGAGATATATAACGAAGAGATTAAAGTGGATGACTCTGCGAATTAAGATGGATGACAACGTGATCAAAGTGGATGCCTCAGTCATTTAGGGCGATGACTAAGCGAATTCTTCGGAATTAGAGCATACACACTCGCTTGTAAGGTGAATGTGAGTGGTAGTGTTCGATCGGAGGGATCGCCACTTGGTTACGCACACTAGCAGTCGAAGTGTTTCGAGTTCTCCCGCCTGCAGCGTCACACACGGACTATCCTCGGTGTTGCCTACCAATGCGTTTTCTTGCTCGCGCGGCATTCTTTCGTTCTACAACCTTGACTCAGAGGCTTCGCATCCGACGGATCGACATTGCCAGTAAACGCTCTTCTTTAAAATAATCGCCAAATTTTATACATCCGTCATCGGTTATTTTTGAGATGAGGGCATATCAGCTTACGCGTAGGAAAAAATTGGTCGCGTGTTCCTTGCTCCGCTGCAAATTACGTGGAAAGGCGATAGCATTTTGCTATCGATAGTATCGCACGCTATTGCATAGCATTGCATACTAAGGGTAGTGGGCTGCTACGAACTGGTTAATTACACAGCGTTCTTTAGAACATTTTTAAAATTAGATGTCCAAAGGCATGCTTTTGTAATATGGAGTCAGGAGCAGCCCTTGTTTAAAGGAGCCATGAAGAGAAAATACAACTTCGTTTAATTTGAAAGGACTAAGATTCAGTATCTCACTCAGCTCCATTACAGCCACAAAAGATGTTTTTTACGGAAAAAAAGCTAGAAGTATTTAAAAAATTTGAAATTTTGCGCCACAGTGACGTGTTATGAGCAAGAATAACGTCATAAGGGCCAACAATAAAACATAATTTTCAGTGCGTTAACTGCACGTTGGCATTCAAGTGATGCGTTCAAATGGAACTAGAGGCCCCATTACAGACGTCCAGTCATGTGCCGGCGCGACAGGTCAGTTGGGCGGCCGCCAATCGCACAAATAAGGTTCCGTGACGTCATGGAAAAGTTGCGGGAAATTGGCTAGGGGGTCGGGACTGCTTCACACGTTTTCTTTAATATCTCCGTTATTTGTTCGAACATTGCGATGATATCGGTATCATTGTTATCGGGACTAAGCAGTCTTTCTAATAAACCCAACTTGTATTTTGTCTTCATGGCTCCTTTAAGGAAAGCTGAATTTCGAGCATGCTAGCTTGAAGGACAATCTCAAAAGGAGTGCGACGCGCTCTAGCAAAATTTTCGTCATGATTTCAACCAATGCGATGAAAGATGTAAATGGTGTAGGTGCTCTTCGGCTGACTAGATAAATCGATTGGCTGCATTAGTCAGCCCGTATCGAGAGTCGCTCGACATCGAGGGCGTATTAAAATACGGAAATGTATTTTAACCTGGCAGCCAGCGAACTTTATATGGCTCGAAATCATGAACGCTGCTGGATCACATGCTCTTGTTGGTCGAGTGTTTCATTGGTCATGCATCGGTGACCGCGCCGTCTTATAAGGGACCTGCGAACAACATGCCGTCTCTGCGTCTCAAGCCCTGGTTGTAGCATAGCTGCTTTATTCTCTAGAAACAAGGTCGGGAAAAATAATGAAGTGTTTCTTGAGGATATTTTGTTAGCTTATCTGGTCAAAGGCAACTGTTCACATGCAGCGTACCAATATACTCAAAGCTGTGCTATAGTAAACACTACTTTAAATTAAGCAGTGTTCGTTTTTATTTGCCTTAGCCGCACCCTACATCATGAGCTTTGTAATCAAGGTAGAGTCTGCGGGGAAGACGACGCACACGACAAGACATTCAGTACAATGGCCCAAACCAAATTTGATACAATAACAATGCGAACGTATTGGAGCAAGGACCACAACACACAACTTCCGAATCGCGATGCTAGCTTTTTGTGTAGATCTACTTACAACGCCTTTTCTCAAACCGCTCATTGCATGAACAGGAACTCGGGTCTGGAAAGGCAAGAAGCAAGAGCGATACTAAGGTCACCTATAAACCTATTTACAACACGCTTTCTGGACTGGCCTTCCGTCGGACGTTGCAGCCATCACGTGTCCATCAACCTTTCCAGAGAATATCACAGCGAGCGTTGTTCATTGAAGACCTGCGCTTTGTACCTTTCACCTGTCAGCCCACCCCTTATTTAATAGCCCCTAAAGAGAGGTATTTAACGTAATAAGGTGAGGTGAGGTGAAGAAAAAGCGCGGACCGAGGCATCGAGCTTAGCCTGCAAGTGCAATAGGCAGAGCGCGTGCAGAGACGCACCTCGTGTTGTCGGTGAGGGCCACCACCGAGCGGCCACCGCGGGAACCTTCTCCACGCGTGGTCGTCGGTCACCGGTGGCGGCGGCGGCGGGGTCCTAGGCGAGGGTCAGCAGCGGGGCCGCGTGTGCGGCGCCCTGGCAGTCGTCGGCTGGCACGGAGGAGGAGGGGCGGAGGAGCCGGTGCTATGAGCAGAGTCTGTGCCGGCCGCGGGTCCGGCCCGCCGCCCACCACACTGTCACCACCACCACCACGGTCACCACGGGGCCGCCGCCACCGAACCACGGCGTCCGCGCACTGCCCCCACTGGCCGCCACACCACTGCCCCCACCATCCCCCCCGGGCGACGGAGGCGGCGGCGGCACGGAGGGCGTCGCCGCCGCGCCCGCCAGGGAGGCCGTGGTGGCCGCGACGGAAGAGTCCAAGGCTGTGACGAGATGCTCGTCGTCGTCCTCCTGCCGGCCGACCGGAACGCACGGCCGGCTGTCCGGGTACGAGGCGTTCACGTGGCACGGCTCGTAGCAGTCCCCCCGGCGGGCCGTACGACGAGTTGCTGATTGACGGTAGGTCCGGGATGTTGGGGTCTGCACGGCACGAAACACAACCACCACTGTCAAGGGCAGGCCCGAAGCCAGGCTGGTTTCTGCGGCGCCGCCCAACGGCAGAGCTATACCCTCAGAGCTACAGACACCGGCATTGTTTACGAGGAAACGAGAAGGGAGTTTCAGACAGACGCCTTCAAAAAATCGCGGGGCCATCTCCACCGACGTGAAACCTGGGATGAGCGGAGCATGCAGTGTATAGGTGCATTTTTGGCGCCTTTGGCGTTTTTTCCAACGGAGATGAAACCGTTCGGGGGTAGACGTTTAAAGCTTTGCTGTAAGTCTCTTGTCTTTGATGCACGAAGCTCTCTAGCGCGAGGTGGAACATCCGGTGTTTTAAGACGATGGCTTTCTTGTGGTACTAAACGCAGTTTGGTCTGCGCGTGTGTCTGTCTCGTCTGTCGTTGTCTGTTGTCCGTGTCTGTCTGCGTCTGTCTGTCTCGGCGTCTGCACTCATCAGCCACGCCAAAGTGAAAAGAAACCGCGCAATAGTCCTAATACTCACAGCCAAATCTAGACGTCTCAATCAGGTGTAATCTTCATACTTCTCAACATTGTTGAGAAAAAGCAAGACATTACGAAAATATAAGGCAGAAAATCAATACATAAGTTATATTTTCACTGCTCCATTATTAAAAAATCATAGATGCTTGGTTTTTGCGGTAGCAACTGAAATACACATCAACTGCAGAGAACTGTCGCCTGCTGTTGCCGGAGCTGCCTGGCGGCATTTAAAAATCAAATGGTAACAGCAACGAAAGGTCTCACTAGACAGGTTTCACGTTCCGCGACTCGCGGGATAGCACGTGGTTCTTTAAACGTTTTAGTAAGGTGCTTCGATTCACGCGCGTCTCCGCTGTACGGCAGCGCTAGCATCGAGGCACCCAACTTGGAGCAGTGGAACGGGGTAAATTTAAATCGACTTGAGCAAACCTCTAGCGTGTTATCTTGGGAGGAGCGAGACGGGAGAGGAACAGCATGAGAGGTTACCAGAAAAAGAAGGGAGGCATTTACTTGCCAGGGGCGCTAGTCTACTATCGTCTTGCGTCGACATTTGCAACGAAAGGAGCAGATACGCAGCAATTTTTTTAGTACGCGTTACGTCTAACGCCAGGAGTAAACGAGTTTCCCGGTGTTTTAGTACCGTGACTACATGAGACAACGATAACGGTGACGACAGGAGATGCCTACACCCCCATCTAAAAGCAGTGACCCTGCGTGAATCCCTCACCCGCATCCGCTAGGGCAGCCAGGTCGCCTACTGGCTATTCCACGTGCGTCATATTCCTGGCAACTACAGGTCAACTTCAACAAGGCCCACTTTGTGCCGCCAACGAGGTGTACAATGGCAAATCACCAGTACACTGACTACGCCGTCCCACGCCTGTAGAAAGGACGGAGCCACTAAGTGCCGGAGTGTACAGAACGCGCTTCAGTTGGGAGGTCAGCTGAGGAGGAGATTACGTTTTATTGCTGGCGTGCACCTTCTCCTCCCCTACACCCTGTTTGAGTCGACTCTGGTGAGCGTAGACTCGGCGCTCAGACTCGAACAGCGCACAACGAGACTCGCTGTCGGACATTCCCACGCAGGCTCAGGGATCTGCGGAAAAGCCCCCTTACCGATAGCACACTGCAGATATGTACATGCTCCGCCGCGCAGCCGACTTAGAGGTCCGGGCGCGTCCCAAGAACCTTCTTGCGCACGCGCGTTTCTGAATCTTCGCTTCTCTGACTCACCGGGAATGATTTTGCTTGTGTGCGTGTTTGACTTTGCTCCTCGTGTTGAAAGTTGTCGAGGCCGTTGGAGGGAGAATATAAAACACTTGTTGCCCTTAGCGAGCCTATCCAGTTTGGGGCAGAGCTCGAGGTCGCTACCCTGCCCGTTTGAGTTTTCGTGTTTTTGACACGCCAGTGTGCCTCTGTAATATCTTCTTCTCAACTCCCCACGTATGAAACAGTCAAGTTTTGCCTTTGGATTTTCGTCGTCGGAACGGAGGCAACTGTTCTGCAAACACTGTACGCTATCTCGACATTACGGGGGCTGTGCTCGAACGACTTCGTCCTGTAATCCTTGTAGTCGGAAAACAGGCGTTCAAAAGGTCGCAGCTTAAAGACAGCGTACTGCAACATGTCGCGAAAGCAGCAGTTAGAAATGAGACTGAATTGAGGGTGGTAAATAGTATATTTGGACAAATGCGGCATCCGACATCGGTTAAAATATTACCCGAGTTATGCAAAAACTCTGAGCTTAGGAATGTCCATTCAAGGAACCTTCCTGTCAGTGCAGTATGTTATGTCATCCCTCCCCCCATCTTTGGAGTGCGTTGAAAGAATACTACATACCAGCTCACACACGTTCTTCGCATATGCTTAGAGATGATTCAAATTGCAGTAAGTAGTTATAATAAAGAAAATCGGCATTTCAATAAATATTAGTGCCAACGAAAGCCACTAAATTTCTCAGTTTCCGTGTCTCATTCGTTAAGATGGTCAGGATGCTAACTTTTCGCATTTTTCTTTTTCAACCGCGACTGTGCTAGCAACTTGTTTACTGTGGCCAGCGCAAGATTTTGAATTCGGTACGTTCATATAACTAAATTTTATAATTTAAGAAGTAGCTTTTATCAACTCTAAATACGTACATGTAGTAGCTGTAGTAGCAAGTGCACGCGATTTCCCAAAATGGCTCTGCCTAAGCGACGCCGCACCTATCAAACACACGCAAAGTCACCACGCTGTGCTGCCCTCAAAAACTGTAACAGGAGCAACACGCGTCTCTCCGCACAATCCAGTTACCCTTAGGCAAAAATGATGCCCTCTGTATTACCATTCGGCACTCCTAGTTCCCGGATATCACGAAACATTACGGGCCATTCCACTCTGTGGGGCGGATGACCAGCGAAGCTGTGAAAAATACAGATCGCACACGTAGGTGAGAGAACGCAGACGTACTTATATTTTTTTTTCATCATTTGGCAATGGTAGTTGCTACGGCTTTGCGATTTACTTAATGAAAGGTTGAAGGGCTAGAGTTTTACCTCAGCGGACAAGCGTGGAGCTGTCCCCTTTCCTACTGAGAAACCAATGTATTGACAGCACAAGAGAAATATGTAACATTCACTTCACTGTGAACTAATTATGACAAGCAAGTGAACCGACGGTGTGGTGCACTGTAAAATGGTTTAAACCCTGCAGGGGAACTTTCAATGTCTATGACACCCTTACACCCTTGAAGCACACGAAAAAAACTGCTTCAAGGGTGTTATAGTATAACTACACCCTTACATCGTAGCAAAAACAAAACAAAACACTCTTGTACAGGGTGTTTTTGTCATTGATAACACCATTTAGGAGGGTGTTTTCTTGTGTTCGTGTTGTGGCGCAAATGTTTTAGTGATATACAGATAGAGAGGAAAAATACTTTTAAGGGTGTAGATCATATTACAGTGTAGAGTCCTTGTCTCAGCGGTCAATTGGCTAGAGTTAATTCTGGGAAAGTTTCGATAGCACAAGAGTTACAACCGTTCTGTGCTGAGTATTCGCGATAAAGTCGGGTTTGCCGCAAGGCGCTTTCGCACACGCACAGGAAAATACACGAAGCCCCGCTTATAAAACTCCGTCCACCCGGTTACAGTTGGAGCGGTTTATATAACGAAGTGATCGATGCCACCAGGCACACTGCGCGAGGGGCAGGAACGGGATGAGGCAAAGCAGGCCTCGAAAACCAGGCCTGTGTGCGCTTTCAGTGGCTCGATTGTGGCGCATTTACTCTGCTTCTTGCTTCCGCGTCGCCACACGCAACAGGAAGTTTAGAAGTCCGCCTAGAAAGCGTGAATGTAGAGCCAACAACAAGTCCAATTCGCGGCTGGGGAAGAGCAGGATACAAACTTGGGCTGGAAGTGGACATCACGACGATTAAAAACTGCGCGAAACACGAGGACGAAAGAAGGTGAGTGTGTCCCCTCACCTTTTGTTCCCGTCTTTCGCGCCGTTTTTTAATGTTGGGGGAAAAACACTTCTGCAGCTGCCTTTGCGTCGCAAATGTGAAGAGAAGGCACCTTCATCTCTACTTCGAGGTACAGGAAAAGCAATAGTGATAGGAATAGTGCTAGTAATATCATAACGAACGACTGAAAGATGAATGAATGAATGAATGAATGAATGAATGAATGAATGAAGAATGAAGAATGAATTCTACAGAAAATTGAAAGGAAAGTGCACCAGCGGGAGCAATTTGTCACATGTAGGGGTGGACACTGGAACGCCTGCCGGTGTGGCGGGTGGGGAAACGGGATGACAGGCAGATAAAGGGGCGAGACAAATGAGAGAGAGGGTACTAAAAACAGAAAACGAAAACGAAGGATTTGTAGACTCATCGCTTGTTCTCGCAGTATAGCTTCGTCGTCAGCAGACTCTGGTTCGGACCGCTCCTTACACTTATTAGCAGACCTGTTGCAGGTAGAACTTGGTTGTCCGTCTGCTGAAGGTCGTGCGTCACGCTAGGGTAAGAGCAGATTCCCACATTCGCCGGTTCCCACATTCAACCCGCCGCTGACAATTGGCTGCCGATTCCTTAACGCGAAACGTAGAATTTGCGCGGCAACGGCGGTTCCGTTGCTGTGCGAGCGCCCGTGGACGTTGGAGCCGGCACAAAAGAACCAGAGCTACACTGTTTTCAGCAGATTTTCAACTGGTTGGAACTGAGTTTGATTTATATTTCGAGCACACTCTTGCTCAACACAAATCTATCGCACTTCCTTGACCAGCACAACTAAACGCTTTTCGAGCAAGAGACCACTGACTTCGCTGCTCCCTCTTTCCCACGAGTCGTCTTCGTGCCACTTACGCTGGAAAACTGCTGACTCGCCCGAGCAATGTTCTCAAAGTCCATCTTTGGTTTAACCAGGTTAAAAATGTAGCTTTTCCCCAACTAACCTGTTATATCGCCAATCTAAAATACTCGAAAAAGTTACAAAAAAGTGCCATTTCAATTTCTCCTGCACAAAATGATGGCTTGGTAGCTTAAAGACTGCTGCAGTTTAAGATCCACGCAGCTGGTTCAATGGCTGACGTACCTTATATTGAGTAATAAAGTTCGCTCATAATACAGAGCCTGCGAACTTGCTCGCCCCATTTCAAGGCTTTTAAGATCAGCTCTAAACTTCAGCTCACTTATACTGCTATGATGGGAGTAGTCGCTGCCAATAATCGTATCGGCGCGATTCTGTACAAACTCCAGCCTTAGAAAAGTTAGCTTAATGGCCGTCTAACACGGCGCATGCGCATTCAAGTTTGGGCGTTACAAGGGTTTGGTAGGGGTAGTTTTACTGGAAGGGTGGAAAACCTTGGTTTGCACCGCAAGAATCCTGGCTACGGTTAGTTTCTTTACCGATAAAGATGTCCCGGCCAACAAAAACATTAGTCGCCACCCCGCCCTGCGAAAGTGAATGTCCAGAAAAGCTGCCGTAAACCACTAAAAATGGTGATGGAGGAGGGTATGAAATCGTTCTCGTCATCTCGGCGGGCTTGTCGCTTGCGCTCGGATAGTCTCACCAGATAACGGTACAGAGTATCGGCCCTCTTTTCTCCTATTGTTCCGTGCCGCCGCCATGATAATTGGTCAGTTCGCATTACGCGACATTTTTTTACACTGCGACGATGGTTCATGGGCGCCGCCATTTTGTTTTTATGCGTTTTGGTAGGTCAACTCTGGTAGGCTTAACTTGACCTCCCTGTTCTGCAGCTGCGCGCGGCTGACGTCGTTCTGAATGCGATTCAAAGATAAAGCGTGTAACGGTATTTCAGCAGCAGAGGTGTGTCCAAAGATGCGGCAAATGCTGGGTCCTGCCTAGCCCGACACATGCGCTCGGCGTCTTGGGCAGAACTGCTCTATTTAGTGACACTAGTCCTGCCTGGCCTTTAAAGATAATCTGCAAGCTGATCTTTTTACTCAGCAACACGCTGGGGGGGGGGGGTGGGTCATTGTTCACAGGCGCCTTATCATCCATAATGCGCTTTCAATGCTTGTTTTGTGGTTTCCTTAGTTAAACGAATTGTGAGCCCTATGCTGTATGCCTGATTAGCCTGCTGCGCTCGGCGTCTTAGGCCTTGGCACCTTGGCCGTTTGCCCACGGAGATCATTTTTCCGCTGGGGGAGGGTAGAGGTATACAGCTTTGGTGTAAAATGCCTGAAAATTGAATATAGATGATAGAATGTGACCAAGCTGCTTTGGAAATTGTTGGTGTAACGTGTGCCCAGTACGACTGTCGATGGTGAAAATAAATTACTGTAGCTTTGTTGCATTTAATCTCATCAGTTATGCTCGCATCTGATATTGGGTCTGGGCAAGCTCTACGAGTGCGACGGATTTTTTGCGCACCAATCCACATCTTTTGGTTTCTCTTTTGTCATTCTTTCTTTCTTTTTGATCTGGCATAGCAAGCCGAGCGCAACGGCGTGACTTCCGCCAATAAACGTATTCTCTCTTTCTATAATCGCAACAGAAGGAGGCTTGTATACGCATGACAAAGATGCGGAAACAACCGAACACATCAACATGGAATGCAAAAGTATCCATCCCTCTAGGCTGAAATAGAGGGAACTTTCCTGAAGCATTGTATTTTACAATGAACTGAGACGTTAAGTGGCTACAGGTGAGGTTAAACCGTGGAGATTAGGTTCTTGTCTGTGTCATCCGCTCAGGGGTGGTAGCCAGCGCTGTTCAATAACAACCTTGGGTGAACTGGGCCTTATTCGTATCCCTCTATCCCTCGTTTGTGTGTGTGTGTGTGTGTGTGTGTGTGTGTGTGTGTGTGTGTGTGTTGTGTCTAAGCGTGCGCGTGTGTGTGCGTGTGCACGTTAACTGCATTAATTTCTTCGAACCCTAGATTTCTTCGAACCTTCGATTAATTTTTGTTATGTGGCGGCAATTTGCCAGCAGTCTAACTTAACTAATTTAGAACCTATCCTGCCCGCCATCTCCAGACGGGAACATATGCGCGCTTCAGAAGAGCCACTCACTGCTCCTGGTCGCTCAACGCGGAGTGTTCCGGCAAGTACGGTCAGTGCGAATGTCGTAGCGTGTGACCCAGTGCGTGCGCTCACGGCCACAAAGGCACTGGTCACGTGACGCTCCTCTCCGGGCCACGAGCCGCGCCGCGTCTCTCCTGCGCGGGCTGATTGGCAGTGCTCCGGAAGGGGTCCCTTTCCGGTGACTCGGGGCCTGATCATAACCTGCCCCGCTCCCTCGCCCGAGGCGTCTTTACCTTTGGCCGACGTGTGAGTAATGGAGAGACACGATGGACCGGGAGGCGAGCACGGGAGGATGGAGAGGAGGAAGGAGGAGGAGGACGCGGCGACGGCCTCTATCGTCTCACAGACGCGCAAGCGCTGCCCTACTATATCTACACGGTGTATTTATATCGCCGACGGGAGAAGAGCGATCTATACAGCCACTACCCGGCGCCGCACACACGCACGCACTAGCAGGGAGGAAGGCAGAGGAAGGAAAAAAAAAAAGAAGAGCGAAACGAGAAACCGAGAAGAGGCCGAAGACGAATAACCGAGAGGGGGGGAAAGGAAAAGATGCGGAGGCAGACGATGGGATCGCTCGATAGTGGTGCCCCGCACGGATGATACGGGGAGGGGGGGAGCAGCAGAGGTCGTCGAAACAACCTAGCGGATCAAGGAGCCTCTAGCGCGCGAAAAAGGGCGCTGCGACGACCACACGCGGCTCGGAGAACGTGCGGCCGGAGGAGGGGGAGGGGGAGAGAGGGGGGGATCGCGCGTAGGGCTAGTACGACTGCTCCGGCTCGTCTGTGTGTGCTCTAGCGGGCTCCGCACACACACGCACACTGCCCCGATTCTTCCCGGCAATCTTCCCATCTCTGTTCTCTACGGATTTCGTAACCCCCTCTGCCCCATTTTATCCCCTCTCGACACACACGTGGACCGTTAGCATAAGGACGTGCGCGAGGGAGCCTGTCTGAGGGAGCTCTGATTAGATCCTCCGCGCCGTGCTGGGCCGTCTTGTGGCGCAGCGGGATTCACGACTGGTGTGTGCAGTGTTCATTTCGCTTCAATTCTGCGGCGAGGCGGAATGTTTTTACCCTAATTGTATATCTATAATGCAGGGCAGAATAAAAACCAAACCGTGTTTGGAGAAGAGGCCGGCCGGTCTTGGCTGGTTCCGCCAACCTCGAAAATCTTAGTAGCCAAGGATTCGGTGCAACGACGTCCAGGATATCAAGCGAGACATCCAGTTCTGTTGTACGACGAAGGGTCATCACTCTGATTCGTACTAGCCACATCTTTAGACCTGGATACACGTCCATATAACGATCAAGTTTGTTGTAATAGACACTGCTAACTAGAAGGATCGCGTATAATACTGATTTTAGAATTGCTCTCACACAAGGTACCGGACTCTTCGCGATGATTGTGAGTAGAGATTGGATAGGGTTTTTTTTCGCAGGATGAGTAAGCAGCCCAAGAAGAGAATAATTTACAATGAACGCCCAATGCATTGCTACGTTTAAATTATGCCTTAGTGTGCCCATGGGCTGCCCTTCCACTGTGAAATGCGCCGTAGATAATCGCAAGTGGTTTACCGAGCACCTCGGTATTTTTAACGTCCGAAGAAATGTTGCACACAAGGCGCTTGTCCTCGCTTCTGTCTGCAGTACAACCTGTGCGACCGCGGATCGATCAAGCGACCTTGGGCTGAATTGCGGAACGCCTCATCCACCAGGTACCCCGCTGGGTCCAACAGTGGGTAGCAGCATATGAAATCTGCTATTATAAATTACGCAACGGGGCGCATCTCCCCAGAGGCGTCTGTAATTCAAAGGACTGGGCTCAACAACAATCAGCGTTCGGGGAAGATATGTCTAATATGGGCACCTGCACACTCTGGCCTAGCTGGGAACGAATGCGCGCACGACGCCGCTTGAGGATTTTCTGACCAAGGCTGGTGACGACAACAGCGCTCATTCCCTTCGCTGTTCGGGCAGAGATCGGCTCGTGTCCTACAGGGACATCACTAATCTGAACAGCTAGAGCGGACCCGCTTCCCTTCGGCTCATCCTGCCCTGAGTAAATGGAAATCCGTGGCTTGGTGACTTCTGCAAACGAACTCGTATCCCAACCCGGTTGCGTACAGTCACTGTTACCCAAGGCAATATTCTGACAAGCGCCACCGGTGTAAGGACAGGGCAGACCTAGCCCACATGCTGTGGGCCTGTCCACAGGCGGCAACGTTAGGTCGCAACATCGCTAGTGCAGAACAATGGGAGACCGTATTGCTCAGCTCCGACCCAGCGGATCACGTCTGGGCCATTCAGCTGGCCGAAGACGCTGCTAGAGCCCAAGGGCTCTTGGCTGACTTCTAGGATTACTGGCTGTTATGCAATAAAGTTTTTGTCTGTCTGTCTGTGTCTGTCTGTCTGTCTGTCTGTCTGTCTGTCTGTCTGTCTGTCTGTCTGTCTGTCTGTCTGTGAAAGACCACGCGTGTGGCCTCTAAAATGTCAACCTTGCACAATTGCAAAGGGAACTAAAGTGTAGCTTGGGCTACCCAGCTACACGTCCGATATTAACTTTTGGTGTGCTGACAACCACGCACGCCAAAATGGGTAGTCATGGCGGGAACGTCAATGCTGTACTCTTGCAATGAACTTCGTCGTGTTTTTTTCCCGTGTTCCCTCTACACGTTTCAAGGTGAACCTGTGGTATATTTATACTACGCAAGTAAAACACCTTTCAGATACCTGTTAACCTCACAAACAGCTCTTTTACACAACGGATGTAATAGTTCGCGGAACGTGTGTTCCCAGCGCTATGGTCAGCTTCGGATTGAACCTCCACTATGTGATTGTGTGCGCGGGGAGAAGTAGCCCCGATTGTAGGCCGTCGAGGCGGCAGGATATTCGGTGTGCTAACGTGTTGTCACCTCTTGGTACATTAAGCGCGCATGCGCAATAGACTTTATTTTTGACCAGTGGTCGGAACGCTGCTGTTGCCTCCGCTGTTCGCGACATCTTACCACGAACGCACGACCTCATATAAGTGGCTGCCGAAGTCTTCATCAATTAGCATAGGAATCATGGTCGACTTGGTTATGAAATGCTCCTGGTTGGCGACAAAAAGACAACAGGCACCTCTGGACTAGAAGTGTTTTTTTTATATAGTTCAACTTCTCTCTTTGTGTGCATGATGCCGGCTTGAAAGATGATATCTGTTTCAAATGAACGGCACTCGAACAACCTGATGTGAGTGCGATGTTTAGCATTTCGATTGTTGTTATCGATAGTTGTTAGGAATTATCGATAGTTGTTCGTCAACGAATAGTTGATAGTGAATAAAAAAACTGGCGTCGTTCCCCAAAATTTTACCCCTGTCCCCTTTTATGGCTTCACACCACCACATAAATGCGGCGACCCAATGCAAAGAGCTACGCGTCATTCCAAGCGATTCCATTGCGCAATGGTGGAACAAATCGATCTTTGCTGCATAATGGCGCAATATCAGCTCGCCAATGGATATCAAAACTCTGTCACATTGGGTGACAGGGCTGGAAGCATTCTTGCGGGCAATCTCCGAAAACGCCGTGCTTGTATTTTTTTTTCACTCATTATGAGCACGTGCGTGCAGATTATATCGATGAAAATGTCCAGCTTCGCCTATTTCCTGCTTAGCAATTTCGATGAAGCGATGTCACGGATCTGCTTGGATCGTAGGGCCAAGGCAAAGTTTCGGGGAGGTGTGAACGATGGGAAGGATCTTATATCTGGGCGAGAAGGGCTGCAGCTGGGCGGTTTGGGAACTGAGTAGCAGATGAGAATTGAAGAGAGGAATATAGGAATCCCTGGCACCCCACCCCTAATGTTAACTGCGCGGGAGGGGCCTTCGACTTGAAGTGGATACAAAATGCAAGGATGATGATGACGATGAGGAAAAGGTGGTGAAGAAGATGGGGGGGGGGGGGGAGGAGCATAATGGGAAAATGAAAATGCTCAAGGGAAAATATACCGCACACGACTTTTCAAGTGAAACTTTAAATCTGTTCGTGCTGGCGTTCATTTTCCACCCTCACTTCCAGAAAATAACTATTCCTCTGCGTTCCGTTTCTTTGGAAAACACTGCATATTGAATTGCGCTACGTATACATACAGGCACATTGGACGCTAACAGGACGCCCCGTCCCAGTCCTGTTAGCGTCCCATTTGTATTGGTATGCGTAGCGCAATTCAATATGGAGTGTTTTACAAAGAAACGGAACGCAGAGGAGTAATTTTTTGTAGCGTAAGCTACACTGCCCGAGGTTGAGCAGTTTCGCGTGGGCCGTGAAGGGCCGTTCTGCGCAAGTGCGAGGAGCATTGGATTGGTTTGGATCGGACCGGGTCGGATTGGATTGGATTGAATTGGATTGGCTTGGATTGGATTAAACTGAATTGTGTTGGATTCAAATTCAATCCAATTGGAGTACGGGTGTGTAGAGAATTGGGTGTGCACATTCTCCGGTCAGCGCATTCTAGAGGAGTGACGTCATAGCTGCGGCAGACGCACTGGCGGCGGCGCGTGCCTAGCTGTGCGCCTCCGTTGCGCAGTAGCTAAGTCTGACGCTGCGCAGGAGCCGCTTGATAGCAGTTTCGCGTGGCTCCTGGAGAGCCGTGCTAGTGTTGCTAGCCACCATAGCCGTGCTGCGTATGCGCGAGGAGCAGTGAGTGGACTGGAGTGGACTGGACTGAACCGGACCGGACTGGATTGCATTGGATTGAATTGGAAATTATTTTAGCAGTAAGCAGTAAACACGATAATGAGCTAATCCTAGACAACCAGGAAACCTAAGAATAACCAGCTGAACCTTACTTAGCTTACGCTACGTATATCCTGGCATAGCCGAGCTAAGCCACTGCTAATTTCTTCAATTCAATATGAACTAATTCAATATGAAACGTGACCAACCAGCCCAATTCTAAGTCCTTTTGGAAAACACATTTAGGACGACCCCAAAGTGGCCACCCACTCCAGTTATGGGCGCCGCCGTGCCACGGGAAGCCCGTCAACGCCTCCGAGACGATGCCCTGGCGGTTCTTTTGGGGAACGCGCGCAGCGGAGCTCGCGCAAATGGCACGAGCGGCGCTCGCTCGGTCAGTCGCCGCGCCGGCCGAGTGCGCCCACACACAAGGACGGCGGGGAATCGATGCCATCGCGCTAAGGCAAACAGCGGCGCCCGGGCAAGCTGCCGCTGCTGTTGCCCGGGCTCTCTCGCACCGTCGCCGGTCAGCCGATTCCGCGAACGAAACGGGAACTGGCTGCACGGGCGGCCCGAGAGCAAACCGAAACGACGAAGCGATAATAAGCAGAGGGAAAGAGCGATGAACGCAGTAATGGATATGCCTGGAAAAAAGAAACAGTTGGACACCGGGCAATATCGCGTTGTGGAGAGTGAGAGCTGGCCACACAAATTCACCGCGCCGTAGGTCTGCAACTTGAGTATTTCCTCGAATTAAGCGCCGCACTATGCTTACTTTTATGCACACCGGTTCGCGGGCGTCACATACCGGCGCTGCAAACTTATTTTAACACGAAAGTATTTTATTCCAGGATACAAAAAGATTTTGACGTCATATCCGTCACAGAAATGACCCGCCGCAGTGGCTCAGTGGCTAAGGCGTTGCGCTGCTGAGCACGAGGTCGCGGGTTCGATTTCTGGACGCGCCGGCCACTTTTCTGATGGAGGCGAAAAGCAAAAACGCCCGTGTGTACAAGATTTCGGCGCACGTTAAAGATCCCCAGGTGGTCAAATTAATCCGGAGCCCTCCGTTACGGCGCGCCTCATCGCCTGTGCTGCGTCGGCGCGTTAAAACCCTACCATCAATCAATCAACCGTCACAGAAATGACGCCATTACAATGAAGCAAGCGGCCTGTAAAGGGGGCCCCGTGCACACAGGGTCTTCTTGCGGGGAAGCAACCTTTAGTACTAAAGAGCACGTTAAACTTAGGTTTCTTCGTTTTCAAGATTTTTATTTTAACACGAAAATGTTTTATGCCGGGATACACCAAGATTTAACTGACGTCATATCCGTCACGGAAATGACACCAGTACACCTCTGCCGAAGCGACCAGCCAGCAGGACGTCGCTCGCCAAGAACACCCTCAAGACAGCCCCCGACCCGCAATTCATGCTCAGCTGCAGATTTCGCTGCACATTTCGCTTTCGCGTTTTACCGATTCCTATGACAGAGAAATCAACTACAGTTTTTGTTTTCAACAAGGCTGCTTCAGCCGCGTGCGCGAACGCGCTTAGGCGGCTACAGGACCAACAGCCGCTGCTCACGACCTATTCCTTGCGGTTCGTTTCCCAGCCAGTTTGTGAGTGACGGTAACACAGAAAGTGTATGGCGCTCCAGAATTAGCAGTTCTCGCTGCAAAGGAAGATGTGAAATGAAGAAATAAAGGTTGGCAACGAATTGCCATTCATAGAAATAAGGGGAGAAAGCGTAGCCAGTTGAATAAAAAAATATCAATAATCGATGCCCCTATATTAACAGAGGTATGAAAATTGATGAACATAAACAGGGTGACCGATATCCAAGCGGTAATCACGCCAAAAATGAGGAAGTAAAGGCGGAAGATGAATGGTTAAGGGTATCAATGGAAAAACTTGGTATTATCAGAGATAGAATTTGTGCAGTGAAGAAAGAAAACGGTAATACCGAAAGTAAAGCTGAAATGGCTGAAATAACGGGCAGGTTTTGGGCGCATTGATTCCAGAGCAGGGATTCCAGAACGTTAATTCCGTGCGGGTAAACAATCAGTAGTCAGCATCGCAGGGTGGGTATGAGCTCCCCGTCCTGTACCGTTCGCATAAATCATGCGCCGAAATTCAATTAACCAAAAAGGAAAGACCTGACTTGTTGGTGCTTAATTTGCGTGGTAATCCGTTTCGCCGTATATTCAGCAGCTGCACCTGATCTGAGAACCCGCGAGCTTTTCGCTAGCGCCAAGAACAGATACAAAATAGCCGGGCTTACAGAGAGACCGAATGTGTAAGAGGGAAATAACCGAAGGAGAGAGGAATAAAGGGAGCCGGGCACCTTAAACAGTTCATTCGTACGCAGAGCACACAAAATTACAAGACGTTTCCAATTTGATCTCAGTAACAAGGCGTAAAAGCTCCATTTTACCGCCGCAAATTTGTAAGCTGTTCACTGAAAACGCCGGGAATTATTGCTCCGAACGGGAAGAAAGCTTGCGGGCGAGTGTGAATTGGAAATTTGAGCACGAAAGCGGATCTTTCCTAATGCGATGCAAGCGGTGGTGCCCAGTGTTTGTCCGCTGCGACGGCGCATGAACTGATAACAAGGTGGAGAAAATTAGGCGAACATAAAAACATCCACCCACGTGAATAAAGAACCGCGAATCGAAACGAAAAACGCGACATTATCCGTGCTCTGAAGGGGATGGCGTGGAGGAGGAGGGAAGGGTAATCGAAACCGCTGTCCGGGGCCCCAAAGCGGCAGGGGTGTTAGCTACAAGAAAAGAAAAAAAAAAACTGTTTCACCCGCCGTCAATAAGCGCCGTTCGCCGCACCGAAATTCGAAGAGGAGAGGCAAACGCCGGGCTCTTTAAGCTGATGAACGCCATGCA
Organism: Haemaphysalis longicornis; assembly: GCA_013339765.2. Taxonomy (NCBI): domain Eukaryota; kingdom Metazoa; phylum Arthropoda; class Arachnida; order Ixodida; family Ixodidae; genus Haemaphysalis; species Haemaphysalis longicornis. The sequence goes on along the minus strand of CM023450.1, from coordinate 153,226,580 downwards.
CCGGAGTTCCGTCTCTCCTTTTTTTTTTCTCGCATCGCGCTCGGACTCTGCAGGGAACAAAAATTAGCGCCGTAATGAATTGAATGGAAGGAAAAGCGGCGAAAAGGAGCAGCCAGTAATTGAAAGCTGCGCGCCAACGGCTCGGTTCGGCGCACAGCTAAGTGCGGCTGAGGGCGGCGGGTGATGTAACTTGGAAACTAAGCGTTGGGAGTAGTGCGCAGTGCTATAAGTAGTTTGACCGTTCACTGCCGTTTTTGGTCATAGCTTGGCGGCTGGGACATCACCTGTTCGCGTTAATGCATCCGTTTGGTGAATGTAATATTTTGAAGACGCCGATGTAGACAGCGACATTGCGTCGAAACGCGATAAACGTTTCACCGGTTGCTCTCAAGATCTCTGTGCCTGGGGGTTTTTCAGATGAACGTTGGCGCATGAAAATTGCATCCCCTGAGCGAAGATTCCTGAAGTCTCAAAAGTACAGCGCAAAACAACGATATTAAGCTGAATTAAAATGTTAACGCCGGAAGTTCGCAAGATAAACGAGCGAATAAAGATGGAACAACAAGCTTTCTTGATGCACGCTACTTCCTTTTACCAGCTTCACAAACCACTTGCAAATTTATAAACGTGTTAAGCATAACTTCAGCGCCTGGTGCAGCAGCCTTATTTAAGAAAATCTGCAACCGCGCCTCGAGAACAGTGTACGATCCCTGTTGCGTTAGTCAATAAGCATGTCCAAAATTATATTTAAAAGCATCTAATGCATTTTACGTGTGCTCCCACGGCGCCTGAAATTAAATGTAAACATGCGGCTAGAAGGAACGGGTAAGACAACAGAACCAGATGCACCCTACAGCGGAGATTCCGTGAGCAAACGAGCACTGAAATACGACCAAACTCTGGCATCTCGCCACGGGAAGAGAAAAAAAATTGGCCGCGTATCTGCTCCTTTCGTTGCAAATGTCGCCGCAAGACGATAGTCGACTGGTGCCCCTGGCAAGTAAATGCCTCCCATTCTCTTTCCCGCTCACCTCTCAAGCTGTTCCTCTCCAGTCTCCATCCTCCCAAGACAACACGCTACAGGTTTGCTCAAGTCAATTTAAATTTACCGCGTTCCACTGCTCCCAGTCGGGTGCCTCGACGCCAGCGCTGCCGTACGGCAAAGGCGCGCGTGAATCGAGGCACCCGACTACAACGTTTATAGAACCACGTTGCCACGCTCCACGAGCGTTCCAAGCGGAACGCGGAACCTGTCTAGTGGAACCTTTCGTTGCTGTTGCCGTTTGATATTTTAGGGTTCCGCCAGGTAGCGCGGTCGACAGCAGGCGACCATTTTCTGCAGTTGATGTAGTATTTTATTTGCTATCGCTAAAAGCAAGCATTCGTAATTTTTTTAAATAAAGGAACACTGGAAATATCACTTCTATATTGATTTTCGGCCTTATATTTGCGTAATGTCTTGTTCTTGTTCAACAATGCTCACAAGTATGAACATTAACATCGGACTTGTACGTTTAGATTTGGCTGTGAGTACATAAGACTATTGCGCAGATGATGTGTCACTTTGATCGGCTGGCTGAATCGAGTGACAGACGGACAGACAGACAGACAGACAGACAGACGGCGCGAGGTTTCACATACCGCGCCGCCCAACCGGCCGACTCGTCAAAGTAGTGGTGGTGCGGCAGAGCACAGTGAAGTGTTGACGTGGTACAGGCTAGGGTGCAGGACTATGCCCCCGCCTCACCCCGGCCTGACCTGAAGCGAGGCGGTGACGTTCCGGCAACTGCAGACTGGGTCGCTACCCACGGCCAGTGCTCATGAAACGCGTGTGTTCCAGCGTACATGTAAGGGACTTGTGTCGCGTGTATGGATCGGAAAGGGCTATACTGCGGCCCACATTTTTGGGATTGTGAACAGAATCCTGAGGGAGGCAAGGACAGTGACGACGATCCCGCCGTGGCTTGCAGCCGCCGCGGGAAGCGACCAGCGGGAAGAGCAGACACGGGCCGTCCAGTGGATTTCGGCTGCCCTCGAAAAGCAGCGCCCGAGCGAAAGCGCCAGGTGCTCACTACCTCCCCAGCACAGGGGCAGGCGTGGGTGCCAGAAGAAGGCGGGAGTAGCGAGGGCTGCTCGCCGAGTAGAGGACGCCACCCGAGATCATGTGTGGCCGCATCGCGATGACCCTCCCCTCGTGGGGCCAGAATAGTCGCCCTCCGGATGATCAAATAGTCTTTTCACTCACTCACTCACTCACTCACTCACTCACTCACTCACTCACTCACTCACTCACTCACTCACTCACTCACTCACTCACTCACTCACTCACTCACTCACTCACTCACTCACTCACTCACTCACTCACTCACTCACTCACTCACTCACTCACTCACTCACTCACTCACTCACTCACTCACTCACTCACTCACTCACTCACTCACTCACTCACTCACTCACACAGACACAGACACACAGACCACAATTTTCCCGTTCAAGTAGCCCAAGAAAGACTATCGTCTTTAAAATCGGGGTACCGCAAGGCCGAACCCGTGATCGGGTAAAGCGAACGCCGCGGTGGACACATTGAGTACAGAGGCGTAGCCGCCTACCGGTACGACCTAAGCACAAACGGTGAAAATAAAAACAATGGAAATGGCGTCTAGAAAACGAAAACGGGAGGAAAATGGAAAGAAAAAAAGGCTAATCACGCAATACAGGGAGAAGTAGGCTAAAAGGAGACCTCATGGAAACCAAGACTAGGAACAGAAAAACAGAAAGATAAAAAAGAGGAAAAAGACAAAAAACGAAGCAGTGTAAAAAGGAGAATCCTAAAATAAAATGGGAATGGAGGAGAATTTAGTGCTGAAGGAGGAATAGATAATGAAGCAGCCGGCGAAAAGATGAAGGGATGGGAAAGCGAAAAACCCGAGCGTATAAAAGAAAGACCACGGCAGAAAGATAGAAAACAGCACGCCGCGGAAGTAATGGACGGGAAACAATTACGGTGATGGGGCCGTTACCTTTACGCGTTGCTTTCAACGTCATGGCTTGTGTGGGCGCGTATTTATGACACTCTCCATCGGGGCCCATAACGTACTGAAAGGTGTCATCAGCAGCGCTTCATTCCCCTAAACTTCCTCGCATATTCTAATCTACTTACTGAATGATAGGCTGGAGACGTCTATAGACAACTTTTACCAATGAACTCACCCCGCAAAATCGTTCTTGCCGTTTCTTTTTATATGTGCGCTATTCGAGAAAAAAACTGTGGTTGATTCCTCTGTCACAGGAATCGGTAAAACATGAAAGTGAAATGTGCAGTGAAAAATTGGGCCCATCTCCCCGCGAGGGGGACTCGAGTAAATGCGTCGCATAGGAGGTGGGTGTATTGCGTTAACGTTTAGTGTTTGGGGAGTTGGTGGTAGTGAATGCGTTGTATCAGCAGCTTCTTGACGTAGTTTGAATGAGTCAAGGATATAAGGCGCGTTCGTAGCCTCCCATTCTGTGTCGGCTTTGTGGCGCAGTGGGTAGAGCACCATGTACATTGCGTTCCGCCCGCAGGGTCGAGGGATCGAAACCAGGCGCCGGATAGTATTTTTTTTATATAGTGTAGGGGGAGGGGTGCGGACTACGACTACGGACGTCAACGCGGGTGACATCGTGAGTTACTGAAATGCTCTGCATTTAAAATCTGCAGGTGAGCATGATTTGCGGGTCGGCGGCTGTCATGTGTGCGTGCTTGGCGAGCGACGTCCTGCTGGCGGGTCACTTCGGCAAAGGTGTACTGGCGTCATTTCCATGACGGATATGACGTCAGCGAAATCTTGGTGTATCCCCGCATAAAAGACTTCCATGTTAAGATATAAAACCCGAAAAGGAACAACCCGAAGTACAACGTACTCTTTAGTACTAAAGGTTCCTTCCCCGCAAGAAGACCCTGTGTGCAGAGGGTGCACCCTTTACAGGCCGCTTGCTTCGTTGTCATGGCGCCACTTCCGTAACGGATATGACGTCAGTGAACTCTTTGTGTATCCTGGAATAAAACGCTTTCGTGTTAAAAAATTTGGAAATCGAAAAAAAAATTAAAAATCTTCTACCTTCGCTGCAGATGTCACCGAAAGACGATAGTCTTTTTGCCGCCTCTGCTACGTAGATGCCTCTCTTTATCCCGCCCACCTTTCACGCCCTTCCCCTCCCACTTCTCTACTCCACGGTAAACACTGTGGAGGTTGCGACGTCAAATGCATTTTCCAGTGTTCCACTGCTGGTGCGCCACCTACTGGAACCTTTCGCTACTGTTAGACTTGTTGAAATGCCGCCAGGAGGGCCAGTGTCGCGCGCGAGCGCTTCTTGTATTTTTGGGTCAACACATTTTCTAGGGCGTAATTTTGAAACTGCTATAGCGGAAATCAGGCAGACATGTGTCTTTCATTACCCGAACACTGCAAATACCACTCATGTCTTGCCTCAAATACGCGCAACGTGTTCTTTTTGCTCAGCAATGTTGACAAGTATGAGCATTTCACCAGATTTTGTAGATTGGAAATGTTTTGCCCATATAAATACCTCATTCAAGAATACTTTTACCTTTTGGCCAGGAAGCCTGAATCGAGGTGAAGAAAGACAGACGGCTCATTTTCTTTCTTCAAGAGCACTGTTGTCTATATCCAGTATCCTGCCGACCCGTGTAGTAGGTAACTACAGCGGGTCCAAGCTGTTATTAGATATAATAAATGATGTTTTCGACAGACAGACACACGCAGATAAAACGTTTCACGTTTAAGTAACCCAGAAAATAATGTCGTCTTTAAAACCATATTTAATCAAAAAAGCTCCTTAGCACCGTGGTGAAATGATCAATTCTTCCATGCGCACGCTGTAGCTGCTGCGTTTGAAACGTATAAAAAAGGCTGTAATAGTGCGGTGCGAAGAATCACGAATGTAATGCCTACATAACGGGACTATGCAACGCAATATATAATTTTCGTGCGTAATTTGTGCCTTTCCCGTAAACATTCGCCAGACACAGAACATTGATCTCGTCCGTTGTGCATGTATACGTTCCTCCAGTCGGCGGATTCCACATGCTTGAATAAAAAAAATCCCAGGACACCTAAGCACATCTTATGGGTGGTGAATGCGAACGCATGAATTTCAGTTGCGTACCTGTGACGCCTTTCTTCCGCCTTGTTTTGTCGAAGGGATTCGTAATGTTTCTGCTTGAGAAGCTTTGCTGTTGCGATCCGCCTTAACGCTTTCCAATGACTTCCTTCTGTCTCCTACACGTTGCGCCGCTGCTCTTTCCTGCTGCCGTGTAATAAAGAGTTAAGGACGACGCTGTTAGCTGGTTTATCTGCGTTCTTCCGCTCCCTTGATCTGCGGCGCACTGGCCTGGACGGGCACTTGTCGCCACTGCCGTGTTTAAGCTCAATATTTGAAACGCCTCCTGGTATGGAATGCTTTAAAAGAAACCGTTTTGCAGTTACAGACGCCGATGCCAACGCCAACTTTTCGCCGTTTTTTTTTTCCTGCTCAATAGGCCATCATTTATTGCTTCCTCACCATAATACACGCCCTGACTAACGCGCATGAACTTCCGCCAAGCCGAATGTATTCACCGGCTTCTGTAAAGGGTGCGTTGCCTGTAAAGCAACAATGCTGCGTAACAAAGCTACCACACTCGTGCCAATGTGCTCTAATTCCCGCAAACCATACTATTATGCCTCTTTGGATCAGCGATTCAAAAATGGCGGTTGAAAGAAGGCCAATCGCCGCCGAATGTATGATTTTAGACTACTGCGTGACGAGCTACAGCATGTAGTTTATTTATAATCCCATGTTTGCACTCCCCATCAGGGTCGAGGCGCAGTGGTTATGATATCCGCCTCTTGATGTGTTGTAAAACCAGGTTCGATTCCGCGAATGGTTGCGTGATTATACTTATGGGTTCTCTGTGTGCCTTGTATGATGTAATATGTGTTGGAGCACTCGTCACGTGAGGCTGGCGATGGCCGGGCAATGCGAGCGAAATAAAAAAAACAGATGAAATCAATTGTGGCTGGGTGTTTTTTTTGTGCGTGTGTGTGTGCGTGTGTGTGTGTGCGTGTTTGTGTGTGGTGTGTTGTGTGTAAAAGCAACCTCCAATCAGTGTTTGTAAACTTCATGTGACAAATGCTAATAAGCATCAATCAATCAATCAATCAATCATCAATCAAATCAATCAATCAATCAATCAATCAATCATCAATCAATCAATCAACCCGCTTATCTGAGGGGCCGTATAATTGGGGGGCCGCTTCGTAAGGGGGAACAGATTAGCATAACGGGCCGCGTAGAAAAATTACGGCCAGCGGCCCGCCAAACACCCTGCCCGGCATTGAGGTGGCCCTTTGGTTAAACGCTTGGTCACCTGTTCGGCGGGCCGCGTGTTTGGCGTGCCGCTTGCGCTCGACGCCGCCTGAACCACCGCCTTATAAACGGATTTAAATTGACGCGGCGGCCCGCCTGGTTGCGGGTCGTATAATCAGGAATTGACTAAGAGTGACCTATATCTAGTGACACTTGCGGAGCACAAGCGACAAGCCCGCCGAAACGACGAGAAACATTTCATACCCTCCTCCATCACCATTTGTGGGGGTTTACAACAGCTTGGATCTTTCGCAGGGAGGGATGGCGGCAATTTTTTTAACCGGAGTTTCTTAAAACTTAAAACTGGACTCGAACAAATTGAAAGCCAACTGCAGCAAAGCCTTGTCATGGCAGAATTTATTCTGAACGTGCAGTTGGTACCAAGAAATCAACTGGGACACGACATGACTGGTATTCCCGTGAAATTCACTGTAAACCAATTAGGAACGCTTAAAATGGTTCCGTAGCAGACAAGGCTGAACCTGCCGAAAGATAACACGAACAGCCGTGAAGCGGTAGTGACGTTCCTTTAGATCATGTTTATAAAGTTTCGCTGCTGTCATACTGAAGCATGCTCTCGCAATTTTACATTTATTTTTTGTTAGGCGAAGAACGCTTCGCTGGCGGCTAGCACCAGCGTAGTATCTCTCGCATGTTGCGAACTTTCCGGCGCTTTGTGTTGCCGTCTATAAATAAATAATTTGCAGCTGTCGTATCTCCCTATTACATCTTACGCTTCTACGCCAGATGCGCGAGGTTCAGTGGCTCTCACGCCGAACTCTGGGTTGCACTCGGGCACGTCTAGTCGTTTTGGAGGGTGCTCAGAGGGCCAGAAGGTGCACCGGACAATGTGAATATTTAGGGAAGTACTTCTAAGTAAGGACAGACTGCATTTATTATGTGAGCGTACACGGAGGAGTGTAAGTCCTTTGTTCCTGTGGCATGTGTGGGTGTTTGCACGCGTGCGCCCGTAGGTGTGTGTTTGTGTGCGCATGTCTGGTTTTGTGCGTAAGTTCAGGAAGAAGGCTCAACATTCTGAATCGTGATGTGAAAGGAACTGTCTTAGTGACGTGAATGGAACTGCAGGGAACTAACACACACACGCGTGTGCGTATGTGTAAGTTCAGGAAGAAGGTTCAGTACATTTTCCTAGGACGTGAATGGAACTGTCCAAGGAAAAGGTATTTTACAAACTTGTCCATTGCCCGTGATCTCGCGACATCTCGATGGGAGCTGGAGAACGGGATAAAGGAATGGTTCTAAAAATATTTAGTAGCCGAGCCGAACTACACACCATCAGTCATGAGACACCGTCCAAAAGCTTCACAGATTATAGTGCTTTGCAATAACTAAATGTAGTAATGAGTAATTTAGTAATGAGCATCTCTAGCGATAAGCGACCATTTGCCTCCACGCGCATTCCGCCATCAGATCATCGCAGCAATTACGAGGACACACTTACTAGCAATCTATGGGTTACGTTAAAGCGTGTCGACTGGTGCTGTAATAACTATAGGCCGAATTTGAAGGCACCAAAAAGCGTGTTTTAGGCGCAAAGAATATACAGGCCAAACAACGTTTTAGGCCTCCAACGTCGTAAATTTAGGCACCATATTTTACAAATTGCAAATAATTTCAAACAAACACGTGCACAGACAGGAAAACAACAACAACAAAAAATGTCAGCGTTTATGATAACACAAGGGCACCAACAGTTGACCATAGCTGTTCCATTGTCCCATTAAACTGATGAATTAATGGCGATTCATTGGGTTAATTTAACAAGCGTTCTGCTCACTTTAATGTTCAATGGACATTGTCATTTGCTCGAGCGTTGCATTTAGTAAAGCAGACATAAAAAACAATACTTGAGAGCTGCGAATACTGATTAAAAGAACACGCTACTCCACGTCCGGTGGACACAATGTGATTTCGACACAACAACACCCGCCGCGGTGGCTCAGTGGCTAAGGCGTTGCGCTGCTGAGCACGAGGTCGCGGGTTCGATTCCCGGCCGTGGCGGCCACTTTTCTGATGGAGGCGAAAAGCAAAAACCCCGTGTGTACGAGATTTCGGCGCACGTTAAAGATCCCCAGGTGGTCAAAATTAATCCGGAGCCCTCGACTACGGCGCGCCTCAACGCCTGCGCTGCGTCGGCGCGTTAAAATCCTTCAATCAATCGATTTCGACACAACAAAAAGAGTCAAATAAACGCAAGAAAGACTACGATTTATCAAGAAATTAACATGCTTTTTTATGAGGACTGTTAGGTCAATTCTCTCATTTACTATGATATCAGCCGACTTGTTCATGAAAGACTCCCCAACAGGGCCACGTACAGTTACTTGAATAGCATTTTTTATAAAAGTGCTTAGCATCCAAACGGTTTCTTGATTGAAAAGCGTGTTTTAGAGCTCATCGGCAGCGTAGAGTTTAAGGCGTAAGGAAACGCAACTGCACAGTAATGTTTTGCCGTTGGCTCTTCAATAAAGGAGTGACCTGCTAACAAAATCGTGTTCGATGCTCAACCGTTGCGTTGAAAGCCGAGTTGGATTTGAGTATGCTTCTATAAACGAGGACGCGGCTGCGCATGTTGGGGGAAATCTGTCTGGAGATCACGCGGAACGTAGTCTAAAAATCAATGTGAAAATTGTGGAAACAATAGCGGACTACCACCATCTCCAGATTTTTGGATTAAAAATTGTGCCTCTTGTCACCGAGAATGAGCGGCCCATTTCACTACCGCTAGCGGTCGTTTTCCGGGAATTCGTTTAACTAGAGGAGTAAGTTGAACCCCATAGAGTTCTGAACAGTCAATGCTGCCTGTAACATGAATAACAATCTCAAACTGCACTCGATATCGAAACTTGAGGCTAAATACCGTACATATAGACGATGATTCTTAAAATAGGCATTTATAGGCACTCATGGGCATTTATGCACAAAAAACCATTTACGCATTTGTGGGCATTTATGCACTTGTGGGCACTATAAAAACACCATTAAAGTCCTTTTAGCCTCTACGTCATGCTCATATATCAAAGTGGGACGGTAAAAGCTCAAGGAACAAAATAGGCATTTGCCTAAAATCCTGTCTCGAGTCATAACCACGAAATTAAAAAAAACCGTAGTCGGGTCATCGCACCATGACAGGCGAAGCAGTGAGAACACGATCATGTTGTTCATAATGGACAGTGAGAACGACCTCCCATTGTGTCCATCTCCTCGTGAGGCGCACTGACGTGTTTGTTATCTATCGAAATGTGGGGAGAAACAGCCGCATGTAACATGATGCCTACGTTAGGGAGCGGCGGACTGACAAGTATATTTGAGGCGTTTTTTTTTTCGAAGTGAGCCAGATCCACCAAACGCGAATTTGAGAAACACGCGGAAGTTGGTTACCGGACCTAAATGTAACGCCGTCAAAGCTATTTGTATGATATATTTTACATGAAAGCTATGGGAAGTTTATGGCCAAAAGTAATTGAAAATTATGCCATAAATTTGAGCAATATTGGAGTGATAAGTTTGGATTCGGCTCATATTGAATCGAAACGCTCAAGTTGATGCGGCAGTCTTGTGAAAAACTTTATTTAAAATGACTTTCAATCGCGGTGCGATTGAGTTTTGGCGGAAAAGGCATTAAAATAAGCAACAAGGCTACAAGAAATGTGGAACTATACATGGAGGGCAGGTGAGTCCTCTTGGGGCCATCAGCAGCTCTTCTCGAATTTTTCCCTAAGATAATTTTCTTGGGCATGCCTGAAGGCACTCACGAAGTAAGCAAGCTCTTCGTTGCTTTGCCATGAATTTCCAAAACGTTTGACAGGGAGGCTGCTCATATTTTTCTCTTTACCATAATGAAGTGGCTCGTACTCTCAAAGGGAAGGGATGGGGGGTTTGCCTGGGCTTGTAAGCAGCGGTTATTTCGTTAAGTACTAAATGGTAAATATGGAAGCAAAACAAACAAATATAACCAGAGTTATTTTGTAAGGACGGATGAGACGAAATGAAATCATTGTTCTTTCACATCTCTCAGTTTCATTCCGTTCACTTCGTCGCTGACATCTGGGGACGGATCTCTCTCCGATCTCCCAATTGCCGTCAGAATTCATAATAAGCCAGCCCCGAAAAGCAAAAAAAACCCACCCGAAACACCACAACAAAACAGTTTTAAAACAGTCAAGCCAAAAGCAAACTTCCCATTGGACAAAGGGATTTGGCTCAAGTTTGATCCGGTGAAACAGCAGTATCTGGCTCATTTTCGAAACTAACTAGATCTGCGCATACGTTTTCAGGGCGTTATCTCAAATAATTTGTTGCCGACCCTTCGTTTAGGGGAAAGTTGCAGGGTCTCTCTTGTCACTGCAGTTTTATCCGACTTAGTTTCGGTTTCTGGATGTGGCTCATTTCGAAAATGAAGGCCTCATTTGCTCGCGTCTGTCGCAAATTGAGCTACTCATATATCATCAAGTTCAACGCTTCCTGTCGACTGTTTCGGAAGAGAAATTGACCCCAGATTTTTCCTAGCTGCACGGAACAAAAATATTTTGGCGATGACAACAATGTCGCCGTCAACCAATATTCTTTTTTCGACACGACAGAAGCTGCACCATAGAGTTTAAAGGAAAATTGTAGCCTGCCCACTTTCTTCAGGCTTGCAATCAGTCATATCCAGGAGAACTGAGGTGCTGCAGTACTAAATTTGTGCAGGCCTTGTTTAAAAGTCACTACTCCGAGAATATCAGCCGGAGCAGACGGCTCGAACGAGACATAAAGGTAAGCACTGTTGGAAGTTGGAACACGTGCGGCCGACATTGCGGTCTAGACAGCAGCGCGGAATTGTGATTTCCTCTGCCAAAATTGAGATTAGGTTGCCATTGTTAGAAGATGGATTGCTCAGTTCGCGAGATATTTAAGCTGTATAGACTGCCCGTGCGTAAACAAAATATAAAGCCAATATTACCCATAAAACGGGGAGAAATCCCAGCTTTTTTGTAGGATCCAACTGCTGAGATAACAACTCTGACGTGTAGTGTTTTTTTTCTTCGGAGCTTTACAACTTTACAATCAAACTAGAGCACCCGACTACGGCTAATTAGAGAAAGAAGAAAATTGCGTGCCCTGAAACACACCGTTCAGCCCCAAATATTATTTCGACAAGTCCTCTTCAGCGCTGCCTGTAAAGTATTTTGGTACCAAATCAACGCCAAATTTCTTCAGAGCCTCAGAACATCTGAAGTTGAAGGACGAGAGATCGACTAGAAGCCTTTGGAAGCTCAATAAGAATGAAGGAAGCTCACACTAACGCGTAATATTTGAAAGTAGCGCAGCTCTATGCAACCTTCACGACCATCACGACGGTCTGAGTACACGATTGCAGCCGATTTGCTTCTTCTTCGCTACCTCAACGACCTTTACTCCATCAGTGTTGCTATAAGTGCGAGCTTCCTTCGTTTTTTTTTGGAAGTGATAACCATCTGACATCACCTTGGAGGGGCGTACGCTATGACGTGTCTTTCTCGTTCCGAGCAAGTGTTGGCACGATACGGCTAACGCTGGAGATTTTTTTTTTTTGCCAATCATGGCCAATCTCCACAAATGGATATGCTTGGCTCGACAAAGAGTACGGCGGGGACGCTGGGTGGTCACCGCGAGGCACGCTCACCCGTGCGCTTGGCATTTTCTAGGTTTCTTAACGGCCGGGAGGTCGCAGCGAGGCACGCGCTGACGTGCGCGTGCTTATTTCCAACTCCGGACACGAAAAAATAACTATTTGCTAAACGGCTTCGCTTTTAAAAATTCGAGCAGCTTGCTCTAGTGGTGAAAGGCTGGAGAAACAGTGAAGCTGGGGTTCGGCCTAGCTTCCTCCGGTTTTGTTATGTTTTGCAACGTTTTCTTAGGTTTTGCGATGTTCTTGCTAAGCTAGGCTAAGTGTTGCGAAGTGAGTGAGGCCAAGTTTAGCCGGATTTTACAAGGTCATTCGGGTCGGCCCCCCGCACTGACAGCGGACACCTGGGGGGAAGAAGCAAGGTAGACTCCCAGCTCCACCATTTCACCAGCCTTTTACTAATAGTGCAAGCTGCGCTAATTTTTGTTTGCGTTTTAGCAGTCAAAGAAGACAACGACTTTTAAAACGCTATAGCGAGCGATGCGCATGCGCATGTGCCCCTTGTGCTCACGCAACAGCCTGTGCGAAAGCCGGCTTCACTGTTAAAATACCCTATCTGCGGTGGTGCACCCTTTACAGGCGGCGCAGTTTTTTTTCTTTGTATTTTTTTGCGAACACCACCAGACCAAGCTCAAGCTTAAGCAGCTTTTTTGGCTGCTATAACATTTTACCAGCCAACCAACCCACTGCGTTCGCGAGCCCATCAACGCAGCTGCGTCGTTCGACGAAGCCGTACGCAGCAGCGATCGCGGGTCTCTCTCTTCCGTCCTCGGCGCGCGCCCTGTGGCGCGACGCGCGGCCGAGCCGGCCGTTCTCGGCGGCCCGCAACGTGCTCCCAACAATGGGCGCGCGCTCCACGCGCGGGCGTTGTGGTGCGTGCGGAACTACTTCGCGAGAGGCGTGGGCGATGACGCCGACCTGTGCGTGGCGTGATGTTGCTCGGTCCTTGCAGCGCCGGCCGAAGGCAGACGTCGGCCCCGCCTCCCCTACCCCCTTCCACCGCGTGACCCCAGTCACCATTTTTGCCCTCTTTTCGCTGCCGCTTTCGGCTCCGATATTCGAGAGCTGTCGCGAGAATACCGAATATCGTGAGAATTCCCCGCCCATTGTATGAGCCTGAGGCGTGTGTGTCTATTTTCGCGGATAATGGGAGCTCGCGTCGATGCGTCCCTTAATTGCAAGCTGCCGTAGAGTTTGCGTGGATTGAGGTGTCATAAGAAAATAGAAGTGTAGAGATTCCTCTCGACTGTAAGGCGGGACAAAATGTGCGACAATAAATGATACGTCGTCGATAAAGGCGAACGGGGGAAGGGTTCTGACAGAGCCGATTTTACGAAGAAACAGTGGGATATGTTTTTGGAAGGCCAGCACTGGAGATGACAGCACTAGGCCACTCTCTATGGATAAGTATATTTCGAGAGGGAGCTTACAGGCTTTAACGTGTTTCTATCGCTTCCTTATCTGTGGCACGATGACACAAAAACAGTCAGAAATAGCAGCTGCGTGCGACATGTTGTGATTCCGTTGTACGCCACGGTACTGCATTTCTTCGACGTGTACTAGACTTACCACTCAGTGAATTGCTGATCGAGCCTGCTGTGATTGCAGGCGCGGTTACAGCAGGCAGGCGCGGGCAGAAACCAAGAAGTGTGACTGGCTGTCACTTCAGGCCATAAATATGCTCGATTGTTCAGTATCAGAAACAAAGATTCATTAAATGCTGCGAACAGACTGCCCGTGTTATAGCACAACGTGGGAGCAGAAACCTGTTTCTGACATGCACGAAAAGAGAACGACGTTACTCGGTGGGTCACCGATCAGTCGACGCTCTGTAATCATACGTTTAGACTTAAACACTACGCATATGTAGAAACAATGCCGAGATTCATTGCAGGTTAGAGCAACCTGCAATGACTTTCACTTGACAATATACACCGTTCCAGCTTAGGGAAACCTTAGGTATTTATTTCGGTTGCTCTTATGGCCCGGAGGGCACATTTTAGGGGAGTTTTAGACCAAGGAGGTACATAGGTTGCATACATTAGACATTTACGAAAACATATACGTACTGCATTAAAAAAGCATACGGCAGTTCGGAAAAAAACAAATCTAAACAGGAGTTGCCGCTAACATCAACATCTACATGGGCTATAGACGCACTATACATAGGCTACATGGACTATACTATACTCGGGTACAACTTAAGAACAGCACCGGAAGTAAGTTGCCGCTGTGCCTCATTACCGCAGCCGGATGTTACTCGGCGCGGCGCTAGTAGGGCGTTATTGGGAATACTTTGTCGGCTAGCTCGAGCCGCTTCCGTAATTTTTCGGACTTAATAATATAATCTACTGCAGCGACGACAAACAAACGACGTGAGAAAAGGCAGACGATATATCACGCATTCATAGCAATCTTCTTTCAAAAAGTGCGCGCCCGTTGACATCCGGGTCCGTCGCTTAGGCGGAGTGATACCGTACATGAGCCATTGCCGTTCTCAACTTGTTCCCGAGTATACTAAACTGAGCTGGACGCAGCGAAGTCCGTAGATGACGAAGGCTTACCGTCAACTGAGGGGCGTCATTACCAGTGTGGTCTCGTTCACTGTTTTCTACTCCGACGGCCGTTCTTCCGCGCTTCCTACAGAGCTCGCTGCTTCATGTTCGGCCCACTTTGCGGAGATATTAGAAAGAGAGCCACCACTCCCCAGCACAAAGAATGCCTCCTGCACTACGCGCTTGCGCGGACAGCGGACCAGCTGGGGCGCTTTAACAACATGTCCGAAATACCTGCCGGCGGCAAGAGGCAACCAAACATCAACAAATGGGGAAGAACGGATAGAGAAAAAGATCAAGAATGGGGTTCGTAAAGACGAGAAAGGGACAAGAAAACGGAGATCGAGTCAAGTGAATGGGAATCAGTTGAAGGACGTGAGATGGCGATTGAGACAAAAGAAATGCCCGCAGTGGGGAGGGGGTGAGGTGACACAGCGGCGTAGACTGGCGGCGGCGGTGATACTCGCGGTGACGACGGCGCTGACGGTTCCTTCCAGGCGGCCCGGAATGAAAACGACATCCGATCTCCCAAACGAAAGAAAATAGAAGCTAGTAAAAAAGTCGATTGAGAACAAAGTTCAAGAAAACAAAAAGCTAGAATGACGCACGAAGGTGAAAAGAGCACAAGAGAAAGCGTTCACGGAGGGGGAGAAAAACCAAAACGAGCCCCTACCGTTCGTGCTCGAAGAAACAAATGTTTTTGCGCTTTTCAATCCCCTTCGGCCGTGTAGCAGGCGAGCGGCGACGTTTGTTCGGCCCCCTCCTCCCTCCTCCTAGCCTCATGATTCTCCTTCCGTCGTTTCACCCTCTCCCCTCCCGGGCGGCGCACCTCGGCGTCGTCATCGTATTTTATACCAGCCCCGTTGCTCACGTTCTATCGTTTTCTTGCCCGCCCCCTTCTTTTTTTTTACCCCTTTTCGTCGAATGCGGGAAACGCCGGAAAACAACGGGACGTTGTCGGCCGGCCGGCCGCCGGGTGACGCTCGCATACATGTATTTATCTATATATAGGAGTTTCTTTCTTTCGTATCGAACAGCAGCTTCCGCTTCCGAACACTCGCTGTTTCTCTTCTCCTACTGTCTATAACGGCCTCCGTTTTTCAGCTCGGTATCAACCTTACGAGTTGCGTGCAGTACAGAGGACGGCCGCGCGATTTTTCCACAGCGATTGCCAGGACTATACTGCGTTTCCGTAAGCCCATTGTGCCAGATTGTGTACAGTTCACGTTCAAAAGCTGACCACGCTCGAGGTACAATCTAGTTGGCAAACGGCATTTTTGGAAAGCCGCACTCTGGCAGCTAGATTGTAGCTCAGGCA
Source organism: Haemaphysalis longicornis (assembly GCA_013339765.2). Lineage (NCBI taxonomy): Eukaryota > Metazoa > Arthropoda > Arachnida > Ixodida > Ixodidae > Haemaphysalis > Haemaphysalis longicornis. The sequence goes on along the minus strand of CM023450.1, from coordinate 153,210,628 downwards.
GCGTCGTGGTAAACTCTTGAACGCTCTATTTTTGATGTTCTATTTTTGCGTGCACGGTCATACCCTCCCCTGAATCTCAATGCCATCATACCTGTCCTCTCTGCTTATACTATTTTCCCTTTCTCCTTTCCTCACACAGAGTATCCGACCCCAGCCGACCTCTCTACGTTTTCTCTCCATTCAACAATCGTGCTCATCATCTCATATATCTATCTCTCTCTCTCTCTCTCTCTCTTGTTCGAAGCTATCGCGGAGTCACGGAAAACTTAAAGTGCCCCAAGGCTGATCAACACGGACACAACACGGGTTTTCTACAGGTCACAAGTGTTGCGGAGTCTAATACGCGGGGCCATACGTCTAATACGCGGACCAACGCCTTTTTGGTCAATGCGTTCTTCAATCTCTCAGATGGGGCTCCATGTTAAAGTGGCCACGTTCTATTGCTCAAGGGTCGCTGACCGCGATTCCGGCTGTGAATATTTACTGCCGGCGATTTCCACAATTCACTTTGAGCGGAATGGGCCCCGGGGGGTTGAATGCAGGCCGCTTCGGTGGCGCCTGAAATTTCAAGTGAATCACCAGACGAGCATAACTTGGGCATGACGTGACTCGGGCCGGATTCGATATGAGAGTCGAGCGAGGCGTAAAAGAAAGCAGAACAAGACTGCCTAGGGGAATTGAAAGTCCTTGCCGCCTAAATAACCCCTGCCGTTTGTGTCTCCTCCGAGGCAGATGCATAGCCCCGGATCTAATGCCGTTAACGAACACAATCGTGGCCCCATGGTGCCAAAACTTCCGACAGTGCCAGTGCCGCTATTAAGAGAGCTTGTCGCCTGTGCACCTCGTCAGTGCCAATATTGTTACGTGACGGCAGAGCGAATGAAACGAACCGTGGTAGGTGGTGAAGCGGCCTATTTACAAGATGATGGTCGCTGTTGTTGTTGTTGCTCTTTTTTTTGGCACATGCCCACTTCGGGGATGGGCCAGGATCGTGATCTTTTTGGGGCTAATGTGACTGAGCCTGCTCACGCTACGCACGACACAAAGATTCCCCGACCATCGATGGTTGCGACCACAGCGGTATGCCCTACTGCCCTCTTCTTTGTCTTCCCGTGACATAGCCCCTGCATCGAAGGCGACCATCCCGGTGGACGCCACGTACACGAGCGAGAATGATGAAAAAAAAGAGAATAGAAGATGAGATGACAATCAACAGTGAAGGAGTTATTGCCGCCACGGATAACGGTGATTAGCTGGATGAACCACGGCCCTGGAACTGCGATGCCCGCGAGTGCAGCTACGGAGCGTTGAAGGCCCTCGGAGACACGACGGAGCACTGGGCAAGGGAACGTCGTCGAGTTCTGGCCGCGGCTAGGCTGAGGCTGGCCGACACGGCTCACTGCCTTCAACGACACTTGACAACAACGTCGCGGCTGATCAATATCACGCCCTCAAAGCACGCTTTAAAGCGTGCTTCACCACGCGCATTCCCCATGTGATGGGGTGAAGGTAAAAAAGGCGAGCTACGAATGATTGAAACTATTACACGAAAGCTTACAATTACAATGACAATTTTAAGACAAGACACTGCAATTTGAAAGACCTTGTTTCGGAAAGGGCCAGAAGCTGTCAGCAATTTCAGCTATGGACAACCGCAATGGGTTCGGTTTAATTCTACGACATTTTTTTTAAATACGCGGGGTAGTGAAATCCGATTTGTTAACTGGCTACCCGCCGTCGGGGTCCCTGACCAAAAGGTGGTAGGGGGCGGAGCGCAGTTACCTAGCGATGGCGTAAGGTACGGCCCTATCTTGTTTGCGTTCTTGTCAACGCCCTTTTAAGAGCTGTAGCCTAATTTATAATTTGTACTCAAAGTGCAAAATATACTGAGAAACAAGCACCACCACAAAAATGGCTTTCCATGTATGCCTTTATTTGGCAAGTTTGATGAGTATATAGCGTCTCATGAGTGAGTGTAGCCAGTGAGTTGTGTTTTCAAGGACGATAGACTTTCCTGGACTACTTAAACGGGAAAATTTTGGTCTGTGTCTGCCTGTCTGTCCCTCGTTTCAAAAGTTAACACAGTTCTTGAACGAGACATTTATATAGGCAAAGCATTTTCTAAACTACTAATTGTGGTGGCAATGTTCATAATTGTTGAACAAAAAGAGCCCATTAGGCCTATTTGAGGCAGATAATCAAGACATGAGGGACATTTGCGGTGTTATTTTATTTTAAAGAAATACATGGCTGCTTGATTTTTTCGATAGCTAATAAAAAGTTACGCCGGTGAAAAATGTTTCAACTCAAAATACAAAAAGCCGCCAGGGAACCCCCTGGTGCCAGTGCTCCAAGTTCAAAGTAACAAAATGTTCCAGTAGATGGCGCGAGCAGCGGAACGCGGCAAAATCGAATCGACTTGAGCAAACTTCCACTGTTTCTTATCGTTGGAGGAGCGAAACGAGACGGGACGAGCATGAAAGATTGGCGCGCCACAGAAGAGAAGCATTTACGTGGCGCGGATGGCAGAAGAATATTGTCTTTCGACGACATTTGCAGCGAAGTGAGAAGACACGAGGGCAATTTGTTTCATGCGTTTCCCATAAAATAGACTATTTCAACTAAAATGTGTTGGGAAATTGTGTTGTTAGGCGAGCTTGACACATCGTTTACGGCGGTGTAGTGCTCATACACAGCGAAGGATATATTGCAAGTTTTATTTTAGGGTCATAAATATTGCAGAAAAATAGTGGCACTAACCTGGTCGCATTAAAAAAATGGACGCCATCCCTCCCTGTGGAAGTGGATTTCCAGCGCAGCTGTTATAAACCGCTACACATGCCGATTGGGGAGGGAATGAATGTTCCTCGTTGTTTCGGCGGGCTTGTCGTTCGGACTCGGCTTCTCTGGCGGCAAATGCTGGGTCTTGACGCATGCGCTTCGGCGTCTTGGACGAGAACTGCTTGGGTTCTGTCTAGCCTGACGCGTGCGACAGCCCTCGAATGACGTCAACTCCTTCCCGTTAGAGAGCAGCTGCAAACCTAATCTTTACCAGAACAGATGGGGAGGGGGTCCCATTGTGCACCCGGTGCCCTTATCATTCATCAAGCGGACACATCATTCAAGCGGACGGACACACACCACACCACATAACACACACACACACACACATATATTTATATATATAGCTTTGGCATTGAAGTCGGGGCTCTTCTACGGACAGAGCGCATGCGCACGACGACACGAGTACGGACGAACGAGGGGCGTCGTACGCAATGACGTGTCTCTCTCGTTCCGAGTAAAGGTTGCCACGATACGGCAAACGATGGAGATTTTTGTGACCAATATTGGCCAATCTCTATAAGTGGGTATGCTTAACTTGAACGTGCGCTCGAGGCACGCGTGCACAAGCGCTCGGAATTTTCTTGGTATTTTTAACTGCGGGAACCATACACAAACGATTATCTCGACAGCTTCGCTTTAAAAAAAAGCATTGGCGCAGCTTGAACTAGTGGTGCAAGGCTGTAGAAACGGCAGAGCTGGCGGCCCCTCTCCCTTCGGCGGAGACCCGGCTGCTGCGCCTCACATGCATTTCCAAACTTGCCGCTGAAATTTCTCCATGACTGGCCGGCCCGCGGACCTTTTTGTACGCAGGCTTTCACATCTCTCCGAGAGTGGACCGCGTCAGCACGCGCTACAGAACCGGACGCAACCAGCATCGCGGACTCGGCGTCTGTAGCGCAAGCTTTTCTGTGCTTCCCACTTGAGGCGCGAAGGCACGTGAAGTGGTAAGGAGAATAGCACGCGAGGGATCACGCCACGAAGGCTGGGAAGAGCGTTCTCGAAGGTCGAGTGTTGCCAGAGCGCGTGATGACGTCGTAGCTAGGCGAGGATTTGCATCCACCTACGCGGCTGGGCGAAGGTCGTGCCGGGAGTCTTCTTTCCTTGGAATTTTTTTTTTACGAACGCTAACAGACAAAACTGAAGTTTAAACATTCCCGCCGTTAAAAAAGAAAAACATCTTGTTATCTTTTTGAGCTCTGGGGCTACCTGATGCTAAAAGCATTATGCGACGTTTGGATAAAATTAGCCGCATCCAAAGCCGGGATGGGTGCGCACATTCTGGCGCGAATTATAGCAAGACTTACAGAATAAACACCAGGGTTAATTAGCCTTCGTGAATTTGGTAAGAGCACGAAATCGGTGGCGGCTGCACCCATAAACACGAGCGAAAGCACAGAAGGAATCCTCTGCAGTTCGCTCATCTCTTGAATGAGGATAGTGTGATACATCTCGCACATCGTTACGAACAAAGACCTCAGTAAGCAGCGGATACTACGTCGATTAAGGAGGAGGATGGGAAGAAAGGGGAAAGGAAAGGCACTGTTGGTGACGTTGCTTTGGAGCTGGGAACGCATCGCCGTCTTGGGTGCAATCGTCTACTTCAGGATTCCTGAGAGTGGATCGTAAGAAAAAAAAAAGCACTGTCCCATTTCGCTTAGCAAATAATAAAAGCAAGAGCTTCACGGCCTTAAAAACAGACCCGGGACGTCAAGAGCCTGTTTGTTGTCCCTCTTCTTCACTTCCCGAGTCTGTTTTCGCGCTGTGAAGCTCGTGGATTACGAACTAGCCGGAACCCTCAGGCTTTTAAATAAAACCAAGCTTTAAATAGGTAAGGTTCCGTGAGTTTACCCTGAGCGCAAGCAAAAACGCCTTTCCGCAAAGCAACTGTACCGCCAATGCTGCAGCAAAAAACGACTGTAACTATTATTTTATCGAAACGTTCCCCCAAGACAGTTATGCGACACTTGCCAGCCAAGACGACTCTGTTTTTTTTTACTTGTCATAGAGAGAGAGAGAGAGAGAGAGAGAGAGAGGAGAGAGAGAGGATGAGAGAGGAGAGAGAGAGAGAGAACAGCAAACGGAAAGGCCGAGAGGTTATCCAGGCTTAGAGTCCGGATTGCTACTCGACACTGGGGAAGGGTGTACAGGGGATGAAAGAGAGGGCAAGCAAAAAAGAGGGGAAAGGAGCAGAATCGCGTACACACTTTAGTCCCTTTGCGGGCGCTATAGTCTTTCGGATAAGCCTGTTTCCTTCATAAAACGCTGAAGGGCTTTTGCTGCCTTCTGCGAAGTCGAATGTAAGGGTTGTTGTCCTATAATAGCCTCTAGTATGAATGGTTGATTGTCCAATCGGCTGAGCTCTGCTGCCAAAACGCGTCTTTCCGATGAATACTGGGGGCAACAACAAATCACATGGTCGATTGCCTCTTCAACCTCGCAGGCGTCGCAGTGGGCACTACTGGCCATTCCGATGAGGAAGGAGTTGGCTTCCGTGAAGGCCACTCCCAACCGCAGCCTACAAAGTAAAGTAGACTGTGATCGAGACAGCCCACACGAAAGACGACGCTGGAGTAGAGGGTCCTGGCTCTGGAGACGCGGATGCACAATGTCCGGTGTATTCCACAGAGTAATGGAAGTCCTGCGCGCAAACTGACGAAGCAGCCTAGCGCTATCAGTCCTTGAAAGCGGAAGGAAGATGGTCCTTTCACAGTCATGGCCTGTCCGGGCTGCGGCATCAGCCAAAACATTGCCAGTTATTCCACAGTGGCGTGGCAGACACTGAAATTAAATGTTATGCCCCTTTATGTCGTCCTGGTGAAATAATTCCCGATTTTTTGTCACAAGTTGGTGGAAAGGACCGTAGTGCAGGGCTGCTCGGAAGCTGTGCAGGGCGCCTTTGGAGTCGGTAAAAATAGACCATTTTTTGGGAGAAGCTTTCGTAATGTATTGAAGAGCTTCACGGATGGCTGCAAGTTCAGTAGCCGTCGAGCTCGTGACATGGGCGACACGGAATCGAATTTTGGTTGATTCTGATGGTATAACCACCGCACCCGCCGAGCTCGAGGCCGTCAAAGAACCATCTGGGTATACACGCTTCCAGTAATTGTGTTGTTCGTGCAGTAACTGCATAGAAAGCTGTCTGAGAGCCAGGGATGGTAAGTCGGCCTTCTTTCCAACGCCCTGAACATGAAGACGAATCTCGGGGGTTGCCAGGCACCACAACGGGGATAACGGTGTGACCGCAGGCGTGTAACTTGATGGTACTTCGGCCCTGTGCGCTGCGACAATGGCTGGAAATAAAGAGCGTGGACGACTTCGAGGAAGCTGCGCAAGTTGCTGACATGGTAGCCTCGTGAGGAGCTTGTCATAAGTTATTTTCAATAAATGCAGCCGCGGGCACCCCGAAAACTGCAATTCCTCGAAATAAAAGTTCGATCTCTCTCTCTCTCCTGCAATAGATGAGTTCGTACTTTTTTTTCGAAAATTCCGTGTCCCTTTTGTGTCGTCTGCTCTAGAGCTTCACTGGTCACCCATCTTCTCAGAGTAAAGTAATTTTAGGAAAAAGCCTTGAGGGAGGGGGGGAGGGGAGGAAGGGGCGCACCTAAAAATGGTCCAAAACAGCCTTTTCCGGAAGTGTGACCCATGGATACATCACCTCATGGAGATCACGTCCAGCCAGTGGAGCACTCGTACTACTATGACGCAATCGACTCGAAAAAGGTGCCCAAGGTGCATACCCCGTGGTGGCTTCTAAATATAGATTGTTTACGTTGAAAATTCCAACCTAAAGGAAATAATACAACTGATATAAAAACCTTTTAAGATAAGCTTCCTATGCTTCACGGATTGGTTCCCGGCGCGCTGCAAAACGCACTACAGGAAAGCCGCTTTTATACGAGCGACCCAAAAAGAAAAAAAAGAAACCCAAAGAAACGCTTTCCGCGGTCGGAAACGAACCTTATGAAGCCGGCGGCTATCAACTACGCCATTTCCGACGGGGTCAAGAAAGAGCTCAATTTTTATGTGTACACATATCTAAAACTTCTTGATTCAATATAGTCAATGCCTTTATTACGTGTCTTGATTCAACTTGACGATAAAGCCCTGCCGTCAGCTATCACTCCATTACATTCATTCTTCATATTAACAGCGCTACCGACACAGACAAAAAGAAGAGGGCACAAACACGGCGCTGACTAACAACTGAGTTTTGTTGCTTAGGCCAGTGGTTTTTAATTCACACATGGGCAAAAACAACAAAAAGGAAAAAAGAGAAGGAAACACTAAATTAACACGTGAACATATGAGAGAGCGCGAGCGTGGCATCATACTGACTTTACGTTTATTCACACGTTAATCTACTTACGGGGCAAGAAGCACAATCAACACAAAACACAAGCCCATTTTGTAATCAGTTTGTAAACAGGACAAAGATTACCAGGGTGGGCTTACTGCGATAGGAATCTACACTCTTTTTTCGGTGAGGGCGATAGATGGGGTGTTTATGCATTTATCACCTAACTTGTTAATTTCTGTGGCCTCTAAGATTTCTCGCACGATTTGGCTGCCATGCTGGCCTATCACTACGCTCTGGTCCAAAAGGGGCTGACATTTGCTAACGCAATCACGACAATGCTGGGCGAGGTGACCACTGAACGTTTTTGAAACAGTGTAATGGTGTTCCCTCAGCCTATCGTTCAGGCATCGGCCAGTTTGGCCGATGTGCAACCAGTGCACAACGAAGCATCACAAGCAGTTTGTTGCCTGCGCAGAAAAAGTTGTTTATTCTGTGCCTCTCTCGTGCGGCAAGAAATACGTCGGCCAAACTGGCCCATGCCTGAACGATAGGCTGAGGGAACACCCTTACAATGTTTCAAAAACGTTCAGTGGTCACCTCGCCCAGCATTGTCGTGATTGCGTTAGCAAATGCCAGCCCCTTTTGGACCAGAGCGTAGTGATAGGCCAGCATGGCAGCCAAATCGTGCGAGAAATCTTAGAGGCCACAGAAATTAACAAGTTAGGTGATAAATGCATAAGCACCCCATCTATCACCCTCACAGAAAAGAGTGTAGATTGCTAGCGCAGTAAGCCCCACCCTGGTAATCTTTGTCCTGTTTACAAACTGATTACAAAATGGGCTTGTGTTTTGCGTTGATTGTACTTCTTGCCCCGTAAGCAGATTAACGTGTGAATAAATGTAAAGTCAGTATGATGCCACGCTCGCGCTCTCTCATATGCTCACGTGTTAATTTAGTGTTTCCGTCTCTTTTTTCCTTTTTGTTGTTTTTGCCCATGTGTGTATTAAAACCACTGGCCTAAGCAACAAAACTCAGTTGTTAGTCAGCGCCATGTTTGTGCCCTCTTCTTTTTGTCTCGTGTCGTTAGCGCTGTTAATATGAACAAGTACCAACTCGCCCAGTTTTCCTGTTTTAGCTACATTCGTTCTTGCTTGACTTTGGCACTTCGCCATTTCAATCGCACGCAAGAAAGCTTCTCGTTTCAACTACCGTCGTCATTGACGGAAGGGTCGTGAAGCTTTGTCTTTGCTATAATAGTGGAGTAAACTAATAAAAGAATTCTACTTTCATTACGGGCTATGGAAATGCAGACCACTAGTGGCACTGCGATGGGGGGCAAGAACTGCGTGAACGCGACGGCGTTTGTTTTTCAGTGAACGCTGTCAGACACTGGGCCACGGATTCATTTTTGTAGCGTAAGCTACACTGGCCGAGGTTGAGTGGTTTCGCGTGTGCCGTGAAAGGCCGTTCTGCGCAAGCGCGAGGAGCATCGGATTGGTTTTAATCGGATCGAATCGGATCGGATCGGATCGGATCGGATTGGATGGATTGGCTTGATTGGATTAAATTGGATTGTGTTGGATTGAAATTCAATCTAATTGGAGTACGGGTGTGTAGACAATTGGGTCTGCTCATTCGCCGGTCTGCGCATTCCAGAGGAGTGACGTCATAGCCGCGGCAGACGCACTGGCGCCGGCGCGTGCCTAGCTCTGCGCCTTCGTTGCGCAGTAGTCAAGTCTGACACTGCGCCGGAGCCGCTCGACAGCCGTTTCGCGTGGCTCCTGGAGAGCCGTGCTGCGCATGCTCGAGGAGCAGCGACTGGACTGTACTGAATTGGATTGGATTGGATTATATTGGAAATCGTTTTAGCAGCAGTAAGCATGATAATCAGCTAATCCTAGACAATCAGGAAACCTAAGAATAACCAGCTGAACCTCAGCTCACGCTACGTATATCCTGGCATAGCCGAGCTAAGCCACCGCTAATTTTGTGTTTCTGAAGTTGTACTTACCGCAAACACCAAATGAAGGCAAGAAGAGTGCCAGCAAAGCTTTTGGAAAGCGGTCTGATGCCGATGATGCTCCAGACTGCGCCGAAGGGTGGTCGAACAAATACTGCTTTCCCCCTCTTTCTTCGCTGGAAGCAGGCCTTCCTTTCAATTAAATCTTGCTATAGCTACAACAGCTTTAAGACAAGATTTCTTCAAACGCTTTTTTGGCTTCTATAAAGACAATTTTCTCTGCCATGAATAAACAGTTCTCTTTGAAAGTTTAAGCAAAAATTCCTGTTTCATTGCAGAGGCTCAACGACTCAACCAAAGGCCTAGATTTTAAATGAGAACATTGTTTGACAAGTTTTTTTTTTGTTGGCAAGTTTTCTAGCTTAGAATCGAAGATATTGAAAAAGTTTGTTGTATCCCAATGTAAAGAAGACGAGAGAGCACTTTCTTCACTCTCGAAAGTGTAACCGCTTCCCAAATGAAATACAAAATTTGTTTGAATCGTGTTTTTGTATATTCCAGTGTACTCCACTTTTCGGTCGAATTCTCGTATGAAAGAAGCAAAAATATATTTAAATAAGTGAACAAACTTTGAATTGCTTAGAGCGAGTGGACGTTGAGATATTTTCCGGAAACGATTAAGTCATCTCTTTGGGTAACATCTCCACTCAAGGGTCCTATTCCGTGAAAAGCCTTCGTTGCGTTATTTGTTTTTGTCTAGGCAAGAAAATAGCTGCTGCTGTAAAAAGTAAATAAAAACGCATGTATTCTCCGACGGGATTTAGAACCGGTTTTTCACAGTAGCAGCCAAATTCGCTATCGAACCATCTCTGCCCGCTGCCAGGAGTAGAACAAAAGTTGTCGTTGTTCTTTTCTTCGTGGCGCATACCTTACTCGAGGAATTGGCCAGGAACCGGCAGCTTTGAGGGGCTAACGTGTTGCTTCACAAAGCTCACAAAAGTATGAATGGGAAAAGTAAACGTCGTAGACCAGTGCGCGCAGCGTGACACCTGAACGTGATGGCACGTGATTAGAACAGGTGCGCATCAGTCGCGCAGAACCCTGATTCCAGGTAAACTGTGGCTTGAGCCAGTCTGCTTACTGACGTAATTGCGAAGAAAGAGTCAAAAACACTGTGTAACAGGAAAAAAAAACTGTCGTGGCAATTCGCGCTGAAAGGCAAAGAAACGAAGTCGAACACAGTGACTCAAATACGGTGTAGCAGCAACAAAGTTGTTAATAAGTGCCTCCAGACTTTCGCCTGCGAAGCCCGGTAAGAAGAATTAAGTGCCCTAATCAACGTCATACACACAGAGGCAGTCCGCAACGGGCGCACTATTTCTTTGCAGTGGTTGCCAGGACACTGTGGCATCACGGGCAATGTGATATCTGATCAGGCTCGCCTGCGAGGGCCATTCCACGAGCTCACCAGCACAACTCGCTTTATCCAAAGAGGACGTCAACGGAATAGCCACAACTCTCGGATGGCGCACGCAATTGCAGCACTGGCGGAACCCGGACCTGCAGTACGCCCCCCGTTACGCTGTCGGCCTGCAGTGTACGTTTCGTATACCTCACGGTTTACCGAGGCAAACAGAGTGTGCTATACGTCGCCTGCGCCTCAAAGCTTATACCAAAAGCTTTCTAAACAAAATCGGTCTTTTGGCATCACCTCTGTGTCCATTTTGCGGTGTACGAGAAGACACTGAACACCTGTTCTGTGTTTGTCCCAGGTTTCAACTCGGCGTGAACGACAGCGCGAAGTTTATTACGGGCGAGAACTCTCAACATGAAGGACTTTTTAGGCCCCTGGAACAGCGAAGACAGTGCGGTGCGGGGTTTTAAAGCTGTTGTACGTTTTCTCAGAGACTCTGGACTCGACTCCAGCCTGTGACCGCCTCTGAATTTGGTTTTTTTAATGTGTGTGTGCGTGTGCATGTCTGGTGGAGGTTCTTTCGTTTTTTTTTTTTTCCTTTTCTTATTTGCCTTATTCATTTAAGCATATAATCCTCATCACATGTTCACCAACCATCGGAAGTAGCAAGCCCAGCATTATGCAGGGCTGACCTCTTCGGTCTCATTAAATAATTCTCTCTCTCTCTCTCTCTCTCTCTCTCTCTCTCTCTCTCTCTCTCTCTCTCTTCTCTCAACTCTCTCTCTCCTCTCTCTCTCTCTCTCTCTCTCTGTCTGAGGAATTTTCTTGCAACGCTTTTGGGACTTTGCAGCACACGCACTACCACATAGGGCGGAACAACACTGTCGTGAGGACATTTCGGAGCGACACATTCGTCGCATTGTATAATTTTTGGAAAATAAAAGGTGTCCTACAGTCTTTACAAATGCATTGCCACGTTGCGCGGTCATCGCGGAAGTGCACGCAACTGCCGTTCGCGAGTAGACGGCGGGGTACGACCACACCGTGAGAGTGCGCGACGCTTGTCCCATTTCTCGTCGCGTTCCTCGGGGCTCGAGGGAGGCGCCCCCCCCCCCTCATTTCCCTTCCCTGCGCCATCGTTCCTGCAAGAACGTATCGCAGTTGTGTCGTCGTCTGCGGCGCTCGCAGCCGTTCGGGAAGCCGTTTCCCTTGTTTCCTGCGCCGACGAGGAGGCTGTTGCAGCGGCGCGGAGGAAAAGAAAAAAAGGGGGAGAAACCGCTCGATGCCGGCGCGGCTAGCGGCCGATTCTCGCGAGCACGCGCGCGCGCGCGCGCGGCTAGTCGCTCCTGTCAGTGCGTGTTCGCGTTTTGAGAGCGGCGCGCACGGGCGTGCGAGCATTAAGAGAGTATCTCTCTATCTGTCCTCGCCGCGTTTATGTACGGCTGCGAGGAAAACAACGACTCACAAAGCGCGTGTTTTGTTTCCCAAATCTATGCGCCTGCGAGCACGGCCTCTTTCCCGCGTGTTTTGGTTGCGCTTCGTGTTATTCTTACTTTCCGCGCGCAGTCACCGCCGACGCTGTCGCGTCCGTCGTGGCGGGCGCGGGTTTTTACGTCTATTGAGCGACTGTTTGAGACAAGTGGAGCTTTTTGCGAGAGAACGAGAGGGACGGCGGCGGCCAAATTGCCCGCACTGTGTCCGGAGAGGGAAGTGAAAGAGGGCCTTTTGTTCCCTCCACGCGCGCACGAACGCAGAGGAACAAAAGTAGAAACAGAGAGCGGAGCTGCCGCCTCGTGTTTCCCGCCTGTGCGAGTGCGATGCGACGCGAGGAAATTCACGAGTCTTGCTTCGTGGGCGGCCGGCGACAGGAATTTGATGGAAGCCCGTTATTTGAGGAGACCGTTGCCACCGTAGGGCGTGACGAATGGAGCGTATACGAGCAGCAGAAAAGAAAAGGCAGATGTGAGGGTAGGCTGGTGCGTGTTTTCGCGACGACTTTGCACGCTTGTGCGTGCTGACGCTGCACGCTCGGACGGTGTGAAAATCTCGAGTGTGGTACTAATACTACCGCGTCAAAAATAAAGCATTGGGATTCGAACTCACTTGTGTTCTTTTTGTACGTCAGCTTCTTTAGTAAAGTGGAAACTCAACGAAGTCTGGTCGCACAAGAATGAAGACATTTCGTTTTCGGATGAATCCGGAAAGGACTTGCCCAGGGGTTTCTTTTCGGATTTGGATGCACGGAAAAAAGTTATATTAGTTTGGAAAGATATACGAGTGCGTTTACCTGGGTGAAGGAGGCTCAGACTGTGTTGCCAACGGCATCAGGAACGTCGCTCGCCCCTAGTTTTTACCGCGAAATTATGCCAATTGCCATTTCACGTTTTATTCACGCCATGCTAATGTTAGGAACGTTGCAGACCCTCCGAAATTACCTTTTTGTAAATCTTGGTCCTACCTATATTGCGAACACGCAAAAGAAAAAAAAACACATACAGAAGATCAGGTTGATACGCATGTTCAATTTACTTCTGTGTCTTTGAGCTGCTAGCTATAGCACTGAAATAAGAATGAACATCAATCTAACGCTGTAATTGGAATTTTTTCAGTGCATTTGCGCGCACTTGTTTATCCAGAAGAATAACTTCGAAAGTTAGGAATTCCTCAAACACTACACTCTTAAAAAAAGGTCGGGGCATTCACTAATGGAACACTAACAAGTTACTTGTCCCAGTATACACTAGGTGCTTAGTAACTTGAGGTAGTAAATTTAGTACTAGTCAGGGTTACTAACTGAAGCAGGACAGTAACTACCACTACCTCCCCTAGTAAAGTACTGGCGATAACACTCTTCTGAGCTACATGCGTTTACCTATGAGGCCATGCATAACCCAATCACAAGCACGACCTTAATCTAGTGGATACGACTTCCTACACTCAGTTAATTTCCTAACCATGCAGTTGTTAGTGGCAGAGCCTGCGTACAAAGCCGCGGGGTAGTAAGGTTCGTAAGGAATTAGTAAGTATGGCCGTTACTAACTTTTTACGACCTTTTTTTATTAATAATGTAGGGGTGCCTCTTACGGACAAAATGGCGTGTGCAGCCCAAAATGGCGTCAAAGAGCGTAGTACCGCCGGGTGGTGGCGTCCCATTTAGGCTGCGATCTCGCGCGTCCAGCTGTGTCTGCATTAGGGCAGGCTGCTTTACGTATGGTGTAATGGTACATGCAGCTGAAGTCTAATACCAGTATACCGCAACCTCAAGCGGCGTTTGGCTTTTCTTTCACTACAAATATTTTCCCCAAAAGCACTCAGCGATCACAGGACTAACGGCAACGATTGTAAGACGCAAGGAACGGTATACTTTTCCTAGTCCTTGGAGAATCCTTTCTGAATAAAGATGTGGCGGTGTGTCGGTAGGTCAAGAGGTAAGGTTTTAAGTCGTACTAGGTTGGGCTGATTGACTGCGACAATCTGGCATTCAATCTTTCTTCATTTTGTTTTCGATTCGCAGTTTATGCCAACCACAACCGCCTTATATTCGAAGAATAAAGACTTATAATGACATATATTATCCACTCGTCGTTGTGTTCTTCACAAACACAAAGTCGTTATGCAAGCCGTGTCGCAACGTCTCGCCTCTCTCTTACTCCCGACAACCGCGTTCATTCCCAATGGTCAAGCGCAAATTGTTAACTCGATAGCGCTGCTATAGGCTTATTCAGCGATTTTCCGTAGGCAGCGGGTGTCCGCAGCTGCCGTGTGCATCAAGCGTCCGCGGAAACCAGTCATCACGGGAAATACGGACATCGCCAACATGACGTTATGGAAGTAAAAAAAAAAATTGTGAAAAATTAATGCTAATCTCCGAAAGGCCAATGAAAGGCCGATGTTATTAGCAGAAACGAACTAAAATGGGTTTTAATTAGGACCGAACCTAGTCAATTGCGTATAATTACACGAATTGTCGAAGTACTTTTCTTATTTCTCGCGGCCTGGTAGTCGCCGAAAGCTTTGTTTGCCAAACGACGGATGTCGCCACGCGGGTTTAGCATCAGAGGAAACACCAAAACACTCAGTCTTGCCACGACGCTACAGAATAAACACTTTGAAACGCTGACCCCTCTCGCTTTCTCGCTCAGAATGACCAACGCCTCAAAGCCATATCAGGCGAAACAAGAGTAGATGGACCTCCGTCTTTCCTATGCCGTTGGGTTTAAGAACCGCTGCGGAGAGTCTCGCTCTCCTAGCTGACGTTCAAATCTGGAGACAATATATGCTGAATGCCGCAGCTCGGTTCCAAGAAGTTCCCTCGCCGACGAAGTAACGCCATCGCGTTCTACATCGTAACATTTTACGTACATATCCTGTGCAACTTCTCCTCTCTTCACCACACCCTCTATTAAAGTCGCCCATTATTAGGCCTCCTCAATAATTAAGCCTGAGTCGTCTGCGAGCATCCTGGGAGAACACCCGGCGATCAATTTTTCCGTGCCTTCCAAAGGGACCAGCGGTCCGAAAGCAGTCCGGTGACTGTACAGGACTGATAAATCGAGGAGGCCCGTTATCGCCGGTTAGTTGAACGAGCCGACGGTTCTTCCGCAGGTACTCTTCCTAAGGGGTTTACAAATATGCACACAGGATCCGTTTGCGTGAAGCAGCCATTCGCGCATTCTCTTCCGTCAGCTGCCTGCCGGAGCAGTTTAATTGCAGTTTGTCGAGCTTCCCGCCGACGGCGCGAGGTCATGTGACGTAACCACGTCACCACGAGTTTTGAGAACAACGAAGCCCGCGTTTGTTCTACCGGCTGCAAAGACGCGAGCCAAGGAGAAGAAAGCCCTCCAACCGGTGCTCGCGGCAGTTCCACCCGCGTCGCCTTGTCTCTCCGCCGCAGCGCGCCTCCTCCGTCGCTGCTCTCCGTTTTGCGGCCGGCTACCTTCCCTCCGTGCTCGTGCGACGAGATTCATGCGAACCATTACACGCTACAGCAGCGAAGCGTTAAGCAGCCGCGCAGCACACCGGCGGCGGCGGCGGCTGCCGGCTGCAGCAGCAGGCGCGATGGCGCAGCGCGAAACGAGTGCCGTGCCTTCTCGTGCGCGCAAAATCGTTCGCGCGCCGCCCGGGCCTCCCCCCTCCTCTTCTCCCACTTACCACGATCGACCCGAGACCAACCAGTCGCAGTAGTCTTCTGATCAGCACCACGGCTTACGCACTGCGTGCGACTTGCCTGTTTATTCGCACTCGGGAACGCGCTCGGGATTTTACGGTTGTGCGATTTGCATAAACTCGAGGGGGAAACTCGGAGCTAGATATTTCATTCGTTGCGCGCGCAATTACAAACTTCGGCCCATAGTTGCGTTGTGTTCCGGTTCCGAACGCTGGTGTATTGTTAGGGTACCAATAACAAGCGCACTAAGTGACTGCTTGTAATTTAGTGATGTGTCGTTCACGTGTGATTTCAAAAACTGGGTGTGATGTTAGCACGCCTTATTGCCCATGTGATGCCTCCGCAATGGTGGGCAGCGCGTATAATAAATAAATTGATTGATTGATTGATTGAAGCTTTATACAATTTTTGCAGGTATAAATAAATAAATAAATAAATAAATAATAAATAATAAATAATAAATAAATAAATAAATAAATAAATAAATAAATAATAAATAAATAAAGAAATAGCATTGCGGTACATTCGCGCTGCAGTCCAAAGTGCATTAAAATGCTGTAACGTGATCGTGTCAATGGCAGTGCTAAAATTAAATAAAAACTGCGGCGTACGATCACTACGATCCAGGCGGCGTCTGTGACGACAACCAGTGCATAGAAAAAACTTAACTTCTGGGCTCTGGTAAGATTTGTCTAAGTTAAATGCAAATGGGTGCCTCAACCACGTCGAGCTTCTTACAATTTGTTTTTTGCGCCATACAAAAAACTTAAGTCAAGGATACTCCTCACGAATGCAGGACTGATAAAAACTGAATTTTGCCACAATTCCTCGAATCAACGGTACAGATAGGTTACCACCAAACAATAAGCCGTTTTACCTCGTAACGTGACGGCAGGAAAGCTGCTGGCTACCAGAGCGAGACTTTGCAATGTTGTAAAAGGCGGAAGGGTTCTGGCACCCAAACGTATACTCGCCTCCACGCTATTAAAGCGAAGCTTTCAGCCTTTCACTGATGTCGTCTGCAGTCTACCCAAAACGCTGTGCAGGATAGCCAACTTTCCCTTACGATGACAATGCTCGCGGGGAAAGTGAAGGAAAATGAAGCGCTTCACGTGGTCGGAATTAAAACTGGGTCTCTGGCGTTATGAAGCCGACGTCTATCCGACTGCGCCGTTCTAACACGGTAGAAGCAGTATACGCGTTTGGAGAGGGGTGCATGGACGAGCAAAATTAGCCAGAAAAGGCACCCCTTCGTCTAACGGCGACCGCAACCAAACTAATCATCATCAATAATAAGGTTCGCTCGCTTCTAGGTTGGTTCGTTTGGTGTTCCAATTGATTTTATCTAAAGCTTCGCGTTCCCTCATCCTTTTCGTTTCGACAGGGGGGTGGTTGATTTCTTAGAGCCTTGGTAGCGCTACAGCATCGAGTTGATTGACATATGGTCGCAAGCACCATCTAAGTACCACATTCCGTTTTATTTTTGTGATAAGATACTTACGGAAGTGCCTTTACTTTCCGCCACACGGATAGGTCAATTGAAAGCGAGAACCGAAAAAGATTGGGAACTACCAAATGTTGTGGCAGCTATAATTGCGGCGCCGTCCGAAAGTAGGGACGCGCTGTACAAACGCCCGGTACTTTGCGCTGAGCCTGAATATGTTTGGAATTTAAATGGTGGGACTAATTTCCACAAGTACAGCAATACGGACGCAGTTAGGAGAAGCGATGTCGGCAAACAGTTGAGATGGTTGAGATCAGTTACTGAAGCGACTTCATGCCCGTCCCACTAGCCAAGCGGTGATGCAATTTGCTGGCGAGCATCAGGCATCGGCTACTTAGGGAGCCGTCGTGGGTTGGGTCCTCAGCTGCGGCTGCCGTATTCCCGGAGACGAAAACAGAAACGCCCGCGTGCCAATATTCCTGATGGTCGAACTGAATCCTTGGGCCTCCGCAACTTCGGCGCGTAAAATCTCCAGTTATAGGTTATGTTGCACGTTTAAATACTGTACCAGCAGCGCACAATATGCCCCGCGTATATCAACGGTTATATCTCTTCAGCCGGATACTTCCTGTTCCATATTGAGTATTGGATGACGATTACGATCACAGTGATGTTAGTGAGACCCTTATATGAAGGTTTACTGTATCGACGAGGGAGCATTTGGCCAGTAGGCCCTTTATCTTTGCCATTATCATATAGCTACTGTTGATACAAGCGTTATATTCGAGCTGAAACGTTTTATTTGAGCCGTTTTTCTCTTGGGGAACATTCTGAGTGCGCGGAAAGGACGCTGGTGAAAAAAGAGGGTAGGTTGAGTGAAGTGAATTCACATCGTCAGCAGGAATACGTCACACAACAGGAATCGCCCTGTTAGCGCAGACGGCACAACGGGAATGACCGTCCATATATTTTTTAATACATTCTATCCCCTGGCCCCCTATGCAGAAAGCACAGTACCTGACTCGTTTCCCCACATCGCACCCGTCCATTTCAGCTAGTGCATGCACTTATACACACCCAGGCTACAAGACCCGAACACGGAAGGTTTAGCCGCGCGACACGCGTCTTTTTTATTTATTTTTTCAACCCTGGATGCAAGCCGGATGCAAAGTAAGCGAGTCACTCCTCCCGATTCAATCACTTCGCGTAGCTAACTGGCTTCGTGACGCCAGGAAGAGCGCCAGGCCGCGTCATTCATCGGTCGGTTTTCCCCCACGTATAACAGGCGCATCGGCGCCACAGCGAAGGGCGTTAAATAAGCGGTCGTCCCCTTCAACCTCGCCAACCTTTCCAACCCCTCACGGCGGCTACACGGGAGCTCGGCTGTTTACTTTGCGCGTCGGATTTCTCCGCGAGGGCGTGCCGGAATGCTCGCGTGTAGAGCGCGCGCTCGCTCGCTCGCCGCGGGGACGCCCATTCACCGTCTCCGCGGTATTAAAAGCGTAGCGGGAGCAGAGAATAGGCCGCTTCTTCTCCCCGCCGTCCCGGCGGACGTAATTATTAATTTCGCCCGCGCTTCCCCCCGAGCGCAGGAGTCGCTGGCGGTCTCGTCACCGCAGAGGCCGGGCGTTCCCCCGCGTCGCCGGTTATTCCAATTCTGCGTCGGCCGCCGCCAACGGGGCTTGCCCTAATGAAAGGCGCAAACTTTGCTTTTCGAGCTGCGCGCGGGTCGGGCCGGAAGTAAAGGGTAGCGGCCCGTTTTACGCTGCCGAGAGAATCGTGTGCGGTTTGCCTGTTAACCGGTTGGTGAGGAATGCTCAGCGGTGCTGGAAATTGGATTTTGCACGAACGCTGAGCGGGATTGCTGCGCGGGCCGGCGAACTGTGTTTGCGTTTCGCGTTTTCAGTGCACTCTGACTACGGAACAGCGAGTTCCGTTGTGGTTAGACGTTCGGAGCTCGTCGCGTTTACGCCGGCTGTTTCCCACGGCCGATGATGCGAGCAGGAGTAGGAGGGATTTTTATTTCGTCCAATTCGTGGTGTTTAAAAAAAAATTCTGGTACTGCGCGTATAGGCGTACCACCCTGTTAAATGGGCATGCTGTAGCGGAGAACTACGGATTAGGTTAGACCGTTTGGATATCTTTAACGGGTGGCAAAATCTCTGCACGGGGGGCTTATAATTTTTCACCTCCGTCCTAAGAACGTCCTCCGCGGATGGAATCGAAGCCGCTGTAATTGGTACTGAGGTATTAGGCGGCCGCGTTACTTTGGAGAATTTGGCGAGAAGCAGCTTAGTTTTACTTATAATTTATTATTGTTTATTATGAATGTTTATAACTACTTACAATTTCATTTCTGCGGTGCTCCAACAGTTATCTCGTAATGAGATCGATACTACGGCAGACAGGAATAGGGTAAGTTTTTCATTTCTTGCGGATCGTGCCTGCCTCTTGTTTCAAACGGCGGTAGCAGGTATTAAATGTTTCGAGTTTTACGCGCCGAAACTACACCTTAGCCATGAAACGCGCTGCAAGAAAGGGCTGCAGTATTTATCTAGACCACCTTGGGGTCATAACGTGGCGCAACATTAACTCATTCTTACGTATTTAACCCCTACTCTACTGCAACGGCCGGCATAGGGATGTGGAGTTAGCACCACGCTACGGCTGGATGGTAGAGCTATAGTGTAGCAGCGCGTCTTGCTTTTTTGGTCATTAAAAGGCTACAGTGCCCGCGACATCGAAGGTGCCAGAGCAAGTGCTCAACTATGCGGAAGCGTAAGTCAGTGGAATTATGAAGAGCGCTGAACTATGACACGTCAATAGCCAGAAGGATACGCAACCGAGAATTTGTCCCGATTAAATACGGGGCCAGCATGCCCGCTTACCGCCCTACAACGTACAGTTTAATGTCAACTGAAGGAATTTCGCGAAAGGAGTGAAGACGTTAGTTTAACTTAAATTTGCTGCAGTGACGCCAGTTCGAAACAGTGTACTTGCTATGAAATGAAAAGAGACCTTGATTACTTGTCATCTCTTCTTTGCACTGTGTCACACGGATGCGGCTCATTTTACGTCTTGCGA
The DNA here is from genome assembly GCA_013339765.2 of Haemaphysalis longicornis. NCBI lineage: Eukaryota > Metazoa > Arthropoda > Arachnida > Ixodida > Ixodidae > Haemaphysalis > Haemaphysalis longicornis. The sequence goes on along the minus strand of CM023450.1, from coordinate 153,190,417 downwards.
AATGAGTTACCTCGTATCTGCCCTGAAGCCCCACCGTACTTGTAAGGTGGTCGTATACACCTGGACTCTTCAGTGCCTTATCCGTCAGCAAGGGCTCGTTCAATGTGACCCAGTATCAACAGCACATTGCACAAGGCCCAGTCACAGCGCAATACCTCGCTCGTCGAGTGAAGTAGTAGTAACGAACGATTTGTTCTGGCGGAAGCTACGGCTGCGCGACGAAGTCCGCGAACGTTGCCCACCGTAGGGTTGGGTGTGAAGTCTGCTATAACATAACCCAGATCCAGCAAAGCGGCTGATAGGACTCACGCAACGCGCAGTACAAATTAAAATTTTAACAAAACTGACACCAGGAATCATTCGAAGCCCACACACTGCCTTCAGCCTCCCTAAAAAGTTTGTTGGGCTTAACCTTCTGGTGCAAAGGTAAATTCAGCCGAAACATAGTGGCAATACGTGCACAGCGGGGTTTGCGGGGCATTTCAGAACCGCTAGTCTACCTAAAAGGTTCACTCAATAGCAGCTTCAGTGCGCTCGCATCAAGCACGAGCGTGAGAAAATTAAATGGCAACCATGCACATTGCGGCCAGTCGAAGAACGCAATGAAGTAAAGCCACAGGTTTTGAGATGTGAAGCGCAAAAAGAATCCTGCGGCATCTGCTATGTTCAGCGCCACAAATCTCGCGATGCGTCTGGAGGAGTTTGGGAACGGGGTGGAATGCCCCGCCTTAAAAATTGGACTCCCGTTAGCATGGCGAAAACCTCCGGCCTTGCAGACACTTCTGCGTTGTTAGCGTCTACAGTGACTTGAGGCCCTTCGTACGCAATTCTTTGGTAAAAACCCAATGCCATCGCAGCACTGAAATCTGACCTGACAATCTAACACCTGAAATAGATCAGTTTCTTAAGTTTTCAAAAGTTGACAGAGAAAGTATCCGAAATGACTAAGTGACGAAAGGCTCCACGAGGGGTTTATGTAACCAACACGCCATTTGATACGTGAGGACAAAGACGAAAGCGACCCATTGTGGATAAAACATGCGTAGTCGTGACACGTGTACAACATGTCAGCAGGTATGAGTTCGTTTTTACTGATTTCGCTATTGCAGTTGTCATGAAACACTCGTTTGACATTGTCGGCGACATTTACGTATCACAAGGTCACCTATGGATAGATATATGCTCTACTCACCCACCAAGTGTCATTGCGGCTGGGTCACTTTTCAAGTGACTCTATGCGATTCGCCCAACCGGCATTGCGCGGTTATTAGGCCAGTGATGACGTTTCCGTGTTGTCCTACTCGTTCCGTCTTCACGTAATGCTGGAATGCCCACAACAAGCTACCTGGCTTTTTTTTTTGCATTCCAGCAATTCGCTGTGCCGTCATCGATATGCCGTACCAATTCTGATATACGTCCCATCGTCCTTCCCTCCGACTGCGAGAATATTAACGCGTGCATCTGTGTGCTTGGAGAAACCGTGCACAACGCTCGTGCACGGAAGTGGCTCTTTGCATCCACTCAGAGGATGTAAGTGTCCCGAATCACCGCACTTTTATTGCACGTTCTAAATTTGCCCGCCCTGACGCTGTCCTCATTCGACGAGCACAAACCGGCACGCTACCAACACAACACATACAACACTACATAGACGGGGGCTTCAGGCACACCAAAATGCTCACAACTGCGACCAATACCGCAACAATGAACACACCCTCTGGACATGCCAAACATACAAAGTATCCCGAGATGTTCTCCTGCAACCAATTCCTGCCACAAAGCGCCCTACTTTGCTGGGAGGGCATGGGTCACACCCACTAAGGAGCTTGAAGAGCTCTATTGGACCACACCTTGTGAACCACATTAAAAAGGAACGCGGCCAGGACTATAGACTAGCCAGGGATATAGCCCTGGAACGATAGCTCCCTTAACCAACCAAGAAGCCGAGCAGATTCCTTTGAACACAGGTTCAAATAAAAGTATCTCTCTCCTCTCTCTCTCTCTCTCGCTCCTCCTCTTCTCTCTCTCTCCTCTTCTCTCTCTCTCTCTCAATCTCCTCTCCTTCTCGTCTCCTCCTCTCTCCTCTCATCGTCGTCTCATACTCTCTCTGCCTCGTCTCGTCTCTCACTTCTCTCTCATCTCTCTCTCTCTCTCTTCAAAAGAAAAGCGATGAAATTGGACAGAGGCCACACTGGCTTCTCACCCGCTTTGTGCGCGCACGTTCCACGGTAGGTACACTTTACACCCTTAAGGGCGTAAATGACTGTCTCTAACTAATACTCCCTAGCAAAAATAGAAAAAAAGGACATTCTTCAGGGTACTTTGTCGTTTATGAGACCCTAAAACCCTAGCAAAAACACAATACACCCTTCTAAAGGGTATTTTATCGTTAATTACACCCTTTCAAAGGGTCTTCTTTTTGGGGGGTCAGGCGTCAAGGCATTGGTTATGGACAAAAAGGGTGGAAATCAATTTACAGTGTACACTGAACGATTTCAAAAAGGTATGCGTTAATCTTTTTTTCGGGAATTCGACACCCTGGAAGCGACTTTTGCACGCCGGGAAAAAGGCTTATCGACGCTACCCCTGTATCCGCGGTGGTTCTCACACCATTACTCCAGGCTTCAGGCTGGATACCTTGAAATAATTCCGCGAAACTTTTCCAGGTGGCTTCTCGTCCCTTATTTAAAGAAGCATTAAGAACTTTCGCGGAGCAAATCCTGAGTTGCAGTTTCTAAAAAAAAAAAAAGGAAAACCACTCCGACGCAATCATGCCAACATTGAAGGTTCACTTTTATGCATAAAAAAAAAAAAAAACCGTTGCCACCACAGAGATGGCGCTGCTGAAAACCTGGGAGTAGGCTTTCCCGCGTAATGTTGTTTTCTTGTGATGATAGGATGAATGGGTCGTAAATTAACCAGAAAGCAAAGAGCGTAGCACCCATGTTTGTTAACACATGTTTGTTAACGTTGGCTACAGCACATTGAAAACAATAGATCTAAAGAATTTCTTCAGCCGCACCAGAATTGTTTTTTTGAAGCGCAGCTGTATTTCCACGTGCCCTCAAATTCTTGCTGCGCTGTAACCACGCCGATCGGGGATGAGAGACGTTGCTAGGGTGGCGCTGGCACAAACTGAGGGTACTTTAAACAGCCCGCAATGGGCGCAGTGTTACGAATTGAAACGTTTGTAGTGCTTGACGAATTAACGATGGGTGCACACGCCTCCCCGCTGAAAATTCTCCCCAATTACCTGCCCTCTTTTTTAACCCCTCAACTTTTGTCTCCCAGTTCAAAGGAAGTGAACCAGACTCCATGCCTACTTAACGTCCCTGCCTTCCACTTTCTTTCTTCTGCTCCTACGTTTTGTCCCTCAGTTACTGATAAAATTATGTACACACAGCCCTATGAAAAAACAAACAAAAGAACAACAAAAAAGTGGGGGATAGAACTTTAATAAGGGCGTAGTGGTTTTTTTTATATTGTGGTATTAACCAAAGCAAGCAGTAAAAATATCTTATTTTTTTTTTGCTAATACAAATTTTAGTTCAGCATTTTTGCTTTCATTTTTCGGCAACTGACGGAAAGCCCCGTAACTAGTGGTGTGCCTCAAGGAAGTGTCCTTATGCCTACAAAATTCACCGCTGTTGTCGTAGGTTTAACTAAAGTGTCCCCCCCCCCAAAAAAAAAATCAACTGCCCCTCTGTCGAAACGACAACGATGGGGGATCGATCGTGGGGCTTACCAAATTCAAGTCCAACACCATACAAACCAACCCAGCGGAGTCTACATGAATTGTGCTTACATTGCAATGCATTGCATGGTCCATTTATTTGGCGTGATCTAACGTGACAATCTCCTATTGGTCGACAGCATGACGCAAGACTGTGCGCTCTTTATGCGAACGCCTGTTTCTTGTCTGGACGGTTTTCTGCACTGCGGTTGTGCTTTCTAGTGCTTTACTTGTCCGGGTATTCTATGGCTTTCTCTAGCGTTCAACCATCGCCGTATTTAGATGGAATTGTGCATTTTCTGTCTACTTTTGCCCGTTCCTGCACCCCTCTCCAAGTCCAGACTGCGTCAACCATGCCGCAGTGGCGCGATTGGGTAGACGTAGGCCTCATAACGCGAGGTATCCAGGTTTGATTCTGACCAAGGAAGAGTTTTAATTCATCTTGACTTCACCCATGATCATCATAATCGGCAGGGAAAGTTCGCTTTACTGCGTCGTGTTTTGGGCGGACTACAGACGACGTAGTGAGAAAATAAAAGCTTCGCTTTAAAATCTGCTTTTTTTGCATATTGCAAGAATTCCTTGCGCTGTGTCAGACCCCCCTCCCACTAAAAAATAAAATATGCAGATGCAAGGATCCGCTGTAAGTTACCAAGCCGTCTTAGCTGCAGCGCTATGACAATAATAGCTCAGAAGGAAAACATCGTCAGCGTTAATACCGTGTTGCTGATGCTAAACACCAGCCTTTTTATTACGACCCTATCTTCACGGCTCGGAAGACAAAGTCCAAGAAAGATGCGAGCAAGTTCTGAGAAACGACCGCAGTTCGGGAAAAGTCGGTGAAAGCAGCAGTTACCGAGGTGAAAAAAATGTAATGTAGATGAGTGCGCGTATGTCGTCTATTAATCACGTGGCCGAACAGGTTCGTCGAGTGCCGCAATGGCGCGATTACCGCAGCATGCTGGCGGGCTAGCGAGGCCGCGAGGGCAGCGTAGACCGAGATAAAGGTTTTCTATTTTGGAGGTGGAGCTTTTGTCTGGAGGTACAAACGATACGACCAAGAGTTAAAAACTAGGAACAAAATGCTTACAGGGAGGTGGGCGTCCAACGAGGGCAGCTTAAGGACTACACTTACAAGAGGAAAGTAAGCACCAGGACAATGAGAGATTAGATGGCCTGCAGGTCGTCGTGAGACGCGCGCAATTTTTCTTTAAGCAACAGCTACGGGATAAGGAGAAAACAAAACAAGCGGCGACAAAGAGCGAATGCAAGGTACCAAAATAAAGACGAGGTAAATTATAGTGTGTTATTACAGTCCCAGGAGTAAGCGAGCAGCTAAGCATTATGTACTAGGGACTGCGCAACTAAACTAAACCTAACAAAATGCGTTCTGACGAGAAATTGAGGGGAACAAAAAAAAAGGTAAACTGGGAGGGGTACTAATACTAAGCGCCGACACGCGGGAGTTGTGAGAAATGAGAAGAGCGAAACAGGGAAAATAATAAAGTACGAAGAACGGCGCAGGTGGAGGAAAAGGAAGAGAGCCAAGTAGGAGACTTGCGGGGCCGCCACAAATTAGGGGTGAAAATTTAAGAGACGCCGATCCGGGCTGTGTCGAAGGAGCGCGGGAGGAAAGGTGATGGACCCTGACAGAAACGATGTAACAAACACGCGGAGGAGCAAAAAATAACGGCGAACAGGAGGGAGGCAGCGATAGTACAGTCTCTTTCGCCCCGCTCTCTTCTTCCTTCCCTGCTTGAATGTTCGCTCGACCGAGTGGCGGTGGCGGCGGCGGACTCACGTAAAATTAATCGCCATAATAAAAGAGAGCGCGAGAGATGCGGATGGTGGATGAGGATGAGGATGAGGAGGGAGGGAGAGAGAGGCGTGCGAAGACGGTACCAGGGGAGAGGATGGAGGCATACGGGAGGATTAAGGAGGGCAGAGATGAAAAAAGCTCCTAACGCTGGGCGCTTAACTGGGCTTTTATCTTCCGACGACGAAGACGACGACGACGATACGAGAGCGGCTGCTAAAAGAGAAAAGGCACACAGCGTCCCAGAGACAAACCGCGTTAGAGGAGCGGGGGACGAGCAAACGAAGAAGAAATAAAAGCGAACGCAAGAAAGATGGCAGAACTGTAAATTGTGTTATTACCTCGAATCTTGAGCTTCTTTTTTTCCCCTCGTGGGTTTAGTGCGCCGTAAACTCCGGTTCCTTTTGCTCGAGATGTGATACGCGGCCGTTTGTACCGAAATATTTATAGAATTGCTTGATCGTCCACCCGTATAATTATCTTTTCATTCGGGGCAAATTATTTTTCTGTGGAGAGAGTTTCGAAATTCGCGGTGAGCAAATAATTGCTCGCGACAGCTGCCGCTGGATTGGGTGGCGCTGCGGCCATCCTTTTTTTGTGCGTGCGCGGAAAGACGTAACCGAGGCCTTTCTCGCAGAGCTCGACGACACGACGCTCTTTCTAATTATGGCGCTTTTCTAGATACGACCCTTTCTGCCACATTAAGAGCTTACTCCGTTTACTGCTCATTGTCGAAATAGCGGACCTGCTGAACCAATCCACGTACTAGGGTTTCGTTCTAATGCAAAAGGAGCAGTAACACAAGCTTAAACAAGGAAATTGAAACATAGAAGGCATTTCAATGCACGGTCGCGCTGCTGCACGTGGGCTCACTCGATGACGCAGATATGAAATATTTAAAATTTTTACAAGTAGCTGAGTAGGTTTGCAGCCGAAAGGATTGCGCAACCTCCTTCCCCCCCACCCTCCCCTTCCTTGGCACTTTCACCCTTCTCCCTGCGGCTTTGTTCAGGCTCTTGAGTGGTCTAGCAAGAGCAGTTTAGAACGATGTGCTTGCTCCCTTCTTCTCAACACGACTCCCCACAAGACTATTCCTATTCCCAGGAGACCCACGACAAGGCCACACTCTTTCCTTTCAAGGTTTCTTCACCTTAACCCCATTTTTTGTTCTCACTTTCTCCTCTACCCAAACAGGCCTAGATGCCACTCTGCCTCCAATAAATATACTCTTCTCTCTATTTCGTAGTCCTGTGTGAAACTTGACCTCTGAACAATGAATGAAACTAACACCAGTCTTAAATGTAACGGTGACCATTGGGCTCCGGTGTACGTATCAGATTTAGTTAATTTTCGTTGATTTTTTCGAGGATGTAGGTGCACATTTTACACTTGATTGCTCTCCGTGCATATGGCGCCAATCTTCGGTCGCCCTGTCCTCGATCGTATTACTTAGATTGTAGGTTCTAGCTCGTGGGGTACCTTTGATACTGCGTGGTGAGCTGTCGTGCTTCCCCGTTAGTTTCCTTTGGGACACAGAAGTCGCAGACTCACGGGGAAGTGGCTATTATATTAGGCATTAGGTGCCGCCTCGGGCGGAAAAACTGCCCGCATATCTTGACAGGCTAACACCTCTTGACACAACACCACCACCAACCGACCGACATACGAGGACGGGAGAAGGGGTGGACCTGCTAGCTTCAGTTGTTTGACAGGTCGACTTAGTGCGGGTCTTAGTGCAGGCGCAACGTGTGGTCCCGCCGGCGAGTAATCGGCCCACAGGTCAGCGAACTTGGCACGTGGCCAGCAAAAGTTTGGCCCTTTGTGCCCAGCAGGCGCCACTGCCTCCTTGCCGCGTGTCCTCGCCTCGTAAAGTTTCTCGCTTTTATCGATCTGTTTCCTTTACTTCCGGTGACTGCGTTCCATTACCTGAATTGTATTCCTAGCGAGTCATTCGCACCGGTGCGCTGGCGCCCCGACTTTGTAAACAACTTTGAAGACATCCTAAGAGAACGGACGAAAGAATGAGTCTTCTGGTCTCTCTGGCGGTACTCTTAGATTAAAAAAAAAGCCCGTCAATCCAACCAGTAAAGACAGTTGGAAAGCGAAGCTGTAAACGACACCCACAACGATTACCCATGCAACGTCACTTGTATTCACACACGTGACTCTACAAAGAGTGAAACCAGAGACAAGTGAAATGCACTTAACCACACCTTTTATTACTTCAAACATATTCTTTGCTAAGGTTAACTCAACGCATGATTCATGAAATGTGGTTGGTTGAGTTGTATTTGTGGAGCACATGAGCGGAAACTCATAAAATTAAAGGAAGCTCAAACCCGGTGTTAGCCGATCTTATTTCTCCTTCGTCTTCGCCACAGCCGACGGAGGCGACGAGATCGGTGGCACGGATAGAGAAGTGACATGCCATGCGTTGGTGTGAGCTCCCATTAATTTCAAAACTTCTAGCGCACGCACAAGGCCCGCACGCGGCCGCTACACGTGCCGTGGGCGGAGCGCACAGCAGCGCGAGAGGTCGCATGACGCTATCATGTAGCATTCAGCGAGAACGCAGGAGATAAACCCGCAGGTGTGCTCGATGAGTTCACCGTCTGTCTCCTCCGTGTCTACGTGGGCTCGTAGCTCAATCGGTAAGACAACAGGATCTCGCTCCGTTTCTCTATTCGTTCCAGGTTCGATTCCTGGCGGTGCCAGTAACTTCTTTTATTTGTTGGCGAGGGTTTTGTGTTGACACCACCGGTCGCGACAGTACCATTATGGGGTAGAGGTAAAAAGCTTCGCCTTGAAAAGGAACAGCCGCAAACACGATGTAGTAGTAAAGAAGTCTTTTATAAATGCCGCGCTTTCGCCTTCACACAACGCAAGCATATTTAAGTGGCAGGGAAGTTTTTTTTCTTGGTGTTTTACTTCTTGGGTCACGAATTATGCGCCGCACCCAATGCGAATTTAGCAACTGCTACAGCCACCAGACGCCGTCGACACCGGCTGTTTCGCTCGAAGTGCCGGTTATAGCTCTCGCAATAAAACAGGGCCAACATGCAAGGACACAAACGGAGCCATCGGGATCAGTTAGTTGTTCTGTGGTGGTGCATACAAAACGAAGCGACTCAGAGCAAACCCGGTGCAGCGGGGTGAGCAAACGAGAGGGGAGGAGTGTGCGCCCAGAAGGAGCTAACGTTTCGTCCGAACTTTACCCCTGCCTCTCTTTGTCGGGGTGCTTGATTTTCCTCCTCTGGATGATAGAAGGGTAGATGATAGTAGGCAAAACTAGAGGGAGGGATCAGGCGTCGCGGAGGGCGTACGAAGGGAACGGGAACGTGATGGAAAGGCGCGCGGTGAGCTTGCATGTTGCGAAAGATAAACCGAGGCGACGAAGCAGAGTGCATGGAGGGAGAGATAGAGGGTGAACGCACGTGTGTGTACAATGGGCTGCGGGGCTTCTTGCAGTGACTGATCAATACTACGTAGCTTAGGAAGCACTGATGACGAAAAATCTCTTCCTAGCCATTCCTCCTCTTTCACTGCGAGGCCCTGCTCTCTGCTATGGTCCCCGTTGTAGTTTATCGCCATTTTTGTATAAGTTCCTGCGCTCTGTAATACGCCTGCTGCAACTCCGTTCTCACCGATACCACTGCCCATCCTTGGGCTCTTCTTTTCTTCGTTCGGGTCAATGGCCGATTCCGATTGACTAACTCATCTTCTAGTATGCGCGAACGGGCTGACGTCGTAACCACAGCAGCAAGGAAGAAGTGGCCATTAAAAGCGATTTTAAGTTTGTTCAAATGCACGTACGGAGACGAAAGACAAACAAAAAAGGCAAGCTAGTGGACAAACGGAACAAGAGAGTCCATGTCACCTTACCCGCTGTCTTGCTTACCCACTTTCCGGACGAAAGGTTGCTCCGTTCTGTCTGCTTTTCGAGCTTCCCTCATCATCTCCCTCCCCCCCCCCCTTTCATCTTTTAATGCAACTATTTCTCTTTGGAGTTCTTCGCGCCTTTTTCTACCAGACACCCCACGTCGCGCTCTCTTCAATTCTCTCCCATGAAATCTCACCCACAACATTATTGCCCGACCTTTTTACGAGATGTTTACGCCTGCTGGTAGACTTTCACTTATTATTCCTTTAATAAATAAGAATATCAGGACCTTATCACGGTGTACGGGGTTTACACATGCCTCCAGTGAAAAGCTACAAAACTCTAAAGCCTGAATAGCAAACAAAATAACTGTGGTTGATTCCTCTGTCATAGGAATCAGTAAAACACGAAAGTGAAATGCGCAGCTAAATCTGCAGCTGAGCATGATTTGCGGGTCGGCGGCTGTCTTGTGGGTGTGCTTGGCGAGCGACGTCCTGCTGGCGGGTCGCTTCGGCAAAGGTGTACTGGCGTCAATTCCGTGACAGATACGACTTCAGTGAAATCTTAGGATATCGCAGCATAAAACGCTTTCATATTAAAATATAAGACCCGAAAACGAACAACCCTAAGTATAACGTACTCTTTAGTACTAAAGGTTGCTTCCCCGCAAGAAGACCCTTTGTGCAGGGGTGCGCCCTTTACCGTCCTCTTGGTTCGTTCTGCTGGCGTCACTTCTGTGACGGGTATGATAAAACACTTTTGTGTTAAAAACATCCTGATTGGTGTCCTAGTGTATCCATTTTGAGCTTCCACATGGACACTTTTGAACCGGATGCCCGGATTGTGGCGAACGTAGCAATTTAGATCACATGCTCTGGCGGTGTCCCTCACTTCTGCGCCCTCAACTCATAATCGAGGAAGAGTGGCGCTCCGACCTGGAGAGCCCGATCTACCACACCAGCTAAAGGCCGTCCAGAGGGCCATGACGCAGCGGTGAGGTTCGGCCTCCCAGTCGCCACGTGGGAGCGGCCCGCCCCGCGCTGCCGCCCGGAACGGACGGCGGTGCTCCTCAGGGCTTTCAATAAAGTTCATTGTCCGTCCGTCCGTCCGTCTGTCTGTCTGTCTGTCTGTCTGTCTGTCTGTCTGTCTGTCTGTCTGTCTGTCTGTCTGTCTGTCTGTCTGTCTGTCTGTCTGTCTGTCTGTCTGTCTGATGATTTCGATACTCCGTAATGCGAAATTTCAGTTTAGCTCCACCGGTTACCTCGCTTATTGTTCAGAAAGAACTGGCTGAGGACTCAACTCCCTTGTGATTATATAGGCAGATGGTTTATGTTAGAAATAATACGCTGTGGGTGGTGTGGATGTCGCGGACAATCTGTCTCGTGCGGAAACTTTTCCCATGAGCCGCCGCAAACGGAGCGAGCGGAGCGTGGTGCGATGGCCACGCTAGTCGGGACAGTCGCGGGAGGCAGCGAGTGGGCGCGGTCCCCAGCAGCGCCGCAGACAAACCTCCTCGCATGCAGCCCTTTGTTTCCATGTATGGTATCGGTATGGTATGGTATCAGACATATTAGTAGAAATTAAGAAGAAATGGACGTGGGTAGGGCATGTAATGCGAAGCAAGATAACCGTTGGTCATTAAGGGTAACAGAGTGGATCCCTAGAGAAGGCAAGCGTTGCAGGGGGCGGCAGATAGATTAGATTTGCAGATGAGATCAAGAAGTTTGCCGGGATAAATTGGTCACAGTTGGCACAGGACCGGGGTAATCTGGAGAATAATGGGAGAGGCCTTTGCCCTGCAGTGGGCGTAGGTAGGCTGGTGGATGATGATGATGATGATGATGATAATGGTATCGGTGGACGTGCTCACCGCTTGCCTTGTGATCGCGTCATCGGCGAATGCACGACGGCGCGCGCTACTCTGGCGCCACCTCGTAGTGGGTTGCCGCCGCGGAGCATGTCTCGCTCGGCCCTCGCAGCATTCCGCTTTCCTCCTCCCACTTCCGCCATACTCGCCTCATCCGCTTTTCTACTCGCTCTATCTTCGGTGTCCTCCTCGTGCTCTTAATTACATCGAGGGCGGCGGCGAGGGACGCCGCGAAACTGCAGGAGCAGCCGCATAAGAGCTGCACTCTAAAAATAACCGTGTTAAAATTTTGGAACAAGAACAGTGGCTGAGCACGTAACTCAAAGTGCAGCGTGACTGTAAATGCATTTTTGCAATGCTTAAAGCTGTGCTTCTAAAACGATCGCAGCTACACTTACGATGAACAAAGAAATAGGGAAGTACGAACTAGATCGCAGTGCGTAACGCAAACTTGGATGCTTTATTCTAAGCAGGATTATTGGGTCATCTTTCGGCGAGGCACTTAGGTAAGCGCATTGCCGTCTTGGGCGCTAGGACGGCATTGAGCGAATATCGTTTTAAAGCGTGGAGTAAGGTTAGGGCTTTCTTATTTGTTTCCTTTATCATCGACACACTCATTTGATAATGCATATTTTCAAGTCTGAACCGTATTGTACCCTGCCGTTCTAACGCACTGTAACTAAGCTAGGTGCCCGCCTGATAGAATGAGGACGTAATATTCACACTGGCTATGACATGGAATCAAACCACACGTTAAATAAATAACAAATATCTTCCAGAACTATATATATGCAGAAGAGAACTTAATAAAAGCTCTTCCCAAAAAACTTGAACACTTTGCTTACCCTGTACTTGATCTTGCAAGATGGTCTGATATAATGCTCAATCAATGACGGTGAGAGTGAACGCAAGTGAAGTTGTAAGCTGCAAATGCAAAACGTGTGTTGACAAACCATGAGTGGTTTGTCAACGTATGCGAAAAAGAAGACTGACGCAACAAACACACTCGCAAATATAGCTCAGTAAAATTCTGAATATGGCAATTTTATACCAGTTATGAGTCCAAAAACGTGAAAGTTTTCTTTGACTTGTCAAGAAAGTGTGGTCCATTTTGTTTGTGAAAAGGCAAACAGAAGGTTCGGGGGGGAGGGGGGGGAGATAATTTCAGGCGGTATTTTTTATTATTTCTGACGCTTGCTCTAAACAGTTTCAGGCAGCTTGCTGACTGCCTCGGCAGCGCTTTTACCCTTTATCTGCAGTAATCGTTATACCGATTCGAGTGCTGGAATCGGGCCTTCAGGAATGCAAACTAAACGAAGCAGGTAAGTGTGAAATGCAAGCCCTTCAGTAATCCTGGCCTCCGGGAAGTTTACTTCCCTAAAATATTCAACATGTTCGGAGGAAGCTCCCAATACTTTCGTTGGACGCAAACGAATCTTCATTTATGCGTGTTAAACTCTGAATCATGTCTTGGTGTCTTTATGTCTTCGTTCGATTAAATTCTATTCAAAATTATTTTTCAAGAATAAACGTGAAAGGGTTCATTGGTTTATAGCTAATTGTGAACAGCGGAATATGATTATGATTCCTTAATGAGACAATAATTGGGAACAAGGAACCGATATTTGAAAACTGAAATGGGAATTATTTTATTACAATTGTTAACTTAAGTAGAACAGAAGTGCCCAAAGTGGGAATCTATCTAATCATGTCGAAATACGGGCAAGCCAAGAAGCGCTGCCCAAAAACTTTAGTTTGAAGCTACAACGCTTGGCACTAGTTGTATGGGTGATATTTAACTAGTACTATTCATATGACGCAGGAGAGAAATTTCTCGCGAGGTCTGAAATTAGACTTCATGCATGTGAGTGAACAGGTGGCTTACCAGTTGCGCAGAACTCTTATTATAGGAAAGCTTAGCCGTGTTCCAGTCTGCTTGCTTACGTAATTCACGCCGCAAGACGAGTAAACGAAAAAGTAGAAAGTCACGGGCACACCTACTTTTCTCCTGCAAAGCATGTCAGCAGAGTTCAGTTGCTCCAGAAATTTTCGGCAACGAATACAAAATGCGGAGCTGTTCCGAAGCGTCGAAGAAAGCAGCGCGGTCATTTTGTGCGGTAGATGGCGAGAGTGTGGGGACAGGCGGAGCAAAAGAGATTTATTTAACGGCGAATAAATGTGATACACGTTCAACCTGCGTGTATTCCAAAAAGGCTTCGCAGAAAGAGGGCAAATCTGTCTACAAACACAGCATAAATAGCCACATTTTGCTATTGGGGGCCGTTACTTTTTTCCAATTCCCAATTCATGAGTGGAGAAGATTTATGTAACCGCTGAAAAGAAGCGCAGACTGGGGACACATAGGATCGACCTAGGCTTTACGAAACTATGGAAGGAAACGGAAGACGAATGACCGAATTTAAGGGATACGTCCCCCTCTTCACCCTCAATTTTAGACATGGATTGCTTTTATAAGTACTTAAATTGATCTCTAAATGTATGTGCGGACGTGCGTGCACGCTTCGTGTGTGGAAAATTTTACCGCTCCTTTGAAAAATGAAGCACACCTATCGGGATTGCGTGCCACCGCTGTAATAGGAACCCCTCGCCCCAAATCTTTACAAGTAACGCCGAAATGTCGGTGTTTTATCCGCAGGCGTTTCATCACAATGGACACTAGGAGACAGAAGAATACGTCGTCAGTATTTTTGAAATATTCTTAAAATTAATCCAGAAACAGCAAAAATACTCTCCTTTGCCATATAAAACTGCAGGTAGGTCTGGTGCAATGTCCCAACTCGCGCCACTCTTCCATGCATGTGTAGCCAGACACATTATTTCTGGAGAGAGAGAGAGAGAATTAACTTTTATTTGCACCCGTCTAAAATGGCGAGGGAGAGGGCATTAGCCTAAACTTCCGTTCACCCCCTAACCGTCGGCCGGAATCCCTTGGGATCGGCGACGGTCAGGGCCAGACTGATGACTTTGCGTTGCTCTTCTGCTTTATGGTTGAGTAATAAGAACTCCCAGGATTCCACATTTCTGTTCGGTTCGTTATAGAAAGGGCATGTCCAGACCATGTGGACTAGGTCCACAATGCTATTGCAGTGAGTGCACTTAGGAGTAAAGACTTCCGGATGCCATTTGCTGTATAGTTGAGGGTTCGGAAACACCCCAAACATCCCGGCCCTTTCAGTTTACGTTCCGTCTCTCTTTTCCTTTCAAACGTATTTTCTCAGCAATTGGCCAACGGCCAGCCCTTTTCAGACAGATATGTTGGCAAATTCTCAAGTGTTCCGCCTCATCTCGTATCAAAAAATCAAACTGCTCCGCAGCGACAAGTGGCCCACAAGCACGTGCGCGATTCTCCGAGAATGAAGATTAAGGCTGCACGCGTCGAGCCATACATGCTTACGAATGACGGCTAGGTTTCTCGCTTTCTCGCTTGGTGGGTTGCTCAGTCGGATTGTTGATTCATTATAGAAGGTTTAGGCATCGCACGCCCTTCTCAAGAAACAAGTGAAGAGATATTCTTAACAGCAGAGCTGTTTTAGCTTGAGCTTGGTCCGGTGGCATTCGCAAAAAAAATACCAAGAAAAAATACCGAGCGCACGTAAGCGTCCCGGCGTCGTCCGGCGTCGTCCACCTCGACCTTCAAGAACACTCTGCTGAGCGTTCATGGTGCCATCTCTCGCGTGCTCTTCTCCTCGTCAATTCACGTGCGTTCGCGCCGGAAGCGGAGGCAACAGACGCCAAGCGGCGCTACAGACGCCGATTTCGCGGAGTCCGTTGCCGCAGGTTCTAGCGCGCGCTAACGCGGTCCACTTTGGGAGAGACGGGAAAGCCTGCGGCCAAAACGATCCGGGCCTGCCAGTCGTGGAGAACTTCCAGCGGCAAGTTCGGAAACCCATTTAAGGTGCAATAGACGGGTCTCCGACGAAGAAAGAAGGGCCACCAGCTTTGCTGTTTCTCCAGCCTCGCACCACTAATGTGAGCTGCTATAACTGCTATAGAGCGAAAGCTTGAATAAAGTAGTATTAGGAGTCCCGTTCCCCGTTTTCCGCCCCATTTTTTTTAGCCCTAATTTAGTTTAGAGTCCTCTCGGATGTATTAAGTCTTTCGTAGGTTTTTTTCGTGTGGAATTGATTGTATCCCTGGCCCATCAGAACAGCATCGAGCTCAAATCGTCGCGAAGTGAGCGCCGGATCGGTGCACTGCCGCTTCCGCAAAGCCATAAGACATAACTTGTATAACATGCGGCTTTATAAGAAGATGCAAGTTCTTCGTGTACTTGGGCTCCCAAGATAATTTTATTGCCAGAGTAGTTTTCGGATACGGTTAACTAAGACATTTAGTCTATGGTAGAAAAAGCATGATTACATCAGAAAGAAAATTACAGATCGGTGCAAAAATAAAAAAGAGAAAAGAAAACATCAGAACGCTGGCGCAACTACTTCATGGTGTCCGCAATCCATGAGTGCACATCTGAGACATGGTCCCCGAGGCTGGGTTTGACATTTTCTATGTATGCTTAAGAAACGAATTCACCCCCCCCCCCCCTCCCCCCCCCCCGTTCTTTCGTCATCGCTCAACCTGTGTTTTTTCGGGATCTTCATTCCAACTATTCTTGCCAGTATTTTTTCTTCGAATGCCCGGCATTTTTTTTCAGTGCTAGCACGTGGGCTTTGAACAACACCGTCCTCGCCCTGTCCTGTCTCTGACATTTGCGCCTTCAGCGTTATGCAGATCAGTAATGCGCCTCGCCATGCGCCCCGAGCAACGTCTGCTTCCTAATGCCGCAGTGGACATCTAGTGTGTAGCGCACACTACTCAATCATAAACGGGCACTCCAGACAACTAGCAAGTTTTCTTCATTCAAAAGTCCCACGTCCCCGCGGTTGCCTAAGCGTTCATTCCGATGGGTGAAACAGGGTTAATTGCTGATAATTAATCTCACTACCTCATTATTTCCCTCACACCGATCCGTTGACTCAAGCAACTGGCTGCTGTTCGCGTCAACATAAAACGGAAGCAAGTGAGGCAGCGGTGTAATAGGTGTATAGCGGTTACCATATACATGAGTACTATATACGTATCAAATGGGTTTGTCATTTCGAATGGCATCATCTGTGCCCGCCCGCTATACCGTGTGTTTTGCTGCTACAGCCTCCTCCGCCGGTTCTGTTATAAGATCTGACGTTTTGTTGACCGAGATCCTAAAATCGCCTTTAGATCCCTCGAAGGTCGACTGCAGCGCACATCAAACGGATCGCTCGTGTTCGCAAGCTTCGCCACGCATCGCTGGCACTATCTCACAGCATCGCACCTTGCACGCAGTGTATATACGTCGTTGACATTTCCTAGCTCTGGCGAAACAAAGAATTATTTGGAGGAACAAGGTAAATAATACGCACGTTCGGTCCGAGCTCTTGTGATTCACGATCGAGTCTCTCAGAAATAATTGTTTAGAATGGCTGAAAGTTTATAATATAACAAATTATTTTTATTTTGCCCACATTCAGAAATACAAGTTCAGAAGCCTCTTATATCTATTGGTCAAGTAAAACGCGATATTCTTTATTTGCGTGCCAAGGAAGTATCCTTGTTTGATTGAAAGCAACGTCTATTACTTAAAACCTAAAATTCAAAGCGCAGTGAAGAGGGACGACAAAAGAAAGGTGACGGCAGGACGGGTTTCCACCACTAACGTGCGAAGTCTATGAAAAAAAAAAGAACTTGACTGAAGAAGAATTCGGGGCAAAAAATTGGCTTACTTCAAGCAAATTGTTATAGGTTAAATGCATTTGGGAAGCGTCTGCTCCTGTCTCTTTTTGTGAAAAGAGATTGCGATTCAACGGAACGTCCTATATATGTATCTTCAATAACAGATACAGTATACGGCACTGCAAAGATACGTAAGATAAATGAAAAGATAGTACTTTTCCAACCGGTGTGCCTACATTATCCCAAGCTCAATTTTGTAGGTTTTTTTGCTTACCAGTAGCTTTTAAAAAGGCTGTGGTAATCCTTTTTATTGTAAGCCCAAATGTCTAGTTAAACGGCTCAAGCCACATTTTTTTTTTTTGCGAGCAGCTAAAGGGGCCTTCTTCGCGTTGACAATGACCCGCAGTTTCTCCATTCTGTGTAAATTATCTCAAATTATCTCTGCAAATTATCTCTGCCAAATTATCTCAATTATCTCAGACAGCAAATTATCTCAAACGTAATGTTTGGAATGTGTGATTATTAAGCTGATTACTGTGCCGCGATTGATTTGTTGAGGAATCTCCGGGTCCCCCAAGCCGGGAGTGAAGGCCGTAATTATGTACCTGGTGCAACATTTAGTTTAAACTGTGGTGGAGCTAAGATCGAACATTATTCAGTTATTCAACAGGGGTACAAAGACATTTCTGACATAATTTATACGCTGATTGATCCCCTCCCTTCATTTTCTTTGTCTGCACAACAGTTTCGGGCAGTTGTCAGTGCTGCTAAATGAAATCGAAATTGGGTGCACTTGGGATAACGAAAAGCTGTCGCCCGCTCGTTCTTTCTTTTCTATGCCTGGAAGGCGTCTATGTTGCAGCACAAGTATGTCTAACAGGCGAAGCACGCTCTACAGGGTAATAACTGATTGTGGATTGGGTTGCAAAACGTTTGTTGAGCGTAGGAGGAGAAACATTTTATTTGAAAGATAAGTGAGGCCTTGTGGAAAGGGCGGCTTGCTCCGTGCTAAGACTTTCAGGAAATCGTGTACGTAGCGCATCAGAGGGTAGGTGAAAGGGTGGGAAGCAGGCAACGATCATGGCCGCATTGCGCGTGTAAAAAATGTGTTTCACATCGGCCTTGATGTCTTTGGGATCTGTTGACTTTTTCAACCGAAAGTAGTGCTGCGAACATTAATCACAGAGGACATAAAACACGGGTATAAGATGCGGAAAGGAAAGAACACGGCGGATAAGAGTGAGAAAATGTAGCTAAAGGGGTCATAATATTTGTGTGAATAATTTAACGGCATATTCCGACTTAATCCTGCTTTCCTAACTGGAGAAGCACGGACTTACTTTCATATTACTGTGTTTCGGTGTAAAACTGAACTTAATGCAACGATCGGGTTATTTCGTGATCCCTTGCGATATTCTTGTAATATTTCAAGCGGTTGATCTATTCACTTTGGATCCAAATGTGACTTGTTGACTGGCTTGCAAAGCCGCATTTCGTCGTAACCGTCAGCACCTGTTCCGGTTGGACTACTACATTGAGTTCGAAGGTATCACATGTAACGGCACCAGATGTAGAGCGTGCCCCAGAAAAATGAAATACACATCTAAAATACAGCATAGATGAAAATATTTTACACACATTAGGTACTAAAACGTGCCCGTATTTTGTCATTTCCGATATCTTTAAAATAATTCTATCGAGCGTAAAACGTAAATTATGCCAAAGCCCTAATTTATTTGTATACCCAGGTTATTTTACTAGGGCATAAGGTCGGAAACGGACTTACGGGATTTACGGCTAGAACTAAGTTGGCCACCACGCTAATTTCACCTTCTTACCAATCAGTCTCTCCGCTTCGACAAAATATTTCACTTCCAAGTAAAAAGCTTCCAGTAAATTAGAAGTCCGAGTGAGTTTTAAGTGCTAGAACGTCACTAAGGCAGTAAGATATAATCTTTTTTTAATATGAAGCCAACATATACCCGCCATATTGCTGTTCGTTTTTACTCGTCAAGCACTTTAAACGAATACCGAAGGAATTGGTAAATTGCCAATTCAATTTAGGCAAGTAGCAGTTTTTTTAAAACGCAATTTACCTATCTTCTACGAAAAATATCGTTCAAAGCGTCGTTTTCGTGCAGCATCTTGCACTTGCGTTGTGGTGACGTCCATGGCGACGACGCATCCGCAAGAACATAGGGGAGCATACGTTTCCTCAACAAAACAATATTTGGTAGTACCCATGAAGGTGGTTAACTCTTAAAGCTAATAAGGCAGTAGTAGATTTAAATAACTCTGCAAACCATGTGGTGTATCGGTTATGGTTATGTGGGTGGCCACGAAGATGCCGCAGTTGCTTACCGTTCTCCGTTGACAAGGGATAATCTGCCGACTCCCATTTAGAGTAAGTGAATGATTGCGGGAGTTCAATGATAATTGAACCAATTAGCTTTCATGCTTTCCTCCACCCCTGTGTTCGCACACTTTAGGAAATCTACGCAGCCATTCAACAGCGAGCCTCGATCTTGTGTCAAACTTGGCTCCTAGTGCGGTTGACACCGGGCGCTGGTCGTCAAGGCTGCAATGGTACGCGGGAGGCCCAGCGGGAGGCGGACTCACCGATGCATATGAATACGGGCTCCCCCGCGTACTGCTCCCTGGCAGTCGGGTGGAAGTAAGGGCACTGCTCCTCGACGCGGTGGCAGAACTGGCGACACGGCCTGAGCGGCGACGGTGGCGGAGGCTCCTGCGACGCGAGGTCCGTTGCTGGGCCCACCTGCGGCCCCACCGTTAACGCTGCCGCCGCCGACGACGACGTCACCGCTCCGGTCGTTGCCGCCGCTGCCACTGATGCTGGTGGCCCATGGCCGCCGGTCTTCCGGCGCCCCACAGAGGCCGCCGCGGGACCGTACACGGGCACCAGCATGGCGCAAGTCCATTCGCGGTACACCACCTGCGCCACCAGGGACAAGGAGCGGGACACCCGTGAGCGGATTGTCCAGAATCTACTTGGCGAAAGTGCTAACAACTCTGCGTGTTACAACACTACTACGATACACCGGGTGAGTGTGACCATGAAAGTAACGGTGTCGCACTCTTGGGTACACAAAAGCTTCATTTCTCTCGACACTGTTCAGTTTTGACGTTTTATGCACCCCACCCGGGGTATGGGGTGTCCCGTAGGGGAGGGCTACGGATTGGTTTACACCGGCAGTGGATCCTTAACGTTAGTATATATCTCAACACGCGGACGGTTTCATTTCTTGCTTCCAAAAGAAAAACTGCCGCTGGGGCAGAGGTCGAAACCTTGTCTTCGTAATCAGCAGCACGACCCCTTAGCAACTGAGCCGTCCCAGCGTTTCGGGGCGAACGGTCCGGGTTCGGGGTTAGCAGTGCCAGATGCATCACTGAAGTGCATACAATATATTTTTTTTTGCACAAAGTGCTTTATTGGAGATCTGAGGCATGAATACCCAACGTGTTTAGGTATCCAACCAAAGGTAGACGGCAGCCTCCTGCGGGAGAAAACGGGGGACGATCGCGCTTTGTTTTAGATGCGACGGCATCTCATTCACTCGCCTTGTCCCTCCATACGGCGTTGTCGTTGTCCGTCCACACCCCTCCCCCATTCTCCTCGCCGCGCGAGCTGCGCTCTCCGCCGCTCACCCACTCTCCTCTCCGATAGCGAACACTCTCTCGCGAGGGGCATTGGATTGGATTCGATTCGATTGGCTTGGATTTGGATTGGATTGGATTAAAGTGGATTGTGTTGGATTGTGTTGCGTCATAGCCACGCCACGTTGCGTCATAGCCGCGGCAGGGGGTTCACGGCACGTTTCACGCGATGGGAGAATCAACCTAACGGAAACAACAACGGAACCCCCTATGCGTCGCATCTACACAGTGGTTCCCGCGAGGGGAGGTGGGAGTATTTTTTTTCTTATTACGCGTTACCAAGCGTACAAGCGCGAGGCGTAAACGAGTGCCCCGGTGTTTTTTAAGTGCAGGGCTCGCCTTGTCGTCTTAGGTCACTGTAAGGCTCGATGTCAAGTGACTGCCGTAATCAGGCGGCGCAGCGAGAAAACGGACCCAAGTAGAGCCCGGCGTACCCGTCGTAGGGCGTCCCGCAGAGGCTTCGAAAACCAAGCGGTTTAAATAATTATGACCGTTCGAAACTCGAGAACCGCTGGCGCATCTCATTATTAGTGAAAGAATATTTAGCTCAAAAAGTCGAGGACGGCGAACGGACAGGACGGACCCACAAGCCTTTTTTTTTTTTTTTGGCTTGGGCTGGCCCGCACATGTATCCAGTGCCTTAAGAAAATGAAATTATTGTTATTATTGTTGTTATTATTGTTATTATTATTATTATTATTATTATTATTATTATATTATTATTATTATTATTATTATTATTTGGTTTCTCTGTGGTTGTGTCTATCCAACTCATAGTTCCCTATTTTTGAAATGTTTACTGTCATTTGTTCGTCTTATCATTTGTCTCTACACTCTTGCCGTTGTTTTTGTTGTATTACTGTCAAACTTTGTTGCTCTGCCTGTCGTGTGGCCTTTACGACAGGCAGAGCAACATAGGCATCTTCTTTTTTATTTTTTACCTGTACCCAGGCTCCGCCTGTGCTTTATTTCTGTCATATTTACTACTTCAATTTGTGTGTGTCTTGTCGCTTGTTTGTTTCTTGCTATATGTTTCTTGTATTTTGTTTTAATGTAACTACACGTGCGCCAGCACTCAGGCCTCTGGCTGTTCCTGGGAACGTAAATAAACATGATTGATTGATTGATTGATTGATTGATTGATTGATTGATTGATTGATTGATTTTAATTATTATTAGTCTAAGGCGAAAGCTTTCTTTGTTGACCGACGACGTTCTTTAAAGAGACTAATGAATTTTCCCATAGACAGGTTCGTGACCGAAAAGCTCTGTTAACACCTGCGGACACACGGCGCATGCGTGAAACCGGACTTCAATTGCGTCAAAACGGTTACTCGAAAGTCGCGAACCAATAACTGTTTTTGATAACACAACACACGCACCGATCATAAAAAAGGAGTACAATAGTATACCTTCATCTCATAAACCGCGTATCGCTATGCATTTAAATCGTTCGTAGACGCGTTTACTTAGTGCGCGAAAAATCGTCACATGGGTTTGTTTTTTGCCGACGATTTGGGTTTTGAAGGACATAACGATCGATTCCACGCACTTTCGCTGAAGTTTGGAGGCACCTTTAGCTGTCGCGCTTCTCTCAAGTTTCTTTAGGAACAGATTGTAAAGTTTTCATTTATTCTTCTCCGCAGCGTTTCTTCCCCACAGCGAGTTTCTTCAGGGCCATGACTTTCCCCAACGGTTCCAGCGCACGCAGGCTTTAATGTGGCCATTTCCTACAGACTTTTTCATTTCAAGGCACTTTAGGATGAAGGCTGGGAGTTGAAAAAAAAAAAAGGATAACTCCGGGACGTCTGAATAACCTGAAAACCACTTAAAGAGAGTTCCCACGAGTTAACAGGCTCACACCGATGCTAAGAAAGTTGGCAACCCTGCCTGGTTCGACGCCCTGCCTCTACACCGCGGGACGACGCGTCGCGAGCGTGCGCTGCTGCCGGCAGACGGGGCTCGGGACGAAGACGACGGCGGCGGGCGGAGGGGAGCGCACGTGTCGGCGCGGACTCCATCGATTCCGACGCCCCCACTCCATCTCCGGCGGCGCGCGCTCAACGAGCCCACGGTCGCCGGGGGCGGCCGTTCGGGGGCGCCGCCGGTCTCTTCTCTCGAGAGGGTGCCCGCCCCCTCCTCCCCTGCAGCAATTCCCTTATCTGCACCGAGGCCCCTTATCGCCGGATGTGTTCTCACCTGCCTCCTCGCGGCGCTCTAAGTGAATTGCGGATTGAGCCCCCCCGGCAGCTGTCGTCGACCAGGGAGAGGGAGGCCCTTTTACGTGCCCCGACGGCATGTACCCCGCTCTCGCTTATCCCGTCCCTCCCAGAGGGAACTATACATAACGGAAGCCGCCGGAAAGAAATTGGAATCAGGGGAAAGAACCCCGCACTCCCCAAGGATCAGACACAAACAGGCCCACCTGTCGGATCATCGGCTCCCTTTCCCCCCCTTTTACCGCTAACCCTAACGTTCGGCGCCGCTTTACTGAGGCGGTGTCGTTTGCGTCTCAAGCGATTGAAGCTTTTGCCTCTTCTTCCGCCATTTTAGCGGTGTGTTTTTACACGCTTTCACTTCGTATGCGCGCGCGAAGAATTCATCCTGTGCCATCAGCACTAACAAGTAATTGCCCCATATCCGTGACCAACACGAATTACCGAAAAAAAACGAGAAGAAATTATTGTCCCCAGGCATTGCACAAAGTAGATGGTTTTTTTTTTTTTTTTTCATTATACCCAAAAAGCCGTATTGAAGATTTTATGCGCACCGAAAAACAACGTTTAAAATACAAGCAGTGCAACATTTGCTCAATGCCTGTCGTAGAACCCGCCTCCTTTTTTATTTTTCCTTTTGCGTAATGTTTTGGTCGCTGCGGGAAATGTAATCCGGTTATTCCAGTAATTCTCTGCCAGTATAATTCCCATTGGCTGTGTGGTTGAAGCGCCCCTGAAATATTGCTTACAATATATACTTACTTATGCGATACATCAGCACCTATCAGCAAGATGATGGGTGTAACATTAAGGGACAAGAAGAGAGCGGAGTGGATCAGGGAACAAACGCGTGTTAAGGACATATTAGTAGACATTAAGGCGAGGAATGGGTGTGGGCAGGGCATGTAATAAGAAGGCAAGCTAACCGTTGGTCATTATAGGTAACGGAGTGGATCCCCAGAGAAGGCAAGCGTGACAGGGGGCGGCAGAAAGTTAGGTAAGCAGATGAGATCAAGAAGTTTGCTGGGATAAATTGGTCGCAGTTAGTACAGGACCGGGATAATTGGAGATTAATGGGAGAGGCCTTTGCCCTGCAGTGGGCGTAGATAGGCTGGTGATGATGACATCAGCACCACTTAAGTGTACGGACAATTTCTCCGTGTACTCATGAATGCTGGAGAACTGCGACGTATGTTTTGTCAAAGGAGCGACTGTTTCTGCAATGAGAGGTTGCTGCGACTTGTGAATGATGAGATGATGCGTTGATTCTTCAATATTTTATTTACCCAACCGCGCACGATGGCTAACGTGCAAACCTGCCTACACGTACGCATTTCACCTTGCTGTTTTCCGTACACTGGAGTGCAAACCGTGAGAGGAAAGAAAGGGCTCGTGAAGCGTTCTAGTATTAGATCTACCCGTGAAGTGCGCGTTCGCAAGTTTGAATTCTGGGAATTTTAATTCTTATTTCATTCAATGAACGCCATGCACTCTAAAGTCTGCTCCCGGCAGAACCGTACAAGCTGCCGCCTATTAAACTGACGCATCACGCCGATTTGCCGTTACCAAACGCTTAAGCAGGGTTACGCAATCGGCGTGGCCGAATAAAGGTTAATGAGGAGTTGGATGACGAGAGCCCGCTTTTACCATTATAAACGTACCTAGTGACCGCTGACATTTGGGGCAAAACCGGATCCTTTACTGCCGTAACGCCCACACCTAGTGCATAATCATTATTTTGACGTCATTCCCTATCGACGGAAGCGCCAGAATGCCTGCTTTCTGAGCCGCGTGTTTTAAACGTAGTCGTTACGATGCCAGAGCCCCCACGCGTCTGTGATAACGCGCTGTGAAAGAAGTGTGTAGACCATAGAGTTTCTTACAATATACACTAGAGAGGAATCTGGCGCTAGCGTCTATGCGGCTCACATCAACGCCGTCTGTGTAGTCATGGACCGCCATTACATCATGCGCTCGCCTTAGTTTCTTCATTGGCTTGAATTGAAACGCTTTAGCGGCCGTATATTCGAACACTGTGCCCCAAAAAACGCGAAGAATGACGTGTTATTGTAGAAGTGGAAAATAAAACTGGCTGTTTTAGAACTAAGGAAAAAGGAAGTAATGGGCATGTTTGCAGGAACGGTTGGGCCTCCTGTCTGCAGGCCAAGCTGGTAGTTAACAAAATGTCAAAATTTGTGAGGAAACTCATTAGAGACTTTATTTTAATAATTGTACCATTACTTCAGATAATAGGTTGTTTGAATAGTTTGGAGAGCGTTTTGAGCGTGCTTATGAAAACGTCGCGTCCTGGTAAACCGGTACACCGACAGTCAGCTACAGTTTAACAAAACTTGTTGCTGAGCGAGGTGGTTCATACTTGAAGAAAAAAGAAAACGTGGCGTTAAACAGTCGTGGACGATGACAACATAGGACGGATACAGGCGCCTGTATCTGTCTTATCTTGTCTTCGTCGAAGTGCGTTCTGTTTCTTTTTTTGTCGGCTACAAATATCGCGGCGGCATATTACCCGCTCAGTCGTACGTCCTTTGACTGCGGCACGACCAACGTCAGGTACGATCACGAACTGCCTGCCTTCTCACCAAACGCGTCTACCACAGAACAGGGAGGATTTAGGCTTCCTCGTAGCTCGTAGACGTGTTAATGCATAGTGAAGAAAGCAAATTCCAAAAAAACCCTTAAGAATCCAGTTCTTACGCCAAGCCCAAGCCAAAAGCGGGGGTCTCCCCACAAACCCCCACGACGACAGTCATTACCAGGTGCAGTTTCCTCTCTAGTATAGATACTAAGAAACTCTATGGCGTAGACAAACGCGAAAAAGTGACGTCACTCAGACGTGGTGCGATTTCCGTTCTATTGCCAAAAAAAAAACAACAAAAACAAAGAGCGATTGCAGGGTGAAAGACGTATTCCTAATAAAAGCAAGAAAATGCTTGGAATGCTCTTGAAAATACCCGTGAGAGTATATAATGCGCTATAGTTTATTTTTGGCTGAGCAATATATGCGCCATATCAGCAAAATGTTCACGTTGCGCGGTCAGCACTCACTAGCGTCGATCCGTCAACAGAGCGAGTGACATAAAGCAGAGAACGAGAGAGTGGAGACGGCGACGTTGCCAAGTCGTGTCTGCTGAACGCGGGTCACACCTGCCACTGCCGACGAGTCAATTCGGCCGCGAGGGGTCTCGGCGGGCCTCGTGACTGCCGTCAGCGCTCGTGCGCGTTGTACAACCGCGCCGACAGTTCGTGAAGGGCGGCAAGGAGGAGGATAAAACTTTTATTGAGGCCCAATCCGACTCCGTGTGGGGAGGCAGAGCAGTGGGGAGATTCCTTAGTCCAGGAGTCCCTGGCTCTGGCTGGCCATCCGGGCCCGTCTCACCAGGTTAAGCTGGGAGCTGGGTTCAGACGTGGACAGCTGCGCCGCCCACTGTGAAGGGGAGGGGTGGGGATTGGCAGGGAGGTCGGGTGTGTGGTAGCATTTCCATTCTAGATGATAACGTGCACCCCTTTCGGGGCAAAACTTGCACTGTGGGGAGTGAGACGTGGGGAAGATCAAATGCCAAAGTGTGTTGTGAGGGGAAGGTCCGGGTTTGAAGTTGACGGAGAATGAAAAGGAAAAAAAAAAGTAACGGGGATGAGGGAGACGAATTGCCCAAACTGGTGTGGAACAAAAGGCGCGACAGGCAGCCAATGCCGCTGCTAAAGCGAGCAAACGTGGCCACTGCTATGGTTAGAGCGCTAAGTGAGGCTGGCGCGGTGTACGGGGTAGGTGCGAGAAACTCCCCTTTGCGGACTTGTGACGCCGGGGCAAGGCAGGCGCGATCTGGTCGAGCCCTGAGGTTCACGAGGGAGATAGACGAGATACTCACGCATTCTAAATTTCAACCAAGGAGTCTTCTAATTTTCTTCCCGGGCTTAAAGCGCCAAAAGCGACAGAAAAAATAAATTGGACGTTGCTGCCTTGCATTCCTCTGACAAACATTAGGGCAGAGCGTCGCCGAACAGAGAAATGGTATGACCTAGTTTGGAGCACGAAGGCGACCCCGAGCGGAGCAGCCGATAATTCAGCGCGCGCTCGCTGCAGACGCCCCTCCGCTTGCGTTCATTTAAAACAGTTGAAAACGCCGGAATGAACCTGTTTTCGACGTATTTCGTTATTATTCGCGCGAACACTCTAGGAAGTCCCTTTAGGTCGGCTTCACCACAGTGTTCGAGAATGACCGAGTTGAGTGACCAAGTGTGAAAATTCGGTGAATGACGAAGCCAACATATGATTCGACAAAAAGTGCATGCGAGGACAACAAGAAAGGCGTGAATGGCGTCTTGCATTGCGCAATTTCCCTGCGCAGATGCTATTTTTCAATCAAATTCAATGGCCGGCCACGTCATTTATCGAATTTACACATTAAAGCCCTTCAATTGGTCATTCTGAAGCATGGTGGCGAAGACGTCTTACGGGGAGTTCTTAGGGCGAAACCAGGCAACGCGTGAGCCTCTTATCCAACTTGCGAGCACGAACCGATTTTCAATGCGAGCGCGCCTCGGTACCTCCAGCTCTTGCCTACGCTTTTTCTACTCATTTGAAAACGTGCGCTTTGTGTACATACAGCCAAAATAGCACCTCCCACTCAACACGTAGTCACCTACCGCCCAAATGCTAAAACATAGGGCTATGAGGGAAAGTAGGACAAATCCGGGCATTTTCTTTTCCATTTTTCGTGAACCAACCCCAAGCAAGAGCGACAAACTTAGCTAAACAACACGTACTCTCGTTCTTACATGTTCTGTGTCTATTGTTCTCTGGGAGTTATGTTCTGGTGACCGCGACTCCTTCACAAAGAAGTAGCAGTGACTGGTGCTTCTCTTGTCTCCTCTGAAGACGTTTGCTTCGTTCATGTTCGTGCTTTGCTTTTGCAATGCACGATCCCGCAACGCATAAACTGTGAATAAAATTAGGCCTTTTTTCTTTGCCTAACTGTTATTAAAATAAAGTCCCGGCTTCCTTTCGGTCTTTCTTTCCGAAATCGTTAACTTTATTTCGCATATTTGAGCGGAACGACCAGGGAATGCACTCAGGTGCATACAGCATCCATGTGCCAATCGCCGAAGGTCGCCAGGGTTAGTTTCCAGCAGTTGAGCATGGTCAACTGATAATGCAGCGGAGTTGTTCCAAATCGACTCTTGTCGTCTGTCCGGCGGTGTCACGAAGGAGCAGGTTGCCGAACACACCACCCGAGGCCACCCCAGTCTTACCGAAGGAAACGAACCAATCAGAGCGCGCGTTCGGAGAGGAGAGGGTATATAGCCGGCGCGCGTCCTTTCACCTGATGCACACCGCACGGCGCGAGCGGCAGCGGGAGCTCTCCAGACAACGGCAGCGCCGACGACACGCAATTCCCGAGTTTCGAGAGTGGGAAGCTGAAGATAAGCTCCAAAGTTAAGTCGCATCGATAAACGTCGCATCGACAATCGTTAATCTTGCTGCAAAGCCAGCTTTCTTGTAAGTGCTCTGTGCATCTAAGTCTATACTGTAGGTATCTTGAGGAAATACTGAAATTACCCGCTAGGGCGACTCTATCATCAAATCGAAGTTTCTGCTACGTGTTGGTTTCGTGCACTCCTTTGTCTGCGCCCAGCTCCACTTGTCATCCTTCTTTACCAAGTGGAAGGGCGCTGGATTTTTTTTATTGTTTTATTTACGTGGCGTTTCCATAACTGGCGTATTCGGTTTGATACAAAATAGGTCATGACACAAGCACGCAATGAATAACTTCCTTGTAGTTGGTTGACTCGTTTGTGCAGGCAACGTATACTACGTATATACAGGGTGTTGCGACGATAATTGGAACACTTCAAAAAATTTTCCTGAGAGAACCGCCGCTCTGTTCGCGCTCAAACTTCACCCGAAGGTCGCATTTTGTGGTCTATGTTGTTTGATACCGGGAACAATGACGGTACTTACCTGTTTATACCGAAACTAAATAAAAACGATTTCCGCCTATGGGACAATGGCGGCTGATTTGGACGTGCGAGCCCGAAAACCGGGTTTTCTGATCGTCTGCTAGCTCATTCCTAGGTGCATTTTCTGATCGTCTGCTGCACCATTTGGCTCCTTCCTACCGTGAATCCCAAACGTGCGTTTCGCTCTGCATACCCCAGGTGGTTCCGTCGCTCCAGCATCAACTTGCGCTGGCTCGCACGTCCAAATCAGCCATCATTCTCCCATAGGCGAAAAGAGTTTTTATTTTCTGAATACACAGCTAAGTACCATTGTTGTTTCCGGTATCAAACAAAATAGACCACAAAATGCGACCTTCGTGGCAAGTGTGAGCGCGAACAGAGTGGCGGTTCGCTCAGGAACAAAATTTTAAAGTGTTCCAATTATCGCCGCAACACCCTGTACAACGTATACAACGTATATACTAGGCAAGCGTGTAAGAGTGCATAGCAGTTAATGTATGCTATGGGAAAAAACATGCTTGCGCCAGCACTTAAAATCAGGAAAGATGGACGTTCCTCCGAGAATACCAGGATTCTTTGGAGACAACTTCGGGGCATCAATCATCTCCTTGAGTTGATTTCGCGTCAGTGAAAACACGGAAAGTCTGCGGGCATAGCGTCGTAGTTGCTTGAATACTGCAGAGTGTTCCCGGAATACTTCGGCTACAGTTGGGCGCTACGGGCAGCCATCGCCATAATGATCGGTGACGAAGCAGGCGGTTTCAAGATAGCACCACATAGCTAAGCTGGGTAGCGTCGTCATTGTGCTTGGCTTTCTGTATATGGGAGGATACTGACCGCATCTTATGGTGCTGCTCACGATTCGCCACTGAACGTGCAACAGCGTGGAAAGCCCTCGCGGAAGTTCAAGGAGGAGTGGGACTCGACCTTGGACAGTTCCTTCTGCATTGGCGCAATCATGAGAGGACGACGTTTTAGGGACAAAACTTTGTTGTCTTTCCTGACGCCCCAGGTATGGATGAGGTCCTGTGAAATCCGCGGCATGTATACTGCCCTATTGCATCCTTTACATGTGTATGCATCTCGGTGCCTATCTAGGTTTCGGGTTACAAGATCATGGTTTGTACGGCGAGCGCGTTTGGTCTATCATCTTCTTTGTCTTATATATTGCGATGTATACCCATACACTCCAAGCCTAATCCAGTGGGTCTCTCGAACAATAAAAGCACGCGGCTACCTGGAATAAGGAGGCCACCCATCTGCTCTAAATTTAAAGTAAAATAAGCATTTATTACTCCTCCTGCTGTTCCTCCTGCTCCTCTTCCATTTTCGTCCTCTCATTTCCCCTTTTTTCACCTTGTCCTGTCGTTAGTCCTGCCGTTAGTGCGGCTGACTTGTTAAGTTTTTAAAGCTTTCACTATGTGCAAGGGTAAAAATGCACCGTTTTAATTGAAAACGAGAGGTTCTTAGAAAATTGTTTGCTGGATACATATTGTTGTTCTACTTCGTGCAGGTGGGCTTTCGAATATCTCGAAAAGTCAGCTATGAAATGCTGCTTTCTGCCTCAAGGGCACAGCGTAGAAAATTGGATAGACTGTCACCATGTTTCATGCAACACGAAAAATATTCTTCTGTGTTTGTGTCGTGAGCAACGCATTCATTTTGAAAATATCCTAGCCAAACAGACGCAGTTTTGGCTTCGCAGTTACGTTTTTTTTTTCTATCTGGTTCTGGGTACAGAGGGCTGTATTTGTTTACAGCACACGCTGTTTACCCGCAGATATAAAAACGACCGTGTTTTGCGTTGCGCAATGACCGCCGTGGCTGATAAACCCTCGAATGAACCAACGAATGTCGACAGCGAACCGCCTTTGCTTGTAAACGTATCAAATGTTGCTTCAACATCACTTCTGCAACGGTAGCCGACGGAGCACGCTACTTCAACGATGTTTAGAACAACTGATCTACTTTTCAAATTTTCTTGCTGCTGCAATAACGCATCCTAAGCTTCTCTTTGACGAAGACCAAGTGAGCAGCGAAAAAGCCGCGCCGCTCGACAGCACCGACATAGATTGTTAGAACCATTCAATTGAAAGACTGTCAAGACCACGAAACATTCGGCTACTGCGTTTCTTCGGGTTTTCCAAACGCCGCGAGCTTCACATTCTGCGTTTGCAAAAAGAGGACGTCCCCTGTCAAGTTTTATTCGAGATTGCCTATCATTTTTTTTCGAAATAAGCACGTGGCATCAAGATGATGTAAGCGCCGAAGTAACATGAGCGCTATTGCGGCAAGAGGGAATCTTATTCCAACCGGTCGAGTTCCCTCCGTGAGAAAGATACAAGCATAAAACAGTTGCACCATGTCAGCGCAAGTCGGGGTAAGGCAGACGCAGACAAATGAAACCCCCTCCCCTCCCCCCCCCTCCCCCCCCCCCTCCCCTTGGTCCATCATTCTGAATTGCGCTAAGTATACAGACGAATGGACGCTAACAGGACTGGGACGAGGCGCAAACTTGCAACTGTTTATTAAAAAGACGACAGAAACGGGGCCACACCTAAATATACACACAAGAGCGACACTCTGCGCTTGCGCAGTAACACCGATAAAACCTAAAACCAAAACATGAAGGTGCAGAAACAGATCGGCTCAGACGACCACGAAACACAAGAACACTTGAAGGAAAATGTAGGAGTGTCTGCTTACATTACGTTATCTTTCTTATCAAGGTGGCTCTCTCTGAATGAATTGTCGTTCCTCACCAGTAAGCAGGATTGACGGAGTGCTGACGCGCCCTTCCTCTTCTGCGATTATGTGGTATGCTTCAATGAACTCGCGCGTTATCCTGTCGTTAGCGCGTGCCAGAATGTGCGTGTCCTTAAACTGCGGTGTGCACTCGCGCCGCCAGTTTCTGTCGACAGTTTCTGTCGTCTTTTTAAATAAACAGTTGCAAGTTTGCGCCTCGACCCAGTCCTGTTAGCGTCCTATTCGTCTGCAGTATACATGTATACTTAGCGCAATTCAGTATGAAGCCACACCAACTAGCCCCATTCTACGTCCTTTTCCCTTGGTCGCCCGGCGCCGCGAACTACACGGCGTTACCAGCACACTAACATCGTTACGTAATCGATAACCTGGTGCCTGATCTCCGGCACTCATTTATGTAACATCAAAAAGGTGCGTCTTGTGCAACGGCGACAGCTGCGTGCTCCGTTGGCTGGCGTCTCCTCAAACACGCCAATTTAAAATGCACCATTTCTGGCCGGTGGTACAAGTGTCTGAACTTATAGGCTTGAAACGAACGCAAACCTAGTTGCATTTTGCAATAGGCATGTAAGAAAGCCGCGTGAGCCGATTACGAAGCGTGCCTCGTTTCACACAAGCCACAAAGAAGTGATCCTGCCTTCTGTGAACGTCGACAGAGGATTCCTGCGGCAGTTCTTAGGTGTTTTGGTAATTTCATGTTGCGAGGCATGATGCGGAAGGGAAGCAGGCTTTTTTTTTCTTCGATTTCACAATAATATTTTCTCGATAATTTTGACCTACAAAAACACTTTTGACGTTGCGTTGGTTGTTAGTTATCGACTTTGCCCATACATGAACAGCTAATTTCATGTTCAGCTAACTTTTTTATGCGTATACGGAAGCAAGCCTTCTTTTTGGTTTCCGTGTTTTGTGCAAATGTGAAACACTTCAATGAGCGCGGATGGAGTGATGTCTTGATCTAGGCATTTTTACGTGAGATGGGGCAGGTATATTTGCCCTACAACATTTTACTTCTACAAAAAATTTATATGGAACTATTAGGCATCGAAAAAAAAATCACACTTTAAGGTATTTTTTAGAAACAAAAATTTCTCTCCGAAAAAAATGCCAAAGTTTGTTCGGGTCACAGGTCGATTGAGCAATATATGTATCCTCAACCGCTTGAAAATACAAACCAGTGCAGCTACCACAGGTATTTTCGGCCAAGGCTTTGCCTACAGAAAACGAAAATAGCATTTGTTTGCGGCTTGCAGCGTAATTTTTTCTAGAAGAAGAAAATGCAAAAACGGTAAGTTGTGAAAATTTTCATAATGTCGGGCCTCATTTCTCTGCACGTAAAAACATTAGAAAAAAAAGTTTTTGTAATAATATTGCGACTATTTTCCCATTTGTTTCAACCTCAATTTGCCTATGTAGAACACTTCGTCTTGAAAACTGCACTGCAGTTTTTTGTTCGTCGCGCATTTTTCTCTGATTTCAATATCGAATACAATACCGAATACAAGATTCCGAAAATCTAAGCCAAAGCAGTCCTCCTTGCGATGCCCCTAAAACACGTTGAGTTTTTGTTTGTATTTTTACGTTACAGCACAGACCTTACCATGGGATCGCGGAGATCGCATGGTAGCGTTGAGCGGTGCGGCGCCAGAAATTTCTTGCGAACCGCTCGAACGCCGGGAACGGAGGGATGCCTTAATGCGCGCACTCCTTAGGGCACGCTGGTCCGAATAATGTCCAGCTCTCTTCAGTGAAGCAGCGCTGCTAACGCTAGGCAACGGGCTGGCTCACCGAGCATTCGTACGTAACCGTGTCTATTCAGTTTTGCACATTTATACCCAATGTACTTATACGCGCCCTTCTACGAGAAGCCCAGCGCACAATATCGACATAGTGAAGAGTTCAACACACGCATAAAAATACACGTACAAGGACACCTTTTTCGCCGATTGGAGCCGGAGATCAAGCGAACGGTACCCAAACACACTGCGGACTGACCCACAAGAAAAAGGTGTCTGTGGGAGCAAACAGGTGGTGGCCGTTAGGGCCTTAGTTTATATTTATTCAGACATCGCCAGTATAGCTGAAGTCGCGTCCAAGGTCTCCCATCACACCGGATCCGCACAAAGTAGGAAACCATCAAAAAGGTTTCTTTGGCAGAAGGATGAAGGCTGAGCCCGTTGTAGCTACGGAAACGCTGCACACTTGTGACCCGGGAGAAGATTGAGACGCCGGAGCAGCGGCGGCGCCTTCTTCTGTTCACAGAGTCGGGCGGCGTGTTAAGCGCTTGAGTTGAGACATAAAGCTTCGTAAAGAAATGGCACGTATCTCAGCAGATGCACAGATACGCCTCTGACTTCGTCCTGAATTAATTTAGGCAGGCTCGATCGCCCTGACTGAGGCAAAGCGGAGCGAGAGGGGTGGCAGCCAAATTTCACAAGCTAGATGGATAGATGTGCTGACAACCTGCGAACTGGTTGACAACTGGTTGACACTCGCTGACTGGTTGTCAGCGTGCTCCGACAAGCTTAATTTAGCGACCAACGAACTCTGGCTTCGCAGAAAACCTCACTGTCGCTTGTGTGCACTAGATAATAGTGCATTTAGATATCAGCAACAAGGGTATGTTTAGCGTAGTGCGTCACGTGAGGCTGTTTCAGTGCTTTAACTCGATTGTCTACGCACCCTGAGACCATGCAGCCAAAACGATTCCCCAGCCGAACCATTGTCTGTGTGCTGCACATCGGCCTAGGTTTGTTTGTTGCTATACACTGGGTTAGGTTTTTAGACATGATCAAAAGAATAGGACAACAGCGGATATAAGTTTATTAGAAAGGCAGGAAGAACTATCCCAGTAACTTCCGGTCTCAGATCACGTCCTGTGGATCAAGGTAGGTTTAGAGAATAACGGGCTGGAATCATTTAGAATACTTATGCAATTTAAATGTATCAGGAGCCTAACTGCACTTATTATCTATCTAATGATAACTGACGATAAGTAATATAATATATTGATTATCGTATTATTTTATTGATGCGCCCAGGAATAACTTTACCTTTTTTGGTACTCAGAACCTTAAAAATATCCTCACTTCGCAGTTTATAAAGAGCGTTTGAGTGCTACCCACGTTATCTATAATGCATGTGACCAGTTCGAACGCGAACTAGACTTCCTTTATGGCTTTTCTCTGGTTGGTAATTTTTGTAGCCCCATCAAACAGGGTTTCTTAAAATATTGCCGTTTCTGGTCGTATGGACTGCTGATTCCCCGCATAGTTTTTCATCGTAACTTTTCTCTTCTCGCAGTACTTCCATCGTTCTTTTCAATCCCCGCACGTTGACATGTCCGCTACAGTTCAGGTGTCCCTTTAACACGCAATTACTACACGGCGACTATACGCCACAATTCGAAAACCCCCACCCATACGGACAACACAGAACAGGATGGCGAGGACCACTCAACACCAACTACGTCGTGCTGAATGTTTGCACTGGGGCTCGTCCAACGATCTGAAGCCTACTGTGGAAATACCCCGGCCTCGCATTACTGGAGTTCAACACAATTGTTTGGCGTTACCTCACTGAAGGAATGGACAACGCGAACCCGAAACCTTATGGGAACAAACATCATTTTTTGTGGAGGTTCGATCACGAGGAAGACCTGGCTGTACGGATATGGTGGGCATCCTCATCCCCTTTTTCTCATTACGTAACTGTTGCGATTGGAAATGACGG
The DNA here is from genome assembly GCA_013339765.2 of Haemaphysalis longicornis. Taxonomy (NCBI): domain Eukaryota; kingdom Metazoa; phylum Arthropoda; class Arachnida; order Ixodida; family Ixodidae; genus Haemaphysalis; species Haemaphysalis longicornis. The sequence continues at coordinate 153,155,029 of CM023450.1, read as the reverse complement.
AAGCTGGGCGATTTGGCACTAGTGGCTTATCACTTTATTCTACCCGTAGACTGGCGTCAGCACAAGGCACCACTAAAGAAGACACTCATATTCGGGCTGCCGGTCTTTTGTAACCAGCGAACGAGTGCAACATCACGACACGCACACATACGAAATGGTGGCTGCACGCGCTGAATTTATCAAGATTGCAACCGCGTTATTCTAAACGCCGCAATGCGCCGAACACAAAAGCAACTAGACGACAAAAAATATATAAAAAACCAGCGCACAAAAGCGTAGACAAGAAAAAGGTAAAAGAAAAGCACAGCGCTGTGCTTGTCTTTGTCCTCGTCCTGTCTACGTTTTCGTGCGCTGGTTTTTAAAATATACAGTACAATTTCGATAAACGGAAATCGCTTAAAAACGAAATTGCCACCCAAATGGAACAGTAGCCTGTAAGTTGGTTGGGTTTGTATTCATATAACGTAAAAAAAAAACTCTCGGTAATCGGAACTAAAATTTTCGCGTCACCGTGTAAACGGGACCAGAAATGGAACTTCTTGTGAAACCATTGGCATGAGGATCATCTTTTTACAATTCCAACTGTTTCGTTTTTGTTTTTTCTTCCCCTATGTTTTTAAAGCCTTGTTGGCCTCGTAAGCCTCGTGTCGGTAGTGTTCAGTTAGCGCAACGAATGCAAGATCGCACTTCTTGTTCCAGTCGTGGTCTGGATTCAAGACGCCGAGGTTACAGGGCTCAGCTCCTGTCGCCTCGTTCGTGCCATCGTGGTGCTTTTCGTGCTTTCATTACCGCGTTGCCTTCTGCTAAATTCGGTGGCTCGTTAGCACCCGTGAAGTTGAAGTCTCTAGCCTCTGTAAAGATGCAGTTGCAAGGACTCAAAAAAAAAAAATTGACGCATTTTGTAGTGCACAGCGACTCATTGTTGCCAAATCAACTTTGTGAATGCTGTGAATGCTCTCGTAGTTTTCTTGCTTTCTGAAAAAATATCAGCTACATTCACCTTCTAGTGCTTAAAGTTCCATGAAATGTTATTAAGAGTGTCAACGCGCAAAAATATGCACTTGCACATCTATCTCAGTAAACAGAACTCCTGTTAAATGGAACTAATTTTTTCGGTTCCTTGAAGTTCTTTTTATCGAGAGTCTGCTGTAGATGCTAACGAACTAGCCCAACTTGCCATTTTAGAAGGCCGCAAAGTTCCCCCAACTTTTGTAATCAACTTCATTTTCTTATTCATACCCCATCTTCTAAAAGAAGGCTTTTTGCTCAGTGTACATGCCATACAGGCAAAGCACGCTTTACAGAGGAAAGTCCAAATCAACTCGGTCTACCGGCCGCATAGAAGCACCACGACCAGACCAACGAAGAAAATTGTGGAGAACGGTGTGCTAGCACCGAGTGGCGGCCGCGTGTATCTAGAACCGGGTGTATTGTCACAAGCGCGGCAGGCGTATTTGGCGCGCGACAAGTTGGCCCGGAAGCGACGCTTATGAGTGAGAAGGCAATGTTCATTTGCTTGTCGACTGATACGGGCGCATATGCTCTGTTTGCGGCTGCGCCTGCACGTGCATAAAAGAGAAGTAAAGAAGGAGAATTTGCTCTTCCGCTTGCAAATAGCCCTACATAGAGGTACGCATGTCTGTTCACGGGTAGGGTATATTCTTTGTTTGCAAGCTGTGGGCGCGTGACCACCGACAAAACGCGCTGTGCCTAGATAACAGAAGTCAGCATCGTGATCGAGTGCTTAGGAATGTATGCGTGTCATGCGACCTTGGCTTCAAAAAGAAATAATCGACTTACGTAGCTAGTGTACCTAATTCAGAAGGTTGTGTCCGAACGTAAAAGATGGAATCGATAACGTTAATGTCAAGCATTACACAAGAGCTTCGCTTTACATAAATTCTAACATGCGAACTACAACTTTCAAGCTTTTTACGTAAGCAGGCTCGTTGGGCTCGCTTGTATAATTAAGTTTGTTATTTACTGCCATGAAAAACAAGCGCTTTACAGCCAGGCTTCAAATCACAAAATTTGCGCGTAGCAGAAGATGGCAGTGGTCAGCGCGTCGGCGCATTAACCGTTTTCCGCAAAATAGATTACAGAATATCTTTTGCGGTTACACGTGACCTAAAAATTGTGAAACTTTCACTAAAGAACCATGACAGTACCAGGCTCTATAGATCCGCATTTTGCGTTACTATTTTCGGGCTGTGACATTTTGTTTCTCGTGAATTGCTGGCATAAATAAGCGACCTTAAATTTATAAGCTCAGTTTCTGGTGTGCCGCCTTTTCCTGGTCCACCGGGACCGCACTCTGTACCTTGCCGCCAGCAACGGGTTCTTGTTGTTTGGTCAGAACAACGTTCACTACACCTATATCCCGATGGCGTCATTCGCTAAATATAGCTCGAGTGAACTAAATATAATGATTAGGTTTTCACTGGAGCCGTCATCACGCATTGCTTTATTGCACCATGTGACAGTTTCCCGGTGCCGGCGAATAAATCGAATGAATGAAACGCCACACGAATTAGCTAACCTACCGTCTGATGACTACGGAAGCAGCGGCTTGTTTTCCACACGTCTAACGCCATAAAAATAGCAAGAAATAGGGCCACGTGAGCTCCCACTCAAAGACATCGAATAGAAATAAAATAATCGCTTGCGGGCTACTATACCTAGACTGAGTTAAAAGGGCATTGAGAACCACAGCGTTGCGGGTCACTAGAAATGATTTCTCGCTACACAAATTTTAAAGTCACTGATGTAAAGGGGGAGTAAAGTTGTTAAATTAGAATAATGAAGCCTCATTCTAACAAAAAAACAGCAATACACAGGCGCGAAAACAATATTTGGGATGTTAACGTGTAGTATGTTTGCTTGGTGGAGAAAGATAGCGAAACAGGCAGGGAAAGATAAATATATACCTTTATTACAAATAAGAAAGACGACCGCAGCCGGCAGAAAGGCCTAATATTTCAGACATGGATGCAAACCACACCCAAACTGGGAGTGTTAAAGAAGAAAGAAAAACCCCGGAAGATGGATACCGCTCCCCCTTACACACACCCACACAAACACACATGTAGGCACATGTTCTACAAGACTGTGATTGGACCAAACTAAAATAAAAAAATGAACGAGATTTGGGGGCCAACGACCGAAGGCTCGATGTTCAAACGAAAAGAGAGGCGAGAGACAGAGAGAGCAGACCACGGGGAGCGCTGAAGGGGACCAGTGGGACCATGGCCATCTCCCTCGTCTCAGAAGAAAGTGCTAGCCTCATTAGTTGATTACTTCCATGACTTCAGTGTCACTTAAATGATATAGGGCTAGAACATCCTCACACTATGCAACCATCTATAGACTTATCACCTGCCGCACTTGTGGTCTCCAACATGCTACCTTCTTCTTAATTTTTTTTACTTCTTGTATTTCCTTCTTTCTTTTCTCTCTTCGGCCTTACCTCCTATCGTGACTTTATTTCCTCGTGCCTCTCCCCGCAGAGTAGCATGTAGGCGACAACATGCCGGCAGACCTCTCTGCTTTCCTCTAATAAAGAGCTTTCTCTCTTCTGAAGACTATCTTTGGAAATCCAAGGATGAATTTCCGTTGAGAACTTCCAATACAGCGTTATTATATAGTGAGTGCACTTGAAATTTTCTCCGATTCGTAATAAATAAATCTTTCCCAGAATACCACTCCGTACATTTGAGAAAAAAAAAACACAACGCAAGAAAGCGCAACAACCCTGTAGTGCCCTATCCAAACAACTGCTGTGGGAAGTGGGAAATAGAGAGTCATTGACGTTTTTGCCTGCCTCGGTTGCATTGTCTCTGAAGGAGAGCCGACCTCACTCCCGTTACAAAAAGCAACGTTTGTATGCACAGAAACAGGTGACAGGGGAACGTCGACTGCTCCCTTTCAACAAGGCAGGCGTGCGTAAAATCACATATTATCGCAACTAAGTTTGAAAAAAAAAATGTCCCCTGCCAGACCCAATCACCCAAAAGAAAGGACGTCTTCACAATATGTCAACAGGCGGGTTTAAATTCTACCATGGAATTCCAACGCGAGTTGCATCGGCCGGCTTCCCACATCTTCTTCCTGCCAGTGGGATGGCCCGAAGTTTGTTTCAGAGAGAGGAGGACCGATCACGGAACAGAGAGAGCGGCTGGCCACGCGAACCGAAAACGAACGTAAACATCCCAGATGTGAGCGGCAGCAGCAGCAGCAGTAGCGGCGGCGGCGGCTGCGCAGGAGGCAGCCGCCGCAATGCTCGCATTCGCCGTTCGCTGTTTGCCGCCCCGCGGCTCGGTTTCCGAGCTCGAACGGCTAGATTTCAGCAGCGGCAGTGAGACGGCGGGTGAGCAAAGCGAGAGGCAGCCTCCGAGGATGCGGAAGAAAGCGAGGAGGGGAAGAGAGGGGTGCAATCGGCGGCCCCCGTAGCCGCCGCCGCCCGAGAAGAGAGTAGCGGCTCCCCCACCCCGCCCGCCGTGGCCTGAATTAGATTAGTTTAAACGAACGGTTTCCGAGGAGAGCGAGGCAGAGAGCGATGAGCGGGATGTCACTACTCGTCGCGCTGCCGCCGTCCGTAGTGGAGAGAAGGTAAGGAGAGAGGGAGAGGAGGCGGTGACGTGGCGTCCTTTGGCCGGGAAAGGCGGCGCCGCTGCCGTTCCCTCTCTCCCTCTCACCCCCCCCCCCCCTTCTTTTTCTCTTCCCTTCACCCGCCAGGCAGCGGCCGTACTTGTAACAATGCTGGCGACGGGAAAACAAACACAGAGGGAATAAAGCGGGTCGGGAAGAGGAGGAAGAAGAAGCGGGGCGGCGGCGCAGGCGCACCGTCGGCGACAGGCTGGGGAGCGGCGTTCTTCGGGGCCCCGGGTCGATAGGGAAGAGCCCGAATTCGGCCGCCAGCGCGAACGGCGGCGGCGGCTGCAGGGAGAGCCCCCTCTGTCGTCTGCTTCGGCCGGCGGCTGGCGTTTCGTCGTCGTCCCCTGCTCCACGTCTCCTTCCTCCCTTCTGCTTCTTCTTCCGCCTGTCAGGCTTCTATTGCGACTGCTCCCGCTCTTCCCTCCTTTCGGCACTTCTCAATTCTAGCATGTTTCCTTCCGCCTTTCGTTTCCATGCTGCCACCGAGCCAGCCTACCGTCGTGGGGGCTCCGTGTTCCACTACTTTTGCCCCCTCCGTGGCCCCTCTTTTAGATCTCGCTCCTTTTCACTGCGTCCCTCTTCCCAGATTCCCTAGCTGCAGCATCCCCTATTCCCCTCCCTCCCTAGTTCTGCTTCCCCGATCTTCTCCGTAGTACTCTTCCGACCTCTCCATCCTCCCTGCCACGACGCAAGGCTTCGCCGAGAGAAGTGAAAGCGGCTGAGAGGGTGCGGAAGGAAGGCGGCCACGGCGCAATCGCTGGCACCGGTGGCGCTTTGTTGTGGCTGCGGCCCTGCGACGGCGATTCATCGCGTCTCGGCCATGGTCGCAGCGGCAAGTAGCAGGAGCCTGCGTGGGAGTAGCACGTCGACAGTGCACGCTCCGGCGCACCTGATATTCAGTGGACATCAAGCGTCGGAAGTGTGTCTGAACGTGTGAAACCACGTGATCAACTTTTCTACCCCGTAGTTCGGAACCTCTTTCGGCGATGGTCTACGCTCGACGTGGGCGGACGGTGCTTGCGAGCGACGCGTGCTACGGCAAAGTAATGCCCCCGCGGTTAATCGACGCTGGGGTTGGCTGATGCCCTGTGAACTCTTCCGGCGGTATCATCTCCTTTTACACCCCCTCCCCCGTACAATAAAATGTTTATCGCAACCAGCCTCCAAGTCAACCGCACATTCACGACCTTTTTCTCTTCCGCCACCTTATCTTAGCTGCACGCGCAGTTCGGTTAGACGTGAAGCAGGACTGGTTGTATACACTCCCTTCGTGAATCGGGCTGTGCAACTCATCGAGTTGTCTTCGTTTTAACCTCCATGAAGAATTTTTTTTTGGCTTAAGGTTTTCATGACTCAAGGAAACCACACACAGTGCAAATTCTGGTCAGGACGCAGATTTGCAAAAAGAAAAACACAACAAGCGCATTTCTATTTGAACGCATTTTGGTCCTGTCTAAAATTCGCGCTGTTTGTGATATTTAAATCATAGAAAAACATCTAACTAGCCCAACTCTCTGGCGTCAGACTTTTAACGATATCTTTGCTTTCGCGCGCAGCTTGTTTGCAGCTGCGGACTCCAGAATATTCATTGCATCTCAGCCATAATAGCAGTAGTTTGCGCCACGTAATACGTCGACAGTTGCGTGGCTACTTTATCAGCATCCTCAGGGAAAGGCGCTGCTATACGGCCGCAAGTGCACGACAGCGTTTATGAAATGTAACAATGAGAAACCCATCGCGAAAGAGCTGTAAGGGGAATTTGTCGTCTGATACGGCCAATGTCGTAGCTAAGAGTTAAAGAAAGTTGCCCCTGAAGTGTCGGCATTTGGTTTCGTGCACTCTCACGTGCTTTGGCATCCCTCCGTATCCTCCCATTTTGCCCGGTGCGCGGCCCACACGGAGCTAACCTTGACCCCTCTCTCCATCCAACTTTCATAAGAATGCATACGCTTGTGACGAAGACGCGCGCTGTTTACAAAAAAAAAAAAAAGACATGTATCGGGATAGAATCTTGCTTTCTCTCTACATACTAGCTGAGAAAACAACTTGAGTATGAAAATAAACACGTGCAACGGCGAAAAACAGAAACAGACTCCTCGTTTCCTTCCTCACATTTTTGCTGCTTTAAGCCGCCACTCATATTTCCCATCTTTGCATGAGCTGCGGCAGCAGCAACGAAACGCGGGCGAAGAAATAATTTTCGAATGTGACGTTGTTAACTTTAGAAACAACGGACAGGCGCTGGGGACTTCACTAAACGTGTTACGGCATTTATTACAGCAAAACTGATTACTTGACAATGTTGGCGAGAGCGCGCACCCCTCTGGCGTCCCGGAAAAAGCCATCCACAAAAGGGCACACAAATTATGTCACCTAACTAATGCAAAACTGTGATAGGGACGGGAACCGGACGCGCGGGAACGGGCAGGCGACCTAACCGCTACGCTAGGTTAATGGCAGACCGAACGCAGAGTTCGAGATTCCTTAATTCCTTAATTCTCGAGATTCCCCCCCCCCTCCCCCCCTCATTCTCTCAAATTGAATTCGCCGAGCGATTGTGTATTCGGAACGCAAGCAGCAGCAACCGAAAGACATCGTTGAGAAGGCACGGCTGCAGCCCCAAGCAGCAAATTAAGGCAGCGTTCCTCCGGAGCTCGCAATCACAGGTTTCAATAATTACCTTTCACGTGAACCGAGATAATACCGATGCACCGTGGAAGCGCTGGGCGCATCGCTTCGCGATGTTTCAAAGCTGCCGTAGCGGAGGGCCGGCGATACATTTTGGCGGCACTCGAGGTGCTTTCAAATCTGCGCGAACAGTGACGGGCGGCGAACTGGCTGCTTATGTCTTGAAGTGCGAGTCGATTGAGCGGTGGGATGTTTACACTTCACTCCCGGAGGACAGCGCTCTCGTCTCGAGCCGCGCCTCGTTTGACGACGCACTCCTCGGACAGAGCGGGCTTTATACGCGGCCAGTGGGAAGCGCTAGGGTAAATCTGTGTATGCATACCGACGGGAGGACTCTGTGAAGGCGCTGCACGACTGAGGTGATGTTGCGGACGAAAACAAACAATTAGCAATACACGTGGCGACTGTTGCGGCGCGTTACTGCGCTGACGCTGACCCAACATACATAGTTCCATGGTTGCGTACATAGGAGCCGTACAGGATATCTACACAGGAAAGACGTGAGAAGGGAGGGGGGGGGGGGGGGGTGGGGGGAAAGAGCTGAATACAACGCAAGTAGAAACGTTCTTCGTGGAGTGCGCACGACATATACCTATTTTCTCTATTTTTTTTCTAATTTTTTAACAGGGCATATGAAATAAAACTACCTTGTTATTACTGTCGCATAAGACTGCATAACATGTCATCATAATAAGGCGTATATGACGCATACATAACTGTACTAGAAAAACATCAGTAGGTAGATTTCAAATATTATACGTGTTAAAATCGAACATTTTTAAAAGTTCCTGTGCATCATAGTGAAACCTAATCGGACAAATGAGGCGGCACGAAAAAAGTGCAGTAACTTCATATTCTAACAACGCATTTTTTGAGGTTTAACCATCGTTGCTAGTGATGCACCACTTTCTTTTTTCGTGTTTTTTGCTGTATTTTTATTTGTTCTTTTTCGTTCTCTCTCTCCGTGAGCACAGCTGAGAAAGAAGTTACCAAAAATCTACAAATGGCATCGTTTGCTGACTCACACAGGAAGATACAAAAACTTTCGAATAGGAATCCCAATGTAAAACTAGTCTTTCACAGTGTAAAAGCTTTCGTTTTTAAACGTATGCATAAAAAAACTTCAGACAATTCATGTTTGTCGGATTCGCAATGATAAGCCGCTCATTACTACACTTAAAGTGTACCAACAAAAATCTGCGTTTTCGCCCATCTTTTTGTCTCCCTATCTTTTTATCCTCCTGTCGCATTCAGTTTCACAAAAAAAAAAACTGGCACTTTCGCTTTTATGATATTTTGTTGTCCACAGCGTGAATTTTTTTTCTTTCATCCTTCGCTATCACTCTTACAAGTTAGTCTCAGCATCGCCCTTCACTCCATTTTCGGATACGATTTATGTTGAACCGCACGTGGAGTGAAATCAATTTTGTTGTTCTTCAATGTTCTTGTCGGTAATTCTCACACGCCCATTTTTTACCTGCAAAAAACCAATACATTTGGCGCCACTAGATCCCGCGTAAAAAATTGCAGGTTTATATCGAAACCAAACACCCTGTTACGCTTCAGCTCGTAAGTCTCGAAGGGCCGAAAGGATGGAAACGAGAGTGGAAATGTAGAAGACGCCTGGATAAAATGAATTCAAACAGAACGGCTCGCCCAACTCAAGCTGGCTCAATAAATTGCTCCCAGTTTCGAGTTGCTCGTGTGTTTCCTCCCCGGACGCCACCTGTGCTCTCTGCATATCCTTCGAGGGGGCATGCTATCGTGACATCTTATTTGATAACAAGCAACTCTCATGGTGACGGTGTCAAAAATGATCCGAAGTGCAGTCCTTGCAGGTACTACGAAACGCTTAAAATCCCCATCTCTTGCTAGCCCCATTAATTGCAATGTATCCATCACTGACGACGTGCCACGGTCACTCGGTGTCGTCAGCACTGGGCCTCCTCGATTATCAGTCCCGGATCGTCCGCGGACTGCCCGAGACGCGATCCGGCGCTCGATTTTCCCATCTATTCCTATGGGAGCTCCGGTCCGGACGCAGTCCTCGGACTGCCCCGCGGACCGTCCAGGACTGGTAAATCGAGGAGGTCCACTGTCACTATATAAGATACAGAGTACTGCCACTGACGCCCGCGAGTAAGCAGCGGCGGCCATTTTGGTATTTATCGGTGTTGCCAGGTTGCCGCTTCTGCGGCCTCACCGCTAACTTTGACGAAGTCATTTGTAAACAACACTGCCGAAGACGCAGCAACACGGCGTCTTCGGACACACTTCTGCAGCTCAAATGCTGCAAGGCGCATTATCTCTTATGCGCTTTCCGAACGACCCTTAAGCTGTGCGCAGCCGCAGAGCAACGGAGGATAAGCTGAGACTATCACAGTTGACCGACAGGAAATGCGTAAACAACAAAATGGTCACACCTATGAACCGTCCGAGTGTAAACAAACGTCGCGTGATGCGAACTGACCAGTTATCATGGCGGCGGTACCGAACAATAGGAGAAAAGAGTGCCGATACTCTGTAACCTTATCTAGTGACACTAGTCAGCACTGATTGTGGAGAAAGTGCAAGGACTTTTAAGACAAATAATTGCCTGGGAAGTCAATACATGTCGGAGTTACTTGATTCCTGAGATAAGTTTGTGTTCAGAAACAATGCTTCTTAGAGGCACTGCGCGCCGTTTATGAATGTGCAATACCGGCTACAGAGATACCTACGACTGGATCTCGCATATCACTTCTCTTCGCTTTGAAGGCCCCATTGTGATTGGAGGAGACTTCAACGCACGCACAACACTTTGGGGTCTACAGCATCGGCCAGAAGTCAGGGGGGGCCGTGCTCCCGTGTCCTGCGTGTACTACAGTGCGGGTAGGTCTTTCAGCCTCGTATCTCGTACCAAGCCCAGTTCTAGTATCTTACTTCGCGTGAAGGGATAGTGTGGAAACCGCAAACGAAAAAGCAATGCGAGTGATTACTGGCCTTTCTCGCACGACCTGTATCCAGGACCCTCCAAGCAGAGGCAAAAATTACCACATTGGGCGAACTAGTACGACAGCATCGATCGGCTGGTCTTCTAAAATTCAATCTATTCCGGCCGCTGCCGCACTAGGGCACTACTATGACCCCGCATCACCTCTGATACCACGTCCAGCTGAGCCACCGCCATGACACCGTCCACAGGCCACCTACGACCGGCCTATCGGCGTATAAGAAGTAGTCGCCAGTGCAGCAGAACAACCCACCCCTAGGCACGACAGATGGCCTCCAGGCCATGTGGATGCAGGGGTGGACAATGGAATCATCCACACGAGCCTAGTTTGCCCTGCTAAACCGTCGATAAACCAGATATGCACTTTTGTTACGGAGGCTCTACTTCTTTCGGTTTTGCAGAGCGGGTCGCCATCCGTGATGGCTTGTGTGCCCAAAGCCCTCGTCTTTGTGTTGCCCCACCGTCTTGCCTGATAATCTACACCGATTCCACACAGGCTACTAGAGAGCTACGGCGTGTAGACAGCACATTGGGCATTACATGCGATGTGCACCGGATACTGAAATCGTTCCCGTGCCCTGTTCGCATCCTCTGGACCCGACGTAGCACGCCCACACACGTCGAGGCCGACTTAGCAGCTCATCCTCCGCAAGTAATGTACCCGCTCAAGCTTGTGCAGCTGTCACTGCAGGACACTCTTCTACTCAAAAAAAGGCCTCTTCGGCGCTCCACGCGTGCCCTTCTTCCTCCGCGTGGGAGTGACCTTCCTGGCGGCTTATCCCGCCGTGAGGAGGTCACGCTCCGGAGAATTCGCCTGGGCGTTGCACTGACGCCTGCTGTTCGTGCAACATGGACTTCTAGCCTTGCGGTTACCTATGCAACCTGCCCATACTGCCCTGCTTCCGCTGCGGAAGCGACATTGGACCATCTCATGGGGACATTTCCAGGACTCCAACCAACCCGAACCCGGGACATGGTAGCCACAGGACATCGCCCAGGCCGTCCGCGCTATATTCGTCGGTGGACGCATGGTCCTCCCTACAAGCAGCTGTTGGACTTTCTTGCGGAGACTAGCCTATACAGTATTCTGTAGCGCACAAAGACACTTGCCTCCCGTCACTTCCCTTTATTTGTTCCTTCCATACCTTTGATGCTCTGAGGCAAAATGGCGCAACAATAAAAAGACATCAGATCAAAAAACCTTGAGAAGGCCCTTGAATTCAGCAAACTCATCCGTCGCAACAAAACCGTTCCTTTCTACACGGGCGGGCCTACGCCTTAATCAAGCTGATACCACGCCATGGACCTTACTCTTTCGACCTCAGGATTTATCAAGCAATGGCAACCACTAAGCATCACAAAAAAGAGAAAAGAATGTACAAGCTTCAAAAAGCATGCATACAATGGCCATTCACAGAAATCAATAAAGTGCTTCCCTGCTCGCTAGCCTTTCCGCGAGCTGTCGACTTGAGCACTGTCCACCGGACAGCGCCCCTTCACCGAAACTATATGAAACGATTTACATTGTTTGTACAGACTTCGCAAGGGGGCGGTCCTGAGTAGGCTGAGGCCTTCCCAAAACATGGATGCTCAGTGAAGCTCTTCAGTTACTGATTTATTAATTTGTTGGGCACGCCCCTTAATCGAATGGCCGTAGACTAGGCAACAAGATAGTTTTTTTTATCGGGGGGTGAGGGGAGGGGAGTGAGAACTTTTCTGTTGTCCGGGCTCCCTACGGTAATATAACCCAGTCGTGTTCCTCCCGCAGCACTGATTCACTGCCCTACACACTTGCCACAGTGAAGCAGCACTGCCTGAACAGGCGAAATATTCACAGGAAGGGGTTGTGACGTCCTGACCAGAAATGACATTGCTCCCCGTTACGATATGGCGGGTCTTGGTGGGATGAAGGAACTCGTTGAATCAATGCACAAAGTAAAGCTGCAGTTTAGAAAACCAACGTATGCTGCACAGGCGATGTAGTTTCGCACTCTTTCGAATAAAGAGAGCAATTTCGAAAAGATAGTAACCACAGAAAATGGAGAAAGAAACGCGCGCTGAATAGAATCCAACGCACTTGAATCACGTAATCCGAAAGTCGTGTTTGGTGTCAGGGCATCAACGACAACCAACTGTTTTCGCGAACTCTTACGAATACACACTATCTCAGTAAATTGCCTAACCTTTTTTTTTGAAGATTAATAAATTCCTTCTACTTGTTTCTTTACTTTCAACACGATACCATACAAAAACCTGAAGATATACGTTACATATTGGCTGTCCGAGCGAGAAACATGAGGCGGACTGATGCGTGTGACCGCTTCATCGAACCGCACGCGCCACCGCAGCGGCATTCATTTCCATTTTTTTCTACACTCTTCCTTTTGAAAGCGTCAGAGAACAACAAAAAAATGAAAGTGAAAGGAAATACAGCGTGAAATGTGTAGGTGGCGTGAGAAACCAACTCTGGGACGCGTCGAGCGTCGAGACGAGGCCGGCGTCCCGGCTCCGAGACGTGTCACTGTCAACAGACGGCTCGTCGCTGCTGCCAACCCCACTGTTGCCTGTCGATCCCGGTGCTGTTTTAAGCCGCGCGGGCGTCATTCACTACTGCGTGCGCGACGGACGTTTCGATGTTTTTCCTTCCTTATTTTTAAATTTCGTATCGAGCTTAGAGCGATCGTGCTGAGCGTGAGTGCGTACCTTCAGCCTTCGGGGGTCTGACTCGAAATGCAAATGTCGAGCCGCTTGGTCTTCCCACATGTACGTCGAAATTGTTGGAACAGTCCGATAGATCCGGAAAACAGTTAGCCGTCACAAACTTCGACCGGTGTGCTCTCCTTGTATTCCATTGATTGATTGATTGATTGATTGATTGATTGATTGATTGATTGATTGATTGATTGATTGATTGATTGATTGATTGATTGATTGATTGATTTAACGTGCCGACGCAACGCAGGCGCTGAGTCCCGCCGTATTAATTTGGAGGGGCTCCGGATTAATTTTGACCTCCTGGGTATCTTTAACGTGCCCCAAAATCTCGAACACGTGGTCTTTTTTCGCTTCTCGCCTCCATCAGAAAAGCGGCCGCCGCGGCCGGGAATCGAACCCGCGTCCTCGTACTCAGCAGCAGAACGCCTTAGCCGCTGAGCCTCTCCTTGTATTTCAGACCGCCAGTATACCACATCGACAACTAGTTCACCCATTCAAGAAAAAATGCGTCACCTGAAGCGCACCGTCATATTCGAAAATGATGTTAATGTCATTGCTGTCGTGTGCCACCCACTAAATATCTGCTGACTTTTTTAGTAACATCTTCTCAACCCTAATTTCTTAAAAAAAAGAAGAAAAGCTGCGAAGGACTGACGTAGAAACGCGTACAGAATGTCGTTTAGGCCTGACACATTGATTACAAAATGCAAATTGCTTTAAGTTTATCTAGACAACAAAGGAAGGGGGGCGGAGGGAAAGTGTCACTAAGCGGCTTGTGCGGCGAAACAGGGGAACGTGGCTGCCCGTTACGTTCCTCCCAGCAGGCACCTGGGGTGCTCCAAGTGCTCGTTCCAAAACGAATATGGGCAGGGCTTAACGTGCGTCGAGACGAGAACCGGGTTCCGACATCCGTGGGGCCGTGTCCCCAAGGGCCAGACTGCGTCGGAGACAGCCGCCGCAGAGCTGGGTCGGCAGCGGGGAAAGAGGGGAGGGGAGATCCTGTACGACGCCCGTCTAGGTCGAACAGGGGAAAAGAAAAAAGATAGGGGAAGGCAAAATGAAGAGACGATAGGCACCCGCACGCGTATATCGGCGGGGAAATTTGATTATACCGTGGAGATCTGCGAAAAGACGTCCTTTCAGGCGCGCCGGCAACCGATAGCGGTCGGGAGGAGGCGCGCGGCGGGAAACATAAAAGTAAACGGTGACATAAAAAGAAAAATCAAACGCTGAAACGAAAGGAATCGGCTTGAGCTGCTCGGATGAAAGACGGCCACAGCGGTCTCGTCTTCTCTTTTTGTGGGTTTGCGAATGTGTGTAGTCGTGTGTCTGTGTCTCCTTTTCTGTTTTTCTTTTTTCTTTTTTGTTCGTCTCTCCCCCCCCACCCCCCCGGTGTTTGCTCTTTCGATAAGAAATCAAGCGGGTCAGACCGTGATGGTTTGAGGGGGGAATCGGCACAACCGTCAGAAGGTCCCCCGCCGAAGTTGAACCGTAACTCGGGCCGTTAATGTAGAAAAAACGAAATTGTTACATCACTACCCCTCCCCCTTCTCGCTCTTTGCCCCCTTGCCCTGTGTGCCCAGACGGACAAACGACCCGTTGCCAACCCATTCCCCGTACCGTTTATTTTTCCTGTTCTCCCTTGAAACCCGTCGTTATCGCAGCGGACCTCAATCTTCCCGAGCAAACGTACGCCTCCTTTCGGCGGCTTTCGATCCACATTTCGTACGAACGGTCATCGTATGCGCGAGTGTATGCGTCCGGCCCTTTTTCCCACGAACCCTTCATCATACACGTCCCTCTTTTCCAGAATGGGGCATCAAGGAGTGCTGTACCACGGCCGCCAGATTTCCCGGCTTCAACGAGGAAGGTTGAGGATTAGTTCCAAACATACTCGTGAGTAAGAAGGTAAAGTAGGATGGCGACAGGCTGCTCAGTGTCTTCCTGGGGCATCGCGTTCCTAATCAATATATATATATATATATATATATATATATATATATATATATATATATATATATATATATATATATATATAATATCTATACATAAATTGAGGTACACTGCAGCCGTCGAATCAGTGTCAGTTGTTTAAAAAACATGATTTAAAGTATACGTCGTGGTTTAGCCATCGTTCCCTCCTTAAGAAAGGGGCTTCGATTTTTTTAGGGTGTGCGCGTGTGTGCCACTTCCAAACCCTATCAGAATATTTTTTGTTGCACGCCAGTTCCGCTCACAAAGAAATTATTACGGTGCAGCCCTCATATGGCCCGTTTTGCTGTAATCTGGTGCGATGGTACCAATAATCCCATTCGCTGAGCAGTCAACATACCCTCTTACAAGAGAACTGGCGAGTGAAAGTGACAGTTGCCGTCAGGAGCTCGCGGCCGGTTCACTAATTCTTATTTTCCTGTGACATCCCCATTACCTCCGGAGAACCGCATTGTCCGTCGCGTATCACTTTGCATTCGGGTGGGATGAACTCTGCAGCGTATACCTCAGTGGGACCTCGGAAACGTGGATGTCCACAAAAGTACGCTCCGTAGGAAGAAAAGAAGGAACGAAAGAATGCCGCGCAATGACCAAAGAAGCATCTTTAATTTCCAATTCTAAAGAATACTCTTTAAATAATTAGATAAACCTCAAGGCATGGCCAATTCTCCTCTGTGGGCGCGGGCCATTACCAAATGAAGAAGAAGGAGGAGGAGGAGGAGGAGGAGGAGGCTGCAGACGCCCGCCATACGTGAAACAACCACCACCACAACTACTAGCATGAGGCCAGAGGAGAGCCATGCTTGCTTGTGACGTGCACCACGACAGATGAGCTACTTTTTTAGACAACGCGATGCTGAAGTAAACGCCGCAAGCGCAAAGAGGATGTAGAAACGAGAGAAGGCGGCGCGCAAACGAAACATCGCAAGCGTCAAGAAACATATAATAACACACGTAGGCAGTCTTTAATGTCAGTCGGAATTTCTTGCACGTAGTGTTCTTTCAACTTCGTTAGCAACTTTTTCGAAGAATTCTGCACTCAGGGCAATGCTCGCTGTAGTTCATTTTAGTTTATTCGCTTAATCTTATTGCCAAACAGACGCACAAAAGGGCCACGAATTGCGGGGGCGTTCTAAAATCAGGGCAGAAAAAACAATAATCACGCAGATATTGTGCAGCTGGACGAAAGGGATAAAGAAAACGTTCTGCTTCGTTAAACGTTCGTTAATCACCACAAAAAGAAAAAAAAATGGCCGCGTATCTGCTCCTTTCGTTGCAAATGCCGTCAAAAGACGATAGTCTTTATGGGCTTTTGCTAAGAAAATGCCTCCCTTGGCTTTCCCGCTCACCTCTCATGTTGTTCCTCTTGCATCGCGCTCCTCCCAAAGTAAAGACGCCAAAGGTTTGCTTAAAATCGTTTTAAATTTCCCGCGTTCCACTGCTCTAAACCGGGTGTCTCGATGCGAACGCTGCCGTACGGCGAAGACGCGCGTTAATCGAGGCGCCCTACTTCAACGTTTATAGAACCGCGTTTCCCTACTCCACGTGCGTTGCAAGCAGAACGTGGAACCTATCTAGTGGAACCTTGCGTAACTGTTGCCGGATGATTTCTTAAAATGGCGCCAGAAGCTATAGTGGCGCGGGCGACCGCAGGCGACGGCGGAGTGAATTCTTTTTCTGCAGTTGATGAAGTATTTAATTTCGGAAAAGTCAAGCATGTTTGATTTTTGTATAAAATAACACTGCAAATATCACTTCTGTATTGATTTGCTGTCTCATATTTGCGTAATGTCTTGTTCTTCTTCAACAATGTTGACAAGTATGAACATTACACCGGACATAGACGGGTAGATTTAGCTGTGACTACATGAGACTATTGCGCAGGCATTGTTTTGCTTTGGCCGGGTGGCTGAATCGATCCCCAGACAGACAGATGGACAGACAGACATGCAAACAGACCAAAATTTCTGGGTTTAAGTAGCCCAAGAAAGAATATCGTCTTTAAAAGTGGGAGTATGCAGCGCCGGACAACCACGACGAAGGAATGGGGAACGCACTCGGTCGAAGCGCGAAGGTACGCGGCGGACGAGAAGCGATGAAGTACCCAGAAAATTGAGCATGGCCGCAAGACATGGCAGGTTGCGCAGTGCGGCGGTACTAAAACAGTATTCCTGTTCAAGAGTTCCACAACAAAAAAAGTATAGCCTGGAAACGCTAGTGATCTAGTTTGTTTTTAAAGAATGTGCTGAGAGATCAGAAATATTTTACTCACTTAAGCTTTGCTCTAAAGGTAGTCGTCCTACACCAAAGGCCGAAAACAATTGCCAAAAAATTGCTTGTGCTTGCCGCAGTTCTTTTCGCCAGTAGATTGTACCTTCAAACCTATTTTTGGGCGGCTCTACAGCACACGTTTCGTAAACCGAAACTCCGCAACCAGCCACCAGGGCGTGCAAGTAGTACCAGTTCACGTCCGGAATATGAAACAAAAATTTGGATTACTTTTGTATTGACTGCGCTGGCAGCCGGAACGGAGGCTCATGCACATTTTGCACAGGTGGACGTTGTTCGCCTCGAGCTGTCAGGTAACAAACAAGATTAGGCTTAAAAGTCGCTTACAGGCGGGGTAGAGATAAAACAAGCTATCCTGTTTTAAGCTGGTGGTGCGAAGGAGTAGAAACTGATATCCACAGAATCGCTCTCGCCGAGTGCGAGTGGTCAAGATTCAATGTTTATTTCACTTCACTGCCATAAACCCTTAGGCATAGGACGGAAGGCACAAATGTTAACGGGCCACGACAGTAGCGATGTACCAGTGCAGTAACTCTGTAACGGAGTGCTTCGGCGTCCGAGCAGCATCTTCAAGAAGGGGGAACATGGCAGCAAATGCATCCTTGTTTCAGCACTTTTCGGTGCACAACTCAGGAAAGATTGATTTCTTTAGGTGCATGAAGCTTGAACGGGCCTCTAGATCGAAGAACCTAGGATGGTTAATTTCAATGGTGACTCACGAGGAGAATTCATTCCATGATATTACCCTAGAGGAACGGAAGAAAACTCTCCTGATTGCAAGTCCAAGGTTTGAGGTAACAAGACGAAAGGGCTGCAACAGGATGACGACAGGCATGTCAAGCAGTTTATACGAGAGGTGTTTATCTATGGTATTTTAAAATAAAGCTGGGCTAATGTTGCAAATAAAAGATATTCCAACTTTCTGGGCCCCTGCGCGACAAAATAATACCTCAGATGATTAAAAGAGCCAACCGAGCGCTTGCAGGTGCGTCCGCAATACGGATGATTTTCGCAATGTTCTCTCGAGGTTCCCTGTGTCCCGGAGAAGTTTTCAATGTTCATGCGATTCATTACGTGGTCCAGTTCCGGCAGTAATGCTCCTCCGAGAGTAAGCAAACAGCAAAAACACGCTTCTTCCGAGAATAAGCACAAATTTTTGGGCAGGTTCTGTGGCGAAACCAAGAACAAGCACAGAAAGGGACGCCGGGGAGGAGTTCCGTTGGGGCCCTATGGATCGATGACAGCGCCAATTGAACCGATAGGTCCTCGTCCATCAAAGCCGTCCTTGGGGGGGACAAGCGTAGGGCTGGCTTGCACTGCCCCGGGGAGACGACGCTGCCCTCGCCACCTCGGGCCCATCCCCTCTCCCTCCCCGACAACAATCACCCATGGTCGTCACCGCGTAACCCCGTCAGCTCCTGAGACGTATTGGAAATTGCCTGGCGGATGCACGATGGAGGGAACGGGAATCGGGCAGTTTTCGTCGCTTGTACTTGCGGCGTCGCCGAGAGTGGGTTTTGTCTTTGTAGCCTGCCGTCTGCTGCGGCTTTTCTCTGCTTCTTCGGCTGATGACCACAGGGTAGCTGGTTCAATACCCGAGCCGGAGTGGCTGCATTTCTGATCGAGGCAAGACACATGCGCCTGTGCACATACGACAAGTGTAGGCGAGGTTTTGTGCGCGGCCAGGTACAGCAAGTAATGTGGAATATTCTGGTGATCTTTACAAGTGTTCATCTTCTTCAGCGCAGGGAAGCAAAAAACTGAATTTTTGGTTTTTACACTGTTAGTCAGACCGGCTGATCTGACACGGCTCGAGACTATTTATAACAACCGAAAAAAAAAGAGACCCCCCGCAGACGTTAGGAGGCATAAATTATGTGGGAACCGCGTAGGTATGCGCAGCTGAAGGCCCTCTATGTACACCTCCTCTGTTGAGGAGAAGCCCTATGTGCGCCAAGCATCACGCGCACTGGTTAATGCGTGGACGTGGCTGAAGGAACCCTCGGGACGACGGCTTACGTGGGAGAGCCTTGGACTGTGATCCCTTTGGGTGAATTCAAGAAGAGTTCGGCAGACTTTGAACTCAAGCCAGTCGCTCTTATTGCAAGCCTGGCGTATTGCCTATTGTGCTACACTCGGCGATGCTTTGTATGCACGTGGCGTGAGAAATACATCGGCTGCGGCTTTAAGAAGCCTAAACACACTTGCTGCTTACGTGCACCTGACCTATTAGCTGGGCACACGTTGCGGTTGTTACGCCACATTTAATCAATCAATCAATCAATCTCAATCATGATATGATTGATTGATTGATTGAATTGATGATGATATGATTGATGAATGATTGAATTGATTGATTGATTGATTGATGATTGATTGATTGATTGATTGATTGATTGATTGATTGATTGATTGATTGATTGATTGATTGATTGATTGATTGATTGATTGTAGGGTTTAACGCGCTGACGCAACGCAGGCGATGAGGCGCGCCGTAGTGGAGGGCCCCGGATTAATTTTGACCACCTGGGGATCTCTAACGTCTAACGTGCGCCGAAATCTCGTACACGCGGGCGTTTTCGCTTTTTGCCTCCATCAGAAAAGCGACCGCCGCGACATTTAATCGAATTGCTGTTTGTGACACAAAAGCTGCCACGCAGCTGACCCCTTTTTCTGCACAGGTATTTTCTCGGATGGAAACCTTAAAACGAAGAGCTTAGCACGAAGTTAATTCTATCATTCATTACTGTGCACGCCCCGTCAGGAAAGGAAGTCATTATATGCGGTCGTACGCACCCCCGCGGTGACTGCTACTTTTATCACCATAGTGAATATGGTGGCGAATTTCAACGCTAAGTGTCAAAGGTTAGTGGAGGCGTATTTCCCTGTGCTCAGCCACACCTTCTGTACACTCTATAGTTTCAGTTATCAAAGCCATCAGAAGTTTTGGGATTTAATCGAGAAGTCAGATAAATAACATTGACTAACAGTACAGTATGAATGGAGCTGAAAGAGGAGAGGGTTTGGGAAGTTCGCTATACTTGCTCCTTGGCTGAAAGGCTTAAAGTTGGTTACATGGCGGCCACTCCTTCAACCAGCGCCGTTGCAGCCTATATGAGATTGTGGCCTGCTTTTCGATGCTACTCCACGGCGTAACGTGATAGGCTGATCCCACCCGGTCGTGAACGAACGGACGTGTGAGCCACATCATCGTTTCCATCAGCGGACATGGTTTGTTTCGCATTCTCCGGCCATCCCCAAAAAGATCGCTTTGCCACCAAGGCGCTTAGTTATGAGATACAATGTATGCGTGGCGCCAAACATAAAACTTGTACACCACCACGTATATTGTGGTCCACATCATCAGGTTTATCATAAGCTTTCTGAAGCAGCTCGCGGCGATGACGAAGGATCGTGATGTGTGTGTTTACGTGCGTACGTCACGATTCATTCTGATCTCTTACTCCGGTGATAGCTTGTAATTATAATCAAAAGCCCGTCCTAATCAAAAGATTGCGTTCATTAAGTTGGAGTGGTGAGTACATTATTTCGCAAACGAAGAAATCGGAAATAGACATGGAGCAGTTCTACTGGGAAAACAAAAAAATAAATTGTTTTTTTTCTAAAGGCCAATTCAGGTATTGTGCAGGAAGTTTGAAATGCTACGCAAGGTCAAAAGCAGTGATCAAAGGATAGTGGGTAGAGGAATAACACTAGATGTGGAAGGGAAAAGGGTGAAGTTGGCAACTACAGCAACAACAACAACAACAAAAAGACAGCGGCTAGAGACATACTGAATGACAACTTAGACACGATGATGGAAAAAAAAGAAAACTGCTAAGCTATCTGAGAAAACGAAGACCCTCAGTAGGGAGCAAAAATATGGCAGTATCAAATGGGAAGGAATGAATATAATCGACTGCGTTACCCGAATGGATCACGAAAATGTGTCTAAACATAGCGAAGACTGAAAAAGCGTTAAGAAGCGCAGGAATTTCAAAACCAACAAGAGAAACGGGCATCAGGAAATGTTATATATATAGATATATATATATAGATATATATATATATATATATATATATATATATATATATATTATATATATATAACCGATATATATCGCGACTAGCTTAAAGGTTATGTACAAGTTTCAAGTCTCTCGACTGCGCCTCACAAACAAGTTCGAGAACTCGCCTCATAGTTCAGGCTCTAAACGTGAACGTTAGGGTTACGAAAGCCCTCAAATTAATGAAAGAGGCATAGCTGGATGTAACCACGCAACTAAAGCTGATATATTACACCGCTGAAGGTACAGTGCGGTAGAAAAGCTCGAAAAGTTAGTCCCGCGTTGTCTCAGTACTTGCCAGGCGCGGAAAAAGGCGAACCTACTTCGAATCCCCAGAAAGCGAGGTGCCAAGCATTTTAAATATCACCGCCTGATAAGGCTACTCTCAGTTTTACACAAGTAATTTACGAAAGTCATAATTCAACGCGTACACGGCACGCTAGAGTCTCAAGAACCGAGAAAGCCAGCGGCATTTCGGAAGGGTATATCAGCAGCGGACCGCATTCAAGCCATCAACTAGGCAATTTAAGAATCTGCGGAAGTAACAAAACCTCTGTATTTGTCATCCACCGATTATGAAAAATAATGTGACTCGGTGTCCCCCACAGCTGTGGTGAAAGCAGATATGAGCCTTGCGTAGCGCTGTTTCAGGACACGAAGCATTCACGAGTACGAGTACGACGAGCACGAGTATGATGCTGAGTACGAGTACGACTGAGGTGATATTCGGTGTATTCTTAAACAGACAACTACGATATTCCTTCCTAAGTAGTTCAACTGTTAGCAACAGTGTCGGAGCAGGAAACACAACCTCTCCAAAATTATATGCAGCCTGAGGGGTGTTTAGTACACTTATTGGGACAAGTGAATATTGCGAATAAATGGAGATACGGAATGCTTCAGCCACCTGATGTTGAGTCGGTGTAGGCACAAGTGAATTTACATGATTCATAAATTTTACTACTGCATGGATCAATAGGCACATATAAACGGGAAGTAGCGGGAAATAAACATACACAGAAACACCCTTCAAGGTCACCTATGCACGAGCTCACAGGATAGATTCCCACAAGCAGCTCTTCGCTAGACGTAGGGAAGCCTAACACGAAAGCGGCCTCATGCAAAACGTTTATTGAACCTATGCAGCCTTCTACGACAGGGCATCTGTACTGAGAGCTAAATTGAACAAATGCACGAATAAAAAATAAATTTATAAAATGGTTGTTCGTATTTGTGTATTTTTTTAGCGTTCCATGGTCACGTCAGCGAAAGACTCATTTTCTTCTCTTTTGGCGTTCGTCGATTTTATGCGTTTTGTGGCTGTATACAGCTACAACGCAGGTCCCATTCGGTTATTTCAGAATAACGCTGACGTCGCTGTTTCTTTTTGTTAGAACGGTGTTTTTCTTTTCATCGCGCCACAGCTCCAGCAGGAAAATCGTCCATTTTTTTTTTCTAATATAAGACAGTGTCAATTTTACGTACGTAGCAGCTTCACCTACGTAGAGCTTTCACAGGTGGACAGTGCGCATGCTCAAACCATAAAGGGTAGCCGTGAGACTCCCGGACGTACGTGAGATTCGAATTTTTACGTTGAGGTGTTTAAGTTGCTTCCGTACGTAGAGTTGACTAACATGGCGGCGCCCTGCCCTCCCGCTTCGCAGCGATAAGATCTTCGCCGCTAATCCCTCGATGCGATATCTTGTTTTAAGCTGTTTACTTCGCCTTCAATTTGCCCATTTTTACCCTCATCTAAAGTTTAAATCGACAAACAGCTTTTGGTTTTCAGATAGAGGAGCGATTTTTTAGCTTTAAACCAGACGAAGTAGCGTTTGTCGTCGTCATAGCAACAGACTCGCGAGATCACGAGTTGCAAAGCAGTGTGTGTGTCTGTTGGTAGATGGCGCTAGGAATAACGCGCGGCTATAGGCGGACAGCGTGTGCATCGCGTGCAACGCGCGGAGTGCGTCGCGTACGTTTAAATAAAGGGTTTCAAAATACATGCGTAAGCTACGTATACTTTTCACGTTTACGTATGTGAACTCTGTACGCACGTGAAACTAAAACTGTCTATAAGCTAGAAACTTAACACTGGATTTACAAAATAAAAATGAAAAAAAGAGGAACTCGATGAGATCATTCTGTACAATGGAATTCTAAAGCGTGTATGCATAGTAACGTCGTTGCAGCGTGCGATATGTGACGGTTGCTACGGACAGCCGCGCGATGCTGGTATTATTCTTAACGCTTTGTTACATTAAGCCGCTCTGTGCTTTGCAACCGTCTATCCCTTGTGGGCGTATGTCCATGACTGTAGCGGAGATGTGTGTAAGTGCAGCTTGGCGCGGGTAAGCGGTGATAAGCCTGCAGGGCTAACGGATTGCTCCTTGCTCTTCCACATCCCTCCAGCCATCAACCAAACCCGTTCTCCACTGGCAAGGGGGCGGGAAGAAAAATTTGCCTACGCAGCGCGCATGAAAGGGACGTGCGTGCTCCTCTCGGGCTTCCTCTAGCTCGTGCAGGAAGCTAATGGCCCATTAAGCGACGTGTAAACAGAGCGCTGGGAGAAACTGTTTATTGGTCCTGCCTTGCCTCAACCCCCTCCCCCTCTACCGGCTGGCGGATAAAGAGAGGAGAACGCGAAAAGCAGCAAACGAAAAGTAAAGGATGTGAAGAGGTCCAGAGGGGTACGGCGAACGCAGTGTAGGAAGAAACAAAAATTTGAAACAGAAGCGAAATCGCTGGGCGGGGAGGGAGGAATTCCTGGCGACGGTGCCCGTCTGAAACAAGAAGAAAACGGTCGGAGGAAAACGTAGATGTAAAAACGAAAAAAAAAAATACGCTCAAAACGTGCTAGGAACAAGGCGACTACAGTGTTGGCAGGTGGTGAATGGAACGCAAAAAGGAACTAAGAGGGAGGAGGAGGAGAGGAGGAGGAGGAGGAGGAGGAGGAGGAAGGATGCAGACGAAACGATGGAAGGACTGCGAAAAACATTACTTCGCGTAACTTGTTCGTTTTACCGCACACGTAAATTGCGCTGTGAAAGAAGGAAAAACACGCACGAAGCAAGAAGGAAAGTTAATGAAATACCGGAGGGACGGAAGAACCCAGAATAAACGAAATGAGGCAGCGAGAATGAACGCGGCAAAAACCGAAATCAGCATGCGCGCTCAGTCCGAGAGGGAAACCGCAGCGGCAGTGGGAGAGAAAACTCAGGAAGAAGAAGCGGAAGATGTGGGGAGAGGGCCAGCAGGGCGGCAGAGTTAGGAGGAGTGGCTCCG
Organism: Haemaphysalis longicornis; assembly: GCA_013339765.2. Taxonomy (NCBI): domain Eukaryota; kingdom Metazoa; phylum Arthropoda; class Arachnida; order Ixodida; family Ixodidae; genus Haemaphysalis; species Haemaphysalis longicornis. The sequence continues at coordinate 153,130,351 of CM023450.1, read as the reverse complement.
GTACGAAGGAGCGGGAAATTTAAAAATGTGAAATAAAAAGCCACAATAAAGAGAAAATCAGGAAACGATGCCGAGGAATGGTTAGGGAGGGGAAAGACTTTGTTCGACAAACAAGTGAGTAAACAATTCCGCGCTGTCCACGCCGCGCAATGGGCGAGCACGACGACGAGAGCAGAAGGAGAACGAGGGGACACGAACCGACCGAGGCGAAAAAGGGAATAATAATATTACACTCACTGCGCCAAGAACCACCGGGCAAAGAACAAGATAGCGGGGCATGGGAATGGGAGGGCGGTCGGACGCAGAATTAAATGGCGTGAAAGAAGCACCAACTAAAAGCGGAACGGAAGGATGGGGACGAGGCCGTCAGCTGCCTTAGAGGCGACGCAACCATTGCGAGATGTGGATGAGGGGGAGAGGGGGGAGGGTACGCGATAACTTAAGGCAGAAAGTGCGCGCGCGCCGGAGAGAAGGAGGAGGGTTCAGACTCAACAGAGCGGGTAGAGTGTACTGCGAGAAAAATAAACAATTTCAATGGCGGGCGCAAAAGACGAGGCAGGCAATGGAGGTGAAATGCGGGGACACAAAACTAAACAAGTCGCTTCCGCCCCGCGACTGGAAAGAGTAGTAATAAGAAATAAGAAGAGAGAGAGAGAGAGAGAGAGAGAGAGAGAGAGAGAGAGAGAGAGAGAGAGGAGGAGAGAGGAGAGGAGGAGGAGGAGGACAGCAGCCGTGTCTTGTTATGTCATACATAGCCGGAGGGTCAGCGCTCCTAGCGCTCTTAACGGGGGAAAGAGCGGAAGCAAACCTTGGCCGCGGTTTATTAGAGACACTGGCGTGGACAAACAGGAGAGGCATGGGAGGACCTCAAAGCGGCCAGCTGAGGCAGCGAGTTTCGCTCTGCATACTTGAATGCCTCACATTCACCACTCGTGAATCACACGCGATTCCGCAAGCGCGTCCGATGCGCCTCGGCAGCTGTCGTCGCTTTCTCTGTTCCAGTCAATTAGCCCGACAACTCGTGACGAAAAATCCCTCCGGGCACTTCAGTCTCCTTACCTGCTTCGAAGGCAAAATCTTGGCGCTACTCATTAACAACTCCCTAACTGCTACATTGCATGTGCGTCCCTTTCTTCGTATTTTGGAGCGAATAACTTCAGCAGGCACACTGGGCATCGCTTCCCAGCAAAGCTTCCCACAGAATCCGGGTTCTGCGCGTCTCAGGTGCGCCTGTTGTACTCACGTGCCGTCGTTTTAACTTGTCACGCGGCACGCAGGAGGGTAACTTTCGTTCCGCTGCCCTCAACGTGCTGTGGAAGCATAGTGGTACAGCACTCGGCTTCTGTCTCGGAGGACCGGGTTGGAATCCCACGCTAACTAAAATTCGTTCTCCGTTTACTCCCTACTGCGGCGACTATGAGTTGTTTTATTGCTTCTTAACAGAGACAGACATTTTTTGTATCCGAAAAAAGTGCAACAACGACATAAGCGACGGTTTTTCGTACGCACCTGAGGCTGTCGCCTTAAGAATAAAAAAGTGGTGCTTCGGAATCCTATCGCCAGCCCTGGCTGTCTGAGGATGCCACCCTTTCGAGAAAAAGTGCCCGACGTCGTCAGGGCGGCCATTTTTAATGTAGGGGCTCATGTCAGACAGAGCCTGTCACGTACAATAGGCCCATTGAGCCACAACGTTGTCAGGTCCTGTGTGTCTGGGCAAAATGCGGCGACGCGGCTCAAAAGAGTGAACCTCGTGGACTGCCGACCTGCCTCACTACTTGTCTCCTTGCATGGCTCTATTTTCGGGTGATTTCACCAATGAGGTCAGCCCTTCACCCGGCATTTTTCTACGTGCACTGTACCATAATGTCTGGTAACACTGCCAATTGCCGTCACTGAGATGGGAACGCCATCTCGTAGCCGATGTTGATATTGCTGCGGAAATCAACTCCGCTTATAAATTGTTAGTTTTCAGCATCTTCGCCATCCGCTTCGACAGTTGAGATAGAAAGTATTCATTCTCAGCTACATGGAAAATCCCACGCAAGGACACGGGTCTTGCTATAGCTCACCGGGATAAACACTCGGCAATTATGGACGATCGCCGATTCGTGGAAAACACGGTACCGAGCTGCTACCGCAACGACAAAACGTAGAAAGAGCGAGAGCGACAGAGGAGGGTAACGGTGGTTGGAGTTTGTTCTGCTGTTAGAATTGGCAACAATTACTTTCTATCCGTTTTCGCTTCTGTTTTCTTCCTGGATAAAGTGAAGCGTGCTGAACCTACATTGTCCAGCTATCGTTGTTGAAAGAATGGAGCCATTGAATAAATAATCAGCCGCCGAAGAAGGTGACCTGTTACGTGTAGGAATGCTCAGTCGGCTAGCGTGGTAGCCCGTATTACTTAACAAAAGCAAGCTATTATGTCAGATTGCTTGCTGGACAATGGTGTTGTATTGATGAAGGTTAGCCACAACCTTGTGCTCAGCGCTACTTCCTTCAAACACAATATCCCAGTCAGCAATTTTCCGATTAATTTAATGAATGCCAAGTTGACTGGTGTTTGGATTGGAACAGAATTGTGGAATTTGATTGCTAGAATCAAATTTAATCAAATCCTACCTCCTTTTCCTCCTTTCCATCGGATTCTTTCCCCACCTGCCTTGTTTCAATCTCTCCCTACCACACGGAGGCCACATGATTACCCCATAACTGCTGCACACCTAGCCAATAGAAACCATAAAACATTCACTCTGTGAAAGTGGAGGAACAGCGAAACTTCTTATCACATGGCATGAAGGGCACCGACGTTTGGCGGAAGTATGACGACATGTATTATATCTTGAGCGTTGACGGCGGGTATACGACAGACAAATGCCCACACGCACAGACTTTTATTTTAAATCTAGTGATCTTGAAAACGGTGCGATTGATAGCTAATCTACTCAAGGTGCACATACATGCGACGGGACGTATACGCTTGACGTCAAAGTCGTGTTTTATTTCTACGATGGTTCCTACAATTGAGGAGTCATAACCAGGTGATAATACACGTTGAACTCCAAGTCATGTTTTGAGCGGTGTGCGATTCCCGGAGGAGACACCATGATAATAGTACCACACACACGGGGACGTTCGTTTCTTAACGTCACGCGCTTCAAAGACATGTGGTGACTCGGAAGTCACGGAAATGAAAAACACATGAAACCTGAGCCGAATAAGCTTCACTCAAAAACTTTTTTTCGTTAAAAGCAAATCCAGGTCTGTAGTATGAACCCCTTGGGCGAACATCGTCTGATCTCCTCACAAATGCTCAATATCTTTTCCCCGTGCGGGTTCTTCTTGCGTTCCCTCCTGCGTGCAATGACGCCCACACGGGGTGTCTCACCGTGGGTGGTACGTATTCAAAAGCCTGGAAACGAGGGAAATGGATGCGGGTTCGTATTTAAACCAGAGTGAATAAGATCGCTTCCCGGAAGCTCGTGTAGTGCCTTAAACTTGAATTTTACCTCACCAAGGGCTCCTTGTCATTGATCCATATTCGTATTGCGAAATGTTTTAACTCACTAGTGTACGAATTAAAATCAATATTTCAAAGAGCCTCTTCTCAGGAAGATGCTATCTGAAACCTTTTTTTCCAAAATTCACCGATAATCACTCGCAGTGTATACGACCTACAGCAACCGCTATTGATGTAAGGCTGTGCGGTTATTATGGCCTTCGAAGAATGATATTGTACACGTTAAATCCTAAAGCTGTCGTTACAAAACAACAATAAAAACCAACTGTTGCAATTTCGGGCGTCACATGTATGAATATATAAAATTGGGGCTCATGAACGTCAATACGTATACAGTAAGGAATACCAGGAGGTAGGATGTTTTGTTTGCCATTACAGCGTGGATAGGCGCCAGGTGTGTGGGAATGTCTCGAGAGAAGCAACGGCGTGCATTTCTAACACAGTTCTGCGGTCGCTGACTGGCGTAGAAATGTCAAGAGTTTTAATGGCCATGAGAAATGGCCTCACCATAATAGAGCATGGTCTATCACCGGATGCACGGAATGAATACGTGGCAGCCACAGTTCGTGGCGCTGGGTTATCCTTCACCATAATCGCTCCCTATATTCCACCTCGTGCAGCACTGGACTTAAATCGCTTAGAAGGCATCATCAGTACTACACCAGCCCCGCACATCTTGACCGGTGACTTGAACGCCCATCATCCCATCTGGGGAAGCAGGAAAACGACGGCTAAGGGGAGGCACCTTCTGGACATTGCCCACCATCAGGGTATGTGCGTTGTCAATTCTGGAGAGCCCACCTTCTACCGGGGAAAGATGTCCAGCGCCCTCGACGTCACGTTTGTTTCGTCACAACTCCTCCCTAGGACGAGCTGGGCAGTGGACATTGAACTGCATGGCAGCGATCGTGCGCCGACTTACATTGCAGTGGATGGTCTCTCGTGCTCTCGTCCACAACGTGTGATTCACTCCTCTGACTGGGAGGCATTTATAACTGTGGCGGAGCAAGCCGTGGACTCGGTGAGCTCACATGAAGCCTTCGTGGACACGATGTCAAGAGCTCGAAAGTCAAGCAGCAAAGTACTGAGGCTTCCGCATAGATACACCGCCGCCGACTCGGAGTATGAGAGGCTTCGCGCAGTGCGTCGAAGAGCAGAAAGACGATCGCGCCGGACACAAGCGCCTGAAGATATCCGAGCGCCAAGACCAGCCCAGAAGGCGATCGGAGGGCATATGAATAAGTCGCCAAGCGTGAGTTGGGAATCCTTCTGCTCCAAGTTGGACCCCGGAAGCCGCTCTCCAGAAAATGGCTCTCGCTCCGAAGTTTGCTGACCCCGTAGACTCAAATGCACCCGTTCAAATCCATCTCACTGAGCACGAACACCAGTGACCTCCAAGTCGCTGACGCCTTTTGCAGGAGCATTACTGCCGCGCCAGCAGGTCTTCCGCTACACTTTCCCCCCAGCGAGGCATGCTCAGGCCCGGTGTCCCAAATGGATGAGTCATTCTCCATGGCAGAGTTGCTCGCTGCACTGGCTTCTGTCAAGAAATCGAGCTGCCCAGGCCCGGATTACATCACCTACACAACCCTCTCGCACCTAGCTGAAAAGAGAAAAAGTTGGCTCCTGCATGCCTTCAATCTTTCGTGGGAAACTGGTCGCCTAGAGCCAAGGTGGAAACACGCTCGCCTTGCCCCACTCCGAAAGCCAGGTAAAGTTCCCACCGCCATCGAGTCTTACCGACCCATAGCGCTAGTGAGTTGTGTCGGGAAACTGATGGAAAAGATGGTGCTGCTCCGCTTGGACTGGGATTTGACCATCCGAGATATATACCCAGCACAGATGTCTGGTTTCCGCAAGGGTCATAGCAGCCCCGACAACGTTATCGCCCTTGCAAACAGCATAAGAGAAGAAAAGTATCCGGAACATTACTGTTGCCGTGTTCCTCGACATCAGTCAGCGTATGACTGCGTCGAGCATGAAGCCACCCGGTCTGCGCTGAAGTCTTTAGGCATCAGGGGCCACATGTACGCATGGCTATCGGACTACCTCTCCAATAGGTATGTGTACATGTCTACCGACAGCGGCGACTCATCGCTACACCAGGTGACCCGAGGTGTTCCCCAGGGTGGGGTGCTGAGCCCTACACTCTTTAACATTGTCAGAGTTGGCCTGTAGAAATGCGTGCCCCAGTCGGTAGAAATCTCTCTGTACGCCGACGACATCTGCATATGGAGTTCTGGCCGCAATAGGCGAGTGTTACGGTCAAGACTGCAGCGAGCAATTGACTCCATTGCGGCATTTCTGGCAACTAGAGGATTAGTGATTTCAGGGAACAAATGTGCTGCGATAGCCTTTACAAAGCATGACATTACGTGCTACGGGCTCAATGTTGGAGGGACCGCAATTATATACGTCAAGTTCTTTGGAGTGACATTTGATAGTAATATCACGTGGTCGCCTCATGTTCGCCACCCCAAGGACAAGATTACTTCATTAGCCCGCATATTCCGCATGCTCTCCACCAACACTGGCGGTTGTTCAGTCAATTCTCTTCTACGGGTATACAAAGCGCTTTGCGTTGGCCTGATGAGTTACAGCCTCCCTGCTTTGGTCCCTCTATCAAAAGGAACTGTCAAAGCGCTAGAGAGCATGCAAGCACAAATCCTGCGGGTCTGCATTGGCGTTCCAAACCCAACCTCTACCATCGGAACGCTGACAGAATGCAGGCAGCTCTCACCAATCGCTCTAAGCATGCAGGAGTTGCTTCGTGCGTGTCTGCGGATTGTGGCAAGGCAGCGGGGCCATCCTCTAGTGAAAAGCTGGGTCAAAGAAGTGCGTGAATTTCTGCCGAAGGTGTATCAATTCATCAATTCATACACCTTCAGCAGAACATCCAGGGCCGGTGCTCCTCCTGAGCACCCGCCCTGGATGTTCCTGCCCATACCAGTCACGACTACTGTGCCCGGTATCACGAGGAAGGAGCATGTTCCGGCTCCCGCACTAAAGTTCTCAGCTCTGGACTGCATTTCGTGGATATACAGAGACCACACTCATGTGTACACTAAAGAGTCAGTGTCATCAACATCATCCACTATCGGGTGTGGATACCGTCATCACGTACCACCATCAGTGCCATGCTCAGTCACAAAACGTCAACTACGGCTACCTAACTTGCAGCTCTGAGGGTGGCTTTTGCTCATATCGTCAAGCAACCCGCACGAGAGTGGGCTATCTTCACAGACTCAAGGGCTGCCCTTCAATGTCTAGCGTCTTTTCCAAAAGACCAGCTTGTGTCTGACATACACGCTTTACATCTCCAGGCTCTACAAGCGCACCATCACATTGCAGTTCAGTGGATTCCAGCCCATTGTGGGATAACTGGCAATGTGAAGGCGGACACTGCTGCATCTGCTGCGCATACGCATCGTGCATGGGCAATAGCTATACCATTCTCCAGGAAAGATGCATCTGTCCTTGCATCCAGCGTGGCAAGGAAGATGCAGCCTGCAGCTTGGGATGATGTATCACATCATTACGCGCCGCTATCTTCCATCGATCCCAACTGCAAATTCAAAATGCCACCAGGGCTCTCCAAGCGGGTAGAAGCAATTCTACATCGCATGCGGTTGAATGTCGCATACACGCGCAGCTTCCTCTTTAAGATGAAACAAGCTACGTCGCCACTCTGCCCACACTGAGATGTGCGAGAAACCCTGCAGAACCTGCTATGTGAATGTGCTCGATTCAGTGCTCAAAGAGTGTCCCTCAAAAGTGCCTTTGGGACTGCCGCTTTCCGTGGACATGCAGCTAAAGGACGTTTTAGGACCACGGGCTTGTCCCAAACGTGCTTTACAGGCTACAAAAGCTCTGATAGTGTACCTGAAACACACAGGTCTAGGCCAGTCGCTGTGAATAATTCGCCGTTTCTGTGCGCATCAAGTTCTTGAACATCATCGCCATCTTCTTCATCACGTCATCAAGTGGAGTAGCAAGTTAGGCATCTTAGCCCGGCTAACATCACCAGACTTCATTAAAGATCGCTCTCCCTCCCTCTCTCTCTCCTCTCTCTCTCTCTTTCTAACGTTGTCACTTCCGGCCGCATTGATATTTGAGAACTGTTTGTTTCAAAACGTCATAACTTTTAATAATTCTCTGGGCCTTGAAATGTTGTCCTCGAAGAAAAAAAATTTGTTCAGATTTGTTCAGAAATTGTCTTCGTTAAGATTTTTAACGAGGTCCCCCGACAGTTCTCAAGTTTGGCACCTCTTTCGTTTCTGTACTTGCTTATGGTATCCCAAGAAGTGAAATAAACTTGAACTTGAACTTAAACTTGAACTTGTCCTTGGCGGTTCATGTTTCATAATAGCGACTATGGACAACCCAACCCTCCCACTACCTGGCTGGAGGTGACCGGGAGCTCCTCGCCCAAGCTACTGCTCCTGACTGCCACTAGGGCTCAGGATTACCTGGCGCGCCTCCCTCACCTGAGGGACACTCGCTAGGGCTGAGCCTCGTCAGAAATAAACTTATTCGCTCTTTATATCTCTCTCTCTCTCGGCGCAGACGCACGCAAAAAAAATGAGCCACCTATACAGAAAGTACTGTAGCCCTCGCTGCAGAGGGTTTATTCAATGAGTGTTTGATAACGAAAACTGAGAATAAATTTGAAGAAACAAGGGCAAAATAAGATATTCCTAATGCCTGTCGCGTCCGCAGTGAGCTGGAGGACCGTATATCAATGTACCTGACCGACGGATCCAAACACAATGGCACAACCGCAATCACTGATTGGGTTCAGACTGCAGAAGTGTTCGCTATAGTCCTCTGCTGCCTACCCCCTATAGGAATGACCCCCGTCTCCTCCAAACGCATTGCGCCCCATTCGGTACAAGAAAGGAGGAACAACAGGATCTGGAAGTCAACCCTATTGGTCTTATATCTGCATTGGACGCGCTCTCCAAAGCTCGTGAAGTCTTCATCAACAAGCTTGTCGCGGAAGCGCGTATACACCGCAAACCCCTGTGAATGGTGTTTCTTTCACGCTCCCCTACACGGCCCTTTCCACCAATCAACTCAAGCTGACGTAGATTATCTGATGTAGGGCTGGTCACGTATTTTGTACATTCGGAAGTCACGACAATCCCAGTTACACCCTCGCGCGAACGGTGTAGCTGCGGCTGACGTGACCTCATACCGTGAAGACAAAATTTGTCGAAACCAACAATCCCTACTTCGTACTCTTTCCTCAACCCTACCTCTCTCAATAGAGGTTACTTCAAAAACTACTAGAATGCTGTTAACAATCGCAGAAATGTACCTGACGAAAAAAATCTTTTTCCACGGAGAAATGACGCACTAGCTATCCGCCTTAACTAGCGATTTAGGATTCATGCCGTTTGTCTAGTAATTTCAACAGTTGCTCGCTCCGAGCTCCCACGATTTCATACTCAACAAGCACAGGCCACAAGCCACTGCACTGTTCTTAACACTTGGTAAGAACTTGCACCATACCCGCCGCAGCGGCTCATGAGGGGCTAAGGCGTTGTGCTGCTGAGCTTAAGGACGCGGCTTTGATCCCTGGCCGCGGTGGCTGCTTTTCAGATAAAGGAGGCTGAAAAGCGAAAACACCCGTTGTCGTTATTTCGGCGCAAGTTAAAGAACCCCACACGGTCAAAATTAATCCGGAGGGGCCCGCAACTACTGCGCGCCTCATAGCCCAGTGGTTGCTTCGATCGGCACGTGAAACCCCACAATCTATCAAGGACTTCCACCATGCACAAAGAGCGTCCCTCGAGGCTTCTTCGGGCCGGCAAAGTTCAGCACAAGTCGAAATGAGGGAAGTATTAGGTCTTTGTACTTGATGCACACGTGCCTCTCGCCCTACAAAAGTTTTAAAGTCGCACCTTAAAGACACAAGTCTTGAGCAAACCCTGTAAATAGCTAAAATCATATGTGCACCTTATCATCATTATCATCATCGTCGCCACCGCATTTATGTGGCGTAGCAAGTCAGGCTCGACTGACATCGCCAGTATCAATAAACACCGCTCTCTCGCTCTCCTCTCTGCCTAAGCGTAACAAAACAGTTTAATGTCAGTGCAATCGTCCAGTTTCTGTTCACTCCTTTGAAACGTACGGCAAGAGAAACATGAGTATTAAATTTCTCACCGAACTAGCGCTCCACGCTGATGAGACGCCACGCCTGGTATAAATTACTTCCGGCATTGGTGAAAAATACAAGGCGTGGGGGTGTAGCCTCCATTAGCAGTGCTTGTCTGCCGGTGCAGACTACGCCTCTTCACTGAGTGGAGCTTCATTCATAGTTTTGCTTTCGGGATAACTAAAACTTGTACGCCTTGTTGCGGAAGTGCTGCCCGCAGGGGTACCACCCTGGCACCATCAGTTTAAAGTCTACTAGAATAACCCGTAGCTAGACAATCTCAACAAATAATGTAAAGGTGTGGCATGAATGTGAGTTTCTTAAACTTTCGTTCGGCGTATGCCGAATGAAAGTTTAAGATGATATTTTACCAAAATGATCCAAGACTGCAAACTTTTTTTCGTTTGCTTTTTATACGCCACCTAGTTTTCCCTGGCCGTCCACAGGCTCATTGCGGTTTCTGGGATCAAACCATACAGTCGTTCGGTGGAAAATAATCGAAAGTTGTATTTCACATCACGCACGCAACACTCACCCCTTGACTTTGAATCCCGTTGTCTGGAAGAAAAGCTCAGTTCGCTTTTAACGTCAACACGTGTTTTCGGTACTCCTGCCCCGTTATTCGTCCGTCCGTTTCAAAGCCTATGTAAAGAGCCTATCCCCGCCACCGCTTTGAACTTAATCGCCGATATCCGAGCACCTTTTTCCTGTACACGCACACCCTCAACCCACGCAGCAGCTCCTGGAAAATTTTGATCGCATTCCTAATTTATTCTTCCCTCCGTGAATTCCTGCCTCTTTATATCTCAAAAGTACCGTGCTTCTAAATATCGTGGCGCCGCGGTTTCAGATCCATCTGGCTTTCTTTTCCGTTTTCAAATTGCATTTCTCATGTCGATTTTGCCCCTATACCTCACATTCGTGTTCCTTTTAACGCCTACGCTCTCCCGATTCCCCTCCCTCCCTCCTTTGCGTTGGCGTCCCACATATATCGTTTCCTTGTGTGGGTTTAGGCTATCAACGAGGCGCTGCCTGTTACGCGAGCGTTTTCCCTCGTACCGATTTTTGCTTGCACGTCAGCTCTTCTTCGACCCGACGTTGGTATTTAACTCTGCGTACAATTACTCTCGTTCGAAGATCCCCGCTTATATTTCTTTCCGCCACTTTATTCCCAAGTTCGCCTTTTTGGATGTGTGTGTGTGTGTGTCGCTACAACAATATCGCTGTATCTCCCCTCGCGCCATCTCCCTTCACTGCTTTTATTGCATCGAGCACGTACACGTGGGTATTACCTTTCCCTCCCTTTTTTTGAAACCTCCGCTACGACCTCCGGAGGCACGATTCGCGTTCGAGCGCTTTTTTTACGCGCTCTTCTTTTTTTTTTTCCCGCCTTTCGTTTTTCTCCCCCATATCTCGCCACACGTACGCCGCACAACACAGTGTCGCCGCGTCGCTTCTATTCATCCCGGCGCGTCAGCGTTTGGCGCAGGGGCAGCCGCGCGCTAAGCATGATCGATGTCCTCCACCAGGAGGCGCGAGAGGAGGATGAGGAAGAGGAGGAGGAGAAAAAGGATGAGGATGGAGGAGGCGCGAAATAGGAATTACGCCGGCCTCTACGGGATAACAGGGAGGGCGAAGGGACGAGCAACGCCGAGGAAAGGAGGCCGAATAGAGGAGGAGGAGGAGGAGGAGGAGAAGAAAAAGGTTGCGTATGCAGCAATGATTCCAGAGAACTTCCCTTGCTCCTTTTAGTTCCCGGCGCCATTGTTGTTCCTGCTTTTCACGCGGCCAAGTTTTCTTTCGTCCAACCGCCCCCCCCCCCCCCCCCCCCCCCCCCCCCCCTTCGCTTTCTGGAGGGACAGGATGTGAAACCAACTGTACTTTTAGAGTTGGAGTTCTATTTTTAAACTATTACCCCGCGGTTTGGCAATTTAATGACCTTTGAAATGAGGCGCGAAAGCTCACATACAAATAATTGAGAAGCTACGATAAGAAAAATATACCACGAAACTCAAAACGCAACCGCTGGTAGAAAATGTAGCTTGAGCATGGATGCTAGGCAGGCTCTAGATTTATTACAGTAAGTAAATTAGCGAACTGAGATATCGAATGCGCAATAGCAATGCGCGACAGTGGTGGAGTGTAGTGGCAGGACGAATTATATTAACGTCGCTTTCCGTAGTGTCAGTGCTTTCTTATAATTCTTCGTAGCAGATATCGTGACGCGAATAAACACAATCTGCCCATATCATCAACAAATCATCATCAACACCCTACTTAGGTCCACTGCAAAACGAAGGCCTCTCCCATTGAGCTCCGAGCGCTCCGGTCCTGAGCTGCTCGAGTCCATTTCTTGCCGTCGAATTTTGTTATTTCTTCCCTCCATGGAGTTATTGGCCTTCCCCTCCGTTAGAACCGTCTGTCAGTACACTCACTCTGTTCGCCCGGGTGATCCGCCGGTTGTCGTTTCGTGTCACTACACAACCTTCCCAAATACATTTCTTTTTCTTAATGTGAACTATGACATCATCTACTCGAGTTTGTTTCCTGATCCAGAAAGCTCTCGGCCTGTCCCTAAGCGCTACACCTATCATTACTCGTTCCATGGCCCGTTGAGCCGACCTAAGTGTGCTTTCAATTTGTTTAGTAAGGCGCCAAGTTTTCGCTCCATATGTCATCGCCGGCAGGATGCATTGGTTGTAGATTCTTCTTTTGAGTGATAGAGGTAGCTTAATTTTCATTATTTGGAAGCGTTTGCCGAGTGCATGCCAGTCCACATGCCTATTTTTCGCCGGATTTCTTTCTCACGGTTGGGATCAGCACTGACAACCTGTTCAATGTCCGTTATACTCTTCTCAATCGTGCTAGCGTTTCGTTACGTATGCTGAGGCGCGTGTGCTTGAGCATGGTTATTTATCATTACTTTAGATTTATTCGTATTTATTTTTGGCCCTATGCCTCAGCTTTCTGACTGTAGTTCCTGAAGCATTCTTTGCAGGCGTTCTGCTGGCTGATCGAGCCTCACTATGTCGTCTGCAAACCCCACATGGCTGAACTATTCCCCGCTTATTTGTAATCCTGCGTTTTCCCGGTCAAGCTTCTTGACTAGCCCTTCCAGACACGATGTGAACAGTTTTTGGTTAGATGGTATCTCCCGGTCGTACTCCCATTCTGGTCAGGAACTTTTCACCTTTCTTATGAAGGATTACCCTGTCTGTGCATCCTTTATATATGTCGTCTAGGTGTCTTGTATAGGTCTCCTCTTTTTCCTGGCCTTTTAGTACCTCCAGTATTTCTCCGGTATTTATTGAACCAAACTCTTTTTAGTACCTTATTTTCGCGCGCATAACCCGCACCAAAAATTCGAAAATTTCAGGGATGAAGTAGAGGTGCGAATTATATGCGAGGTATTTCTTTTGATGCAGCTTCACCGCAATGCGCGTTGGGCCGTGATGCCCATATAGCAGTAATAGCGACTTGGCCACTGTTATCCCATTTACAGTGCTTATTTTGCACACACAGCTCAACAACATACCAAGTGAAAAAATGTATGCGGCAAGTCATCTAATTACGTAGTCAGCTAGGCAAGTTCTTTCGCATAAACAAATGTGTAATATTGCTTGGGTAGTAGCATTTGTCCGTTATTTTATGTATGAAATATGCAGGCAATACACGGGGATGTATTTTTTTTTCTTATTTGTCGACGAAAAGTGGGGATGCGGGATATATGCAGGGGCGGGTTACACGCGAGAAAATACGGTATATAAATTCTGGGGAACGGGGTTATTATACATGGCGGATTTTTATTAGTTGATTGATGACATGAATATGATCTAGTGTTAAGCACCATTTTTCAAACCCCGCGTGTTCACTCGGTTGTTGGAAACTCTAGGCTATCGCTTATGCGGTTAACTATTGTTTTGGCAAACAGCTTGTATAAAACCGGGAGTAGGTAGATGGGTCTGCAATTATCAAGATCTCCGGCGTCTTTCCTAAGTTGCATTGGTGTTTATTAAGGCATGGCACCTTAAAAGGACACTGAAGGGGATTTTTCAAACTTCTATCCATGTGTGTACCTATAGGCCGGCTTAATTAAACAAATTTCTTATCGTTTATGCATGTGAAAGTAGTATTTCACTTAAAAACCTGGAAAGAAGAAAAAATATCATGCCCCGTCTACCGTGGCGGCAACAACTACAGCAGTGACGTAATACTGCACGAACGTTTCTTGCAATATGATTGGGCGATATCCAAGTTCTTAAAGTTCACTCACATGCCCTTCACTATTTCACAGTTTTAAGGCAAAGTTGGCAATTAAAATTACTAACTTTTCTTGAGTACATTTTCTTGAGTACTTTTCTTGAGAAACTGGCCCAACACGAACGATCCCAAGTTTTACTGGCATAAACTAAATTACCAAAAAACCCTGCTCAGTAAAACTTAACAGAAAGCTCAAGGCAGAATCTTCATGTCGTTGAAAACAAGCACTCAGATTACTGCAGGGTAGCGAATTAAGATAAGGCGCTACACATTAACAACGAAGTCTTCTAACGGTACCAAAAGTGAGTCAACCAATTCATACAAAATGGCGCGCATTGTCCAGGGAAACAAAAAGCATCAAAGCATCGACGAAAATCAAAGAAACAGATGTTGCAAGGATGAAGCGAGGTGATAGCTTTATTTTGATGTGTTTTTTCTTCTTGTTCTTTTTCGTGTCCTTTGTTCTTCCAATAATAGTCTTTAGCTTTCGTCTGCATTGCCGAAACAATTATCCCACGTTCATTAATACCCACTGTGCATCTATATAAGCGCGTTCGGCATTTCTTCTTGGCCGCTCCTAAATAAACTAGGTCAGCTCACTCACGATAAAATTGCCTTACACGGCCGCCATGCATTATACGTTACGAGCATGTCTAAGCTGATTATTCTTATTTTATTTTAGTTAAACGCATTTTTTAGAAGGCGATAGTAAGAGACATCTTCCTTTAGACGGTCATATTGGAAGTACTAGGGCGTACGCGATGAATAAAAGCGGTTGCTTGGCCGCAGTTAGTTTTCTTTAATTTTATTGTATTCCGGCTTTGAAGTGGTGACTCATAGATCGCGAAGTTTACGCGCTAGACCACTTGTCCCCAATACCACTCAGACGGCTTCAAGCCACAATAAATGAGTTTATGGTAAGAGCTTGGTGGTTGGGCAACGCACACGCAGGAGCCATAGGGGGGAGTGGTATCGTAAAATAATTAAATGACAGCTACCCCCCCCCCTCTCATGAAAAAGAAAACACAATTCCTAATAACCAAGACAACAAGCATAAACATTTTTAAAAAGAGCCCTATTAAGTAATGGGCTGGTGAAAACGCGCAAACGGTGCCCCTATGGACGGAGTACAGCAAACGTAGTAGGCCCGTTAATGAAACAAGAAAGGCCAGGGGCAGGTCGTGGAAGTATAAATGTAGGCAGAGGGAAATTGTTCTCAATTCATATTGCAAGTCTTCTGAGCTGATGCGAGTTTAGGGTTTGGGCCCAGGCTACGCGCCTCGTGCCAGGTTTTTTAGTGGATGGTAATATAATTGTATGTCAGGAAGTTCTGTCTGCGGTTTCGTATTCGGATGGTGTGGTGATATGCTCTTATGTAGTGGATCCCCCTAGGCCCAGGAGAGACTCTAGACTTTGCTTTGGCTGATCCTGTCTCACCTTCAGTACAGGCACGCTCCGGCCAACAACCAATTTACTACAAGCATAAAAGAAGTTCCACAGCTAAACATCCACGATGACTCCAAGACACGGCTACTCAGTCCGGTATATCTGTATTAACAACATAAGCGCTAGCACTGCACGCACCCCGCCCATAATTCGCAGATGGATCGCTATACTTTCCATCCTCAAGATGTGAATATTCACCACTATGTCTTGCTGTGCTGATCTGCACCTTGTACTGAGGCGTTGATGCGCATTTTCCAAAATCAGGTACAGCTCAATAAGAAAGGACCAGAAAAAAAAGGTACACGCAGAATGCGTGTACTCAGGGTAAAATAAAGTTTACATTTGGGATTGAAGTCCTGAAAACTTTGCTATGTCTTCACTATGATGTATTTGTAGTACAGCCCCTACCCCCCCCCCCCCCCACCGGGGAGGGGGGGGGGGCTGTACTTAGCCCGAAAAAATCTCTTATCCGCGAGAGTTATATTACTTTGAGGAAAAAAGAAAACACCTGGCATCAGAGTACGACACATAAGATATTTCTTCTGCACATAGAAAAAAAAAACTGCAGATACACGTTTCCATGAAACGTGTACCGGTAGCTGAAATTTGGCAGTGAACGAACGCACCGACCGGTTGTTGAACTAGACTGAGAATGTAGTGAAAAAAAAGTAAAGGTTAAAGTGTTGTTTTAGTTCTGGTTTGTTGCGCCAAAACGTACGGTACTGTACGTCCTTCTCGGCACCGAAACTCGACTGCGCTGGAAAAATAATGCGGCCCTTCGGCTCCCGGCGCGTGGCACATCGAACAAACATCTGTTAACAGCAAAGCCTGACCTAGTTAAGTAAATGTTGAGTTCGGGAAGGCATTGCAGTTTGAATCGCTTATAACAACAACCATTCTGATGCAAGTG
Source organism: Haemaphysalis longicornis (assembly GCA_013339765.2). Taxonomy (NCBI): domain Eukaryota; kingdom Metazoa; phylum Arthropoda; class Arachnida; order Ixodida; family Ixodidae; genus Haemaphysalis; species Haemaphysalis longicornis. Next base: position 153,114,055 of record CM023450.1, on the reverse strand, counting down.
TAACTAACGGGCATCGAATCCCCACGGTTAATTCCTAACAAATTCATTGCTAGCAAATGCATTTCGCGGTTTTCTTAATATTTTTGCGTGCAGATAAATGCAGGCAAAGTCGGCCGTACGGCGATGCACCTATTTATTAGGAGCGACGCTTAAATGGAGAGCTGAGGCAGCAGGTCGGGTATCACAGAAGACGGCTGACGGACCCGAGCACGTGAGCGCGGGGTCCGCGCATTTACGCCGCCGTCTTCGAACTACCAGCTGACCAAGGAACACGGCGCGTATCCCTCACTCGGAGATTGTACAAAGCACGATGACTAGTACGCACCTGCAACAGGGTATTGATCGGCTTAACCCCCAACCGATATCCATGCGACAATATCAGTTTCCAAGTGTGCCATACCCCATACTATGAAATACATGAGTGGAAGCAAACGAAAAAAAAAAAAAAAACGCGTGATTCAGCTTGCTTTCCCCATGTCAGTGACAGTTTTTCTTTCTTTAAGCAGTGGGAGTAGCTTTCATATCTACTAATTGGAAGGAAGGAAGAAGGGAGGAAGGAAGGAAGGAAGGAAGGGAAGGAGGAAGGAAGGAAGGAAGGAAGGAAGGAAGGAAGGAAGGAAGGAAGGAAGGAAGGAAGGAAGGAAGGAAAGTTAACCTGGCTAGAGATCTAGTTTGCAAAAATGGGCAAAAAACAGAAAGCAGGAAAGGAAGAAAAGCTTCAGAAAGCAGGTATGATGAAGGCTAATGCACAAAAACATTCCAATTCAGTAATTGTCACTGGAACTTTCAGTCTATAATGTTGTGTTTAACTTCGTCAAATAAATTTCAAGTAATTTTATTAAATTTGTAGTTTGCTTTCCACAAAAAAAAAACTAACAGTACGGGGACAAAAAGTACACATAGGTCTTTGTCAAAATTTCCTAGGCAAGAACTAAAATGCACAAGCCGGAAAAAATTCAATGTACGAGCTTGCGTCTCGAGCAGCGAGGTTGAAACGTTTTATGCCGGAAAGCTAGAGAAAACGCCTTTCTTTTTTGCTGTCACGAAATCCTTTTGTTGAAGTTAAACGTTAAGCCTATTCTTTGAATTCTTTGGGTTCCGGAAGGCTTCCAGTTTAAAACAACAAAAATACAACAAAAAAATACCGTGTGCACGTGAGGGTGTGCCTCGTTCCAACCGGTTCCGTTCAGCTCATCTAGCACCTGCTCACGCTTCCATGGAGGGCAACGAATACGCCCACCAAAAGGCCTGCGCTTTTAACCCCCCCCCCCCCCTTGCTGTGGAGATGCGCGAGGACAGTAACCCGCTTGTCACATTCACGGTGATAACCCAGCATTATCGCCTTCAGATGCAGACCCTACCCTTACCGCACCGTCAACTTTCCACGGAACAACTACCCTACGGCTCATAACAACGGACACGTCTTCACTCAATGCACTCGAATCGCTACGACGCTGAATGAAAATTTTGCTCAGAAGTAGAAACACTCCGCCACATAATCGGGGTGTGCGACTTCAGCCCTGAGCACCCTCCTCTCTTCCCGTCAACTACCCAACAAGAGCAATGGGAGATGCTGCTGTACAGCCCCTCTCTGCCTACCCAGCTTCAGCTGGTGGACAGAGCACAGGCGGCGCGGAATGCATATGGGCTCCAGTGAAGAAGGAACCACTCCCCTGGCCCGCCCTCTTGGCCGTTCAGAAATCTGAATAAAAGTATTTCCTTCGCCTCCTCCTCCTCTCTCTCTCAGACTTCGGCGCCTCTGTCGGTCGCGACAGAGACGGAGAAGTAAGATCGTCTAACACCGGGTTTGAGCTTCCTTTAATTTTATAAAAAAAATTTCCACTCATGAACTTCACCAATACAACTCCAACACCGTTGATGAATCATTCATTCATTTGACCTTAGCAAAGAATGTCTCTTTGAAGTAATAAAGGGTGTGGTTAACGGCATTTCACTTGTCTCTGGTTTCACTATTTGTAGAGCCACGTGAGTGAATTTAAGTGATGTCGCATGGGTAATAGTTGTGGGTGCCGCTTACAGCTTCGCTTTCCAAGCACATTCACAGGGTGGATTGGCGCGCATTTTTTGCCTTGTTTTCTTTTTAAAGAAGACGAAGGTTGCCCTCGCTTATTACGACGTACCCAAACCTTTTAGGTACTTAACTGTCCCTCTCTGGTTTTAGAATTCTTTAGTAATCTAATTTTTTTCTTAGGGGCTCTTTTCTTGTGAGTGTTTTCATTATTTTTACCGCGATGAGCCTAGCAACCGTATCGTGGCTTTCGTTTTAACATTTTATTAACATTCATTTAACATTTTCTAACTGATGTCAACTGTTGATTAATCTTATTATCCGAATACTTTTGCTGGTTCCATTTTTATAACACTGCTCGATTGAGAGGGCAACTTAGTCTCGTATCAGATGTCCTCCCTCTCTTTTTCAAGTTCGTTTTCTTATAAGAAAAGAAATCTCGAAACAAATTGAAAGAGAAAGCTCCATCCGAAGCCTAAGTACGTCCCTTAATTAGGGCAGGTTCGTTGTGACCGATTACTTGACCCGGTCTCCGGCCTTCACGAAGTCACGTGAGTATGTCGAGGGGGTTTCGGCTATTTACATTTCGTAGATACGTCCTGGATACTGTCGTAGATAAGTCTTCTTCATACACACTGATTAAAGGACACTTCGGCAGGTTTGCTTTCGCTCAGACAAGTAACGAGTCAAATTGCACGACGATGGAGCGATGGACCACCATCTGACTGAAAGTGTGCAAAGCTTCGCGCCACTTTGCAATGCTAAACGGCATGATCACCGCACAGACCTCGTTCTTGAATCGACCACAGCATACAGCGCATAGTTATTCGCTGAATTCGCTTCGTTCATCGCACTCATCGGTCACTCAAGTGAGCTGCGGTAGCGAAGACATGTAGGAGCGCCTCAGTGGACAATGGAAGCCCAAATCTTACATTTAAAATACTACTCTGTACGTGTAAGTGCCTGCTTGAACAAAGAATACTGATGCGCACGCCATCGAAAATGGACTCTGGAAAACATTCCGCTTTACGCGTCTGTGCGTGAATAAGTGTGCCCGAAATCACGCGCACTGTTGTATGCGGACATGATTGCCTGCGTTCGCTTTGGAGCAAGCGTGCGCGCGCCCGCGGGCGTGTGCGCGTGCACATCATGAGTGTGCGTGTGATAATCCGTGTAAGTGGGAAGTGAGTGCGTGTTGCGGATTGATTGATTGATTGATTGGTTGATTGGTTGATTGATTGATTGATTGATTGATTGATTGATGGTTGATTGATTGGTTGGTTGATTGATTGATTCATTGATTGGTTGATTGATTGATTCATTGATTGATTGATTCATTTATTGATTATTTGTAGGGTTTAAGGCGCCGACGCAACTCAGGCGATGAGACGCGCTTGTGGAGGGCTCCAAATTTGAACACACGGGGATCTTTAACGTGTGCCGAAATCTCGAACACACGGGCGTTTTTGTTTTTCGCCTCCATCAGAAAAGCGGCCGCCGCGGCCGGGAATCGAGCCCGCGACTTAGTGCTCAGCAGCGCAACGTCTTAGCCACTGAGCCACGTGGCGGGTGTGCGTGTTGCGGAAAAGCTGCAGTCGTAGCGAATATCGCCTGGAGTAGTTAAAGTTGAATGAAACGCAGCAACGGATATCCAAGGAAGCTCAAATTTCAAAAAAATTGAATCGAGAAGCTCCATCTGGCAAGACGACCTCTCGTACTCTGCTTTGTTTATCATGCTTTTTAGGTTAAAAACTAAGTTATCCCCTGGGGACGCGATTAGAAAACGGAAACACAGCAGCGGCACTCATAGAACAGGACGTACCGTATTTTCGCGTGTATAACCAGCACCAAAAATATTACCGGTGGCTTAGCTCGGCTATGCAAGGATATGCGTAGTGTGAGCTAAGGTCCAGCTGGTTATTCTTAGCTTTCATGGTTGTCTATTTTTAACTTGATTATCATGATTACTGCTGCTTCAATGACACGCACATGGTATATATGACACATGTATATTTATAAAGCGGCTCCAGAGCAGCGTCACCAATCGCCCCAGAGCTAAGCTGGTTCCACAGGTGCACGCCCAGGTCACTGCGACGCACAAGCCACCGGTTGCACGCCAGGCCACCCTTCGCATGATCATCAAAAGGACCGGGCCGCCACATGCGGAACGGAGATCGGCGAAGACGGTGGGCGCGTGGGGTGTGTGAGAGACGCGGGGCAGCGAGCAACGTTCTGTGCGCTGTGTGACGTCACTGCTCCTCGCTCATGCGCAGCCCGGCTCTCGAGGAGCCACGCGAAACTGCTCAACCTCGGCCAGTGTAGCTCACGCTACAAAATGCGAAAATTTCAGTTGCAAAGTAGGGTGCGGATAATACGCGGGGTTTTTCCTTTAGTGCAGCTTCAAGGCAATGCGCGTTATGCCGTGGAGCTCCTACGCCGTAACACTGACTAAAGCCCGTTCTACATGATGCGATTTTCCCTGCGAATTTGCAGGTGCGGCACCGCTAGTGCGGCCAAACGACCTTTTAAGTGCGAATGCACTTCTTAAGCGAGCCTGAATCGTCCGCCGCCGTCGTCCGCATAGCAAAAGCTGCGGGTGCGCGCGCTCCTCGTCTTCCCTAGCAACGGGGGGACATGGGCGCGCGCTACTCTCCTCCTCTTTCCGCTCAGTGACTGCGGGTGTTGGGCGCCTCCTCTCCACTTCGGGCGGGAGAGCTCTCGCTCGCGTAGCGGGCGCTCCGCATTCCGACGCGTGAGGGCGCTCGTGTAGCCCTCGCCGTAACGGTGGGCGCTACTCTCCCTCCTCCTCTCTCCGCTCAGTGACTGCGGGTGTGGGCGCTTCCTCTCCACTTCGGGCGGGAGAGCTCCTCGCTCGCGTAGCGGGAGCGCTCCGCATTCCGACGCGTGAGGGCGCTCGTGTAGCAGCCGCGTGGCGCGGGAGGGTATTATAGCGCTTTCCATTGGGCGAACAGGAGCACTTCTAACTGCACCCAAAGTGCTCTCGCGAGTTCTGGCGTCTTCCAGTGGTCGGACAGGAGCAGGGGCGTTGTGTTTCATTGGTCGAGGAGGAGCACTTTTTTGGCGCCGAGAGCAGCCGAGAGCAGTTCTCGGTGCTCCGTGGCCAGCAGCGGAGTAAGTAACAGGGAACGCCGAGGAAGTCACATGACCTCTTTTTGCGTCACTTCTGGTTTTATCCCCGGGTGGCGGAGGAAAAATGGCGGAATCCAGCAGCCGCGGTAGTCGCTCAGTGCGTACGGCAGCAGCTAAGCGCGGCCGTCTGGACAAGGAATTGCTGCTACTTTTAGATGATGAAGCACCACAGATTCAAGCGCAAGCTCATCATCGGACAGCAGCAGCAGCGACGACGACGACGATTGACATTGCATGAGTTTATGTCGAGCACCTGTTCACCCCGCCGGAGCAGGCGACCGAGGTAGAGTTCGTATCTTGAAAAGGACGGTGGACGCTGTTATCGTTCGCAGCTAATTTTTGGGAGACACGATGGTGACCCCCTTATCATTGAACATGAACATCCGCTCGGCTTCTTCATTCGTCGCCATGCGGGAGGCAGACACAAAACCACCGGCACATATCTGGCAAGACTGGCGAGGGAATAAGTGCGTGCGAACATCACGAGCGCGCGAAATGCTCCGGAAGCGCTGCGCGGGAAACGTTTGGTCACATGACTCTTGACATTTCGCCCTCCCCCTCTTTTCACTGCTCCCGGAGCAGCGCGAATGTTTCATTCGCGGAACGAAAAGCACACGTCCCCGTTACTCCCGTGTGCTGCTCTGGCTGCTCGCTCCACTGCTCCTGTTCGCCCAATGGAATTCACCATTAGTCGAGCGCGCGCCGTCGTCGAGAGCGGTCGCTGGTCCCTGCATCTCGATAACGATGATGGCGGACCGGGCAACGGTACCAGCAATAAACGAGTGAATATCTTTCTTTGTAGTTGTGTGCGTGTGTGTAATCTCTCGACTACTCATTAAGATCACGATATCCACCGTTAATCGCGCAATCAACAACCGTGGCATTCGCACTTACACACTCTCCCCCTCGGGGAAGTGCGGAGGTAAATTTTTTTCGTTGCTGCGGCAAAGTTCCAAATGTTTGGAATGGTCGAGCATCCCCCGCGAAAGCCTCTCTTGCGGCTCGTGAGGTGTAGAGGTGCCGAACCTGTGGCCAATAGGAACACAGCTAGGTGAACGTCACGGCATCACCATCTGCACGCTTAGCAACCAGATGGCGTTGGTTGTATACGCGCGGGGTAAGCGCAGGTGCACCGAAACCAACGCACGTGGTTCACAACACGATGTCGCGGGCCGTTTTTATCGAATGCTTAACCGGTATCCGCACAAGTGGCGGACATCACGGCAGGGAACAAGTACAGAAAAACCCAAGAAAAACCGAGTGAGGTAAGCCGAGGCGTGCTGGGCGCACATGTAGCGCTATTCTATAGTATACAGCGTATACCGCAGCGCGCACAACAAGCGAACCCAGGGTTGCTTGCTGTGTTTGTCTTCTCTGCTATGCGTGCGTATATTGATAAACAATTGGCGGTTGTTGTATGAAACCTCTAGATAAACTCATATTTATTGCAAAACAGTCTGAAACAACTTGTCCAGAATGTAAAATTAAACCCCTTTTTTTTTAAATCACAACAAGCTTTGCTTGTGGGATACTTTCATTTCATTTCATTATTTTACTCCCAAGGCCAGGGGCTTTACAGAAAGGAGTGGGTATACATTATTAGATATACATTAGTGGATATACATTATTAGATAGTGCCGGCAAAAGCGGTGTCAACTAAGTTGCTTCGGAATTGTAGCAGCTCTGCGGTGGCAGCTGACTTAATTCGGTCTGCAAACAATGTGCCTCTGAAATGCGAGGATCGTGACGTTCGCAGGCCATGTAGACATTTCCAGGCATTGCGAACTTCGCAAGTGCGAATGTTCGTTCCACTGAATTCGCACACGAAAAACGCACCATGTAGAACGGGCTAAAGTAAAACAGTGAGAACACTGGCTCAAGTGATAGCTCTAGCGAGAGCAGTGATAAGTGAATTGTGACTTCGCCTTGCAGTCAGTGTATTCTACTTTCTAAGTATAGTCTTTTTTGTCTACATAGTATGTGATGTGTTGCTTGAGCAGTAGCTTTGGTGCAGCCTTTCCTGTAACAAATGTGTGGGCAATACGCGAGGATTTTTTTTTTGTTTTTTGTTTTCCGGCGGGCTGAAAGGGGTGGTGCGTATTATATGCAGGGACGGGTTATATGCCCGAAAATACGGTTTACTTCCGGAGAAGCCGCCGTCCAAGTGTGGAGCTTTCTCCATTAATAAATGCATATGTTCCGGGACCTCGACCACCAAGTCTATCCAGGCCCTCAAAGGTCACGGAACAGTGATGAGTCACACGAGCTGAAACTCGCGCGTCTGAATACTCTCGCCTGAAAACAGTCACTGCGCGCGGTCTCCACGAACTGCAATCTCATCTCCGCATCGCGCACAGCATTTTCTTCCACTCTCCCTTCTAAATCGCCCTTGATTGAATTTAAAATGCCAGTCTAAAGCGGCTGGGGTCACTTTTCATTGTTCTGGCGTCCGTTTTCAGCGTCTGGAAGAACTGGAAAAACATAATAGAAAAAACAAAGGCGGAAGCAAGCCCGCGACGAGAGAAAGAGAGAGGACGAAATGGACCCTCTGGCCGTTGGCCACGCGTCCTGCTGCAGTGCCTTTATGATATCTTGGCAGAGAGAGAGAGAGCAGTGCGTGGGTTGTGTCAGCGGGCCCGGAACGAAGTGCACGCACTTTACCCCGCGCTGTAAATGTAAACCAAACGCGCGAGCAGTGAGGCAGCCAAAAGCATATTCAAGTTGCGGCTTCGCTTCCTTTACTATGCACACACTTAATATAGTGTGAATTCCGCGTGCAGAGCAACGAACGAACAAGTATAAAAAGAAACGAAGCCCAATATTCACCCGAGAGCCGAGTAGGAAAAAAAAAAAAGAAGCGACAAGCTGGGTACGAGATTATTATTCCGCCGTCTAACGAAATGGACAACGACGAAGCAAAATAAATCTCTACGCGCAGTAACTGGAGCGTCCAAAACATGCGCATACATTTCCGCTTCGGTACTGCTCCTTCGCGTGCGGGCGTTGCTTAATTTTCGAAATTCATGGTTTGTTTCTATTTCGCGCTTTAAATTCCGGGGTATAGCGGCGGAGGGCGTGTAGAGATCGCCACGGAGACACCGAAAACGACCGTGATGACGGTCGCGATAACGATAATGATCATCCGGGCCATCAGCCCAATCTGGGCAACCGGATTGAAACTCAAGACTGAAGATCGGGCTGCACCCGCCCACTAGAGAAAAGCGCGCGAAATAGCCCAGACCGAGAAAGCGCGCGAAATCTACTTCTGGCTATTGCTGCCAAGAGCATCAGGAGCGAAATTTCTCTTTCGCGTCAGATTGCTCAAGGGTTATTCCTTTTTAGTGCCAGAAAATGGGGGAAGGGGGTGCTTTTGTTGTTACGCAATACGAACTCGAAGCTGCAAATTCTGTACGAGCGGAAAATGACCAGAAGAACCACGTAGGTCGTTGTACGGCCTCTGGATATTATGGGTGAAACCTCTTAGGGGCTCGGGCTGTTGGCATCTCCTGTCGTCGTCATAATCGTCGTATTATTTAGTCACGATACTAATACACCGTAACACTCGTTTAAGCCTCGCGCTAGAACGTAACGCGCACTAAAAAAACACCGGGGCACTTGTTTACGGCTCTCGCTAGAACGCTTTGTGCTTCAAAGACACGACACTTTTACAAACCATCTGTATACCTCTACCCGCAACGGTTTTATCTCCGTGGGCGAAAACACCGAGGCGCCGAAAATACACTTATACACTGCTTGCTTCGCCCATTCCCAGGTTTCACGTTAGTGGAGATGGCCCGGGATTTTTTTTTTTTATGTAAACCGGCCAGCGTTTAATGGCCGCTTCATCAGCGCATTGTGTCAGACCTATGTGCCTCAATGGCCGAAAGTACGTGCTTGCACGCACAAAAAAAGAAAGCATGCCGGTGTGATAGACACAACTGAAGCGCAGTCATGTAGCTTAAAGCTACATACAGTCAAGCTCCGACAACTATATACCATACCCACGCGCGCCGTTGTCTGCGCATAGCTAGGGCTTTGTTACACCGAGATTGGCAACTGTGCATGTAAGGTTGGCATTGCGGTGATGGACCTTCCGATTTGGCAATGATATCGCTATTTCCACATGCCAGGGGGTGGCATCTGTAGATGCTTTGCACTGCATACGGGTAATTTTTCTGGCTATTTACAAAGCAGGGTCCTTATTTAACTTGCCAAGGTCCGTTCGCATTGACTAGATGTTTCCGGTTGTGTGTATTGTAACTCATAATTATCACATCATCGTTATTGGATTGGATTAGGTGGATTGAACTTTTCAATGAAGCAAAGTCGGTCTTGCTACAAACCGCCGAGGCGCATAGGCTAATGAATAGGTTCAACAAAGAGAATATTAAAGCGAAACTTTCAGCCGCTCCATCGTGCCAGCTGTGACCTTGCCCTTTTCCCGTCATCTTTGCTCCCCCAGGGCCTCACGGCCTCTCGTTTATTAAAGCGTTTCACTCACTCACTCACTCACTCACTCACTCACTCACTCACTCACTCACTCACTCACTCACTCACTCACTCACTCACTCACTCACTCACTCACTCACTCACTCACTCACTCACTCACTCACTCACTCACTCACTCACTCACTCACTCACTCACTCACTAGGGATGTACGTACGCAAAAACGCACTGCAGGAGCTTTTCGCTGCGATGGTGATTAGAACGCTTCCCTGCGAAGCTTGGCGACAGCTCTGTTAGGCTCACTTTACTCGAAGCACTAGCAGGTACCCGATTCACGCCGAAGAGCCCAACCCTGAGAAGAAGGGACCACCCCCATCGGCGGCCGCCTCAAGGCAGCTACTCTTGTCAAATAAAGTTATACCTACCTACCTACCTACCGAAGAGCCCAAACCCAAACGTTAGGCTTACGGAGTGAACCCCGACAGTTGCTGTGGGTATTCTAGAAATGTGGTGCGTACCTCCAGAATATCACATATTCGCGGTGTGGGATTGGCCAACCAAGGAACCCTTCACCGGAAAGCTTCGCGTTCAATCATCGTCGTCGTTAGACGGAGGGGTGGATAGTTTTTTCTCAGCTCACTTTATATGGGACAAGATCACTGTACGCCTAAGACAATCTTAAAACGCTGAAACGTCCCTGCAGACGCCTCGTCGGTCTGCGTCTCCGGCCATCGATAGTGCACACCTGTCGAAGTGTTTGACGGTCCTGCACTGGCCGGCCTAGCAGAAACACGTGGGAATCAAGAAGAATCACTGCCCTTCCACTCTCTGAAGAAGGATGACCAACGAAGCGTGGCGCAGTCGACGGAGTGCACGAAACAAAACACGCTTGCTTGCAATTTACGACTGAGCCTACTTCCCGGGTAATTAGCTAAATAAAACTTGGAAAGAATACAGTTTCATTCTATCCGGCAAAAGTTGGGCTGTCTGCTTCCCTCCCGTGCCGTAGGCGCCTTACTGTCTGTGTAACACACCAACCCGAGCCGCTCGTCCACGGAGGACTGCAGCCTGGTAGCACTGGGCCTTGAGACATCCCGTTTAAATCTCCCTTTAGCAGAACGGGTCTGTCATCCGTGCGGGCATGCAGCCCAGCTCTCATGGCCGCCTTGTAGATAATGGAAATAGATTGCTCATCATTCTTCGTCATATCTGTTCTGCCGCCAAGTATGTCCCGTGACAATATATACCCGGGCAACCAATCTCTATGCAACGATAAAGGCTTCTGCTCTTGTCAACGTGGCACCAGTTCCCACTGCGTGTGATAACAATCGAACCAAATAGATAACTACACCAAAGAAGTGCCTCCATCATCCTCTCTAGGGCGTATGAGTTATGCCAAAGGGCGCGACGCGACAACGACGTTGGCACTTCACCGAACTTGTTTGTTCCTGTCATAGAACCTATCCGTCCGTAAAAAGATGCTTAGCACGCTCGACACGCGAGGTAATTTCAGCTGGCGTCCCTCGCCGCGGCTAACGAAAGCTAATTGCTCTGCGTTGCGGTGAAGATGCCCTTTAGAGCGCGGTTGGCGTGCATCGTTTATCAACGCCAGCGCTGACTAAGTATACACTGCTTGGAAAAATTGCCCCCCACCCCTGACAGCAATCTAAAGGGACATCTAACCACGCTGACATGACGGCGAATCATACTTGCGACGGCTAACGTCTAGTGGCGGGATTTCCGGGCACATTTTTCAGCTCCCTGCTTTGCCCTCGAAAAACTGCGAGGGCTTCTTGCTGTGCGGGCCTTCCTGTTGCGTCTGGCTTGGTTTGGTTATGTCCGTCGATGTGGGATGGTACTGGCTCTAAATAAACAATACACAAACAGGTACCAGCTACGCGGTGCGCACATTTTTACAGCAAAGCTGCATATGGTTAGGACACAGCAAATTGTCTCCGGCAACAGAGAGATGTACACAAGACTCGCACGCGAGCGTAGCACCACGTTGTGGCTCCCGCCGAATTCCCCAGGGTCGTAATGCTGTGCCCCACATTGAGACTATGGAAAAAGTGATAAAAAATTAATATAAACTCCCAAGGAATTCACACTTCAATATAAAATAGTTTATATTTTCCCTTAATAATTGTTTTTCGAGCAATGCCTTTTTTGTTTAGAGGTGAGGCCGACTTTAAGGGGATCACTTTAGAGCTTGGTCTTCGCAAGACTGCTTTCCCACATTGGGTCTTGCACAGTGAAGCACGTCCATCTTTGGAGGGAGGATCATTAGACAAAATGTCTGTAGCTCTTGTTTTGTTGAAACTATCCCGACATCAGGGGCGCATTCCTGTAACGTCTGTGGTAAGTTTTGCTCTTCTATCATTATTTCCAAATATTTTGATCCGCAAACCCAGTAAAAGCTATTCCGGCATAATAAAGCCACAATTAACCCCTAAACTCCACCCCTTAAAGACAATAGTCTTCTTAGACTACTTAAACGTGACAATTTCGTTTTGTCCGTATATGTGTCTGTCCGTCGATTCAGCTGCCCGACGAAAAGTCTAAAAGTACTCTTGAACGAGACGTTTACATAACATTTCCATTACTATGAAATCTGCTGGCAATGTTCATATTTGTCAACATTGTCGTGCAAAAAGAAAACTTAAGACACATTTCTCGCAAAACATCTATACCTAAGTCATGTGTGCATTCTTTTTTTTTCAATTAAAATACATGGCGACTTGATTTTTGCAATGGCACATAAAAAAACGTCTTGAAAAAAAAAACGTTTTGAACCAAAAATACAAAAAACGCTCGCGGCGCCACCTTGGGGCGCCATTTCAAGAAGTCGAACAGTGACCAAAGGGTGCAGTAGATGGCGCGCGAGCAATGGAACGCGCAGAAATTTAATTGACTTCAGCGAACCTCCAGTGTATTTTTCGTGGGAGGGGCGAGACGGGAGGAGAAGAGGCATTTACTGGCGGGGGCGGCGGAAGGCTATCGTCTTTCGACGACATTTACAGCAAGGCGAGCAGATACGGGGCCAATGTTTTATCGCTTCATCTTCCTAGGCAATTTCTGAACGGAATGCTGACGCATTTTACCGCCTTCTTATATTGTGAGGGCTACAGTTACAGCTTCAGCCCGAGTCGGCTTGTTGTCGGAGCAATACCCGTACTAACAACTACCAAAAGATCATCTCACGCCTTTGAACCCGTACGTGCCCTACGACAATGACCACCTGGGAGCATTAAACGCCGTTTTAGGTGGGAAAGGGCATCGTGCAACTCACAATATAGGTAACACGTAAACATTAGTATGGCTTTCATATTTTTGGATTTAACATGTACACAATGATCAAGCAACGGGACCCGACTAAACCCCCTAATCCCCCTCTCGCTTCACTAGCTTACAACCCCTGGTGCTTTCCAAGGTTCCCGCGCCGTACACCGCATTTCTGATCTATCAAGACCGCACGAAATATGCCAGATACATGCACGCACACGAGCATGTGGGCCGGCTATCTTGGAAACTGGCGTCGTCATGGCGGTCACTGTGGGACCATTCCGCATCGATGTGGGATCTCTTCCGCTCCACGAGTACGCGGGGCGTCTCAAGCATCACCAGCCAAGTCATTTTTGAAGGGAGAAGCGGGTTGGTGTGCTTTGTAGCTTGTTGCACTACCCTGCCATTTTGTGGCACTCGCCACTATATAAGGGATTCCGTGCCAGTTTGAACAAGTGCACACAACGCGACGAGAAAAATCAACTCTTCGTATTGGTAAAAAAGAAGATGAAGAAGAAAGTGATTGGGGGGGGGGGGTAGGGGCTGGGGAGATAGAGGCCAGTAACTGTCTGGCGTGGCGCCGGCACCTCAAGGGGCGGTATTCGTACAGAGGAAAAGCGAAATTGACCAATGTTCCCCGTGCGTTGATATCGGCTGCCGCATTTCCAGCCCTGCGAATCTAAAAATCGACGGGTAGTAGCAGTGTCACTCGGCACGCGACTGCCCGTAGAGTTAAGCCGAAAGAACGCTTCAAAAATAAAGCGAAGAACATCTGTTCGAGTGGGCACTGCTTGGACGTGCATAACCGATGATTCTCCGCTGGCGCCATTCATCACGACACGCCTGTCAGCTAAATGAGGTTCACCAGGCCGCATTCCGAGAAAGCAAGTCTGGAACAAAGCCGAGGCGGGGCCCCGGCGTTATGACCCGGCTCGGGCCTCCTTGGCCCAAGTCCAACAACCTTCGTGGTCAGCGAGGGACAGGTACAGTCATCATGGAAAAATGAAACGCGAACACAAAAGTTTGAACCGCAGTCCACAAATGGAGCCATTTCTTTCCATGCAAGTTAAAAGGACGCGTGGCTTTGTCACGAAAACAAAGTGGGGAAGAGTGGCTTTCCAAATATACCAAAAGCGCGCGTTTATTGGACCCCAACAAACAGTGTTGTCCGATTTTGCGTGTTCTGGTTTATATTTTCTTGTTCGAATTTCATTTGCCCATAACTGTACATGCTGTTCGCAAAGCTGTCTAAACGGCAGACGGGAAAAAACGAAAAACGAAGATAAGGAATGACTTTTTTACGTATGTATGTATGTATGCATGCATGCATGCATGCATGTATGTATGTATGTATGTATGTATGTAGTATGTATGTATGTAGATGTATGTATGTCTGTATGTATGTTATGTATGTCTGTATGTATGTATGTATGTATCATGTATGTATGTATGTATGTATGTATGTATGTATGTATGTAGTATGTACGCTTGCGGTGTTTAACGCGCCGACGCAACGCAGGCGATGAGGCGCGCCGTAGTAGAGGGCCTCCGGATTACTTTTGGCCTCCTGGGGATCTTTAACGTGCGCCGACATCTCCTACACACGGGCGTTTTTTGCTTTTCGCCTGCATGCATGCATGCATGTATGTATGTATGTATGTATGTATG